>HG993124.1:113002237-113330818 GCA_905231855.2 Eristalis tenax | reverse complement strand
ATCCTCATCCTCATCCTCATCCTTATCCTCAGCATCATCCAGTCCTCACTCTTGGACTTTGGTACATTTTCCTGGGGCACAATGCACCACTTATTGCAGATCGATGGGGAACACTAGCCCTGCTGGAATTGAATCCAAGCACAAGAGCTCCGCAAACAATTCGAAAGCAACAGCAGCAAGACAGAGTGCTTAGAGCTTCAATGTAGAGCTCAAAACAACGAAAAGAAACCACCAGACGGCCACGTCTCCACTCCAGTTGCGGTTTTTTTGGTGTTGTTCCATCGAAACAAAGTGCTAAACGCAAAGTATCTAAAACCGAATCATCACGACCGAAAAGTGATTAATGGCAAAATGCAAAACTATCCTGTAAACTTAATTACACGCTACCCATCTACACAAAGGAGTCCTTGATTCAGTCCCTCTGGAAGGTATCAACTTCAAGGAGCAGAAAAACCAATTCCAGCATTGTTGAGGAACTAGGACACTCGGTCGGACGCCTCATACCACGCGCTCGACACTCCTCGGATGGGTGCTCGAGGGCCAGAAGCTCTCCGCACGTAATTCTCCTCTTTAGCAACCAATTACAACACAATTTTAATCCACTCGGAAGCATCACCGCAAAATCCAAGACAAAAGGGCTTCTAGATCGTCCTCCACCGCCGCCGCCCCGTTTCCATCGCACAATTAATGCACGTAGATTTATCTAACTGAACAAGCAATTCATTTTGGTTAATTTAACATCCAACTAAGCAGGACTGGCACTATGGGCAGGACTGCCTGGCAGCCGGCTGCTTCGTCCGGGTAAGGTGCACTGCGGACAAGATTCCGGGGAGTGGGACAGGACATGCTACATTGACAAATAAAGTATCTGTCTGTCTATCCATCTCATCAATTCACTGGTTACACAATCAACATAAAGTATCTGCACAACAGTGCCACTGCTACGTAATGGCATCATCATCATTATCGTCATCATCATCGGATTGCTGATCAATAGATTATGGGTGTGCGGATGAGAACTGGAGGATTGCGGTGCAGCGCTGTGTGAACGCTCGCTCCTTACCCTTTCTAAGCCACACGGTGGCGCTGCCGTTGCGACTGCCACTACCATACACCAATGTCCTTGGGATTTCAGGCGATGGCTGTGGCAGTGTTTGTTGCCTTCATTGTACAATTTAATTTCGTCGTAATTTAATTTAACCAGTGGATTGTGTGCAAATGCACTTGAGTAGTTAACGAGTATCTCTCGTTACACGTTTGATTTTGCAACTGTGTCATGTCGATCGATGGTTTGGCTCGGGAGGGCCACTTGATTGGGAGCTAACACTCCGTGGGTGTTAAGCAGATTATGCTTGCCAATTGTGTGCTGCACGCATGTGTGCAGATGTGCGGATGAGGGGCAAATTTGTCTAGAATCCTAATTGAGTTGATTGAATATTGCATTCGATAATGTGTACGAGCAGTCTGTGGGAACAAAGACTATCGGCAATTTGCACTCACTTCTCGTCTGTAATAACTAAGGCTTGACGGAGAATCGAATTTGAATTATCCTATTTGACAGTTGTACATCCCTAGTGGATAGGGCCCGATGGACGAACGTCTTAAGTGGGGAGTGCTCGTATCAGCGAAGGTTTGGTTAGGGTGTGGCCGTTGGTCCTCACATTATTTTCGCCGTCCGTAGCCGTATTGATACGAATTGTTTGAGAGTCAGATTTGATGAGATGCGGTTTCGGTACTGACGTCATTAAGTTTTTATCTATACTAGTGCTGGACAAGGCCGGAGTACAGTCGTACCCGGATGTTGAAAATAGAAGCGATAATTACTCATAAACGGTGTTTCTGCTTATTTACACAGTTTCGCTTTTCGCAATATTAAGTTGCCCCGTTTTTTTCACAGACACGTAATGAGCACCCGAATGAGTTTCAATGGAAACATCAGTCAACCGAACGAAAAGTTGATAGTTGGCGAACATCATCCGGCGAGATGTATTCCACTTGTGGGCCGCACTTGCAATCTCTCTCGCTCTCATTAGGGCTTATGAGTTGTCAATTTTGTGACATTACGCAGGCAACGGATGCTATGGGTTTGGGCCTTAACAACATTGCTCTGAATAAAGCCCAGTATTCACAGCACGGTGATTTGTTTCATGGCTTTTATTTGTCAAAAGAACACATGCAAATTGCAAACGTGTTTTTTAATCGGTTTTCACTGGAAGGTAGTCGTTCGTTCCTAAACGTTCTATCCTCTTTATTGTGTATTGAATGTGAAGCTATTCTATGTCTGTCTACTCAGGGGGATTTCGCCTTCCATTGTAAAGGGCAAAATCTTAATGTAACCACTCTATCGCAGCGAGTGGTTCGGGACAATGCGGGCCCTTCGGTTTGAACAAGGATTTGACCCCCTTTCGGGGAGAAGTGTAAAAACTCAAAAAGATTGAAGTCGATTCCAGGCTCGAATTGTGTATCACCATACAAATTAAACACGTATTCTCTTCTTTCCCTCTATGATTTTTTGTATTAAAAAATTTAACTGCTGACGTTACTCAGCCCGAAGTCAACATAAAAGTTTTTTTTTTTTATAATTTGCGCGAGCACAAGGGATTGTTCGTAACCTTAAGTGTCCGGATTCAAGACAAAGCGCGGGCCGAAGGTGTAGATGGAGAAAGGGAGAAGAGGTACCTGTGCACATTGGTTTTAGATATCTGCGGTTTGTATTCTGGGGCAAATATTGGGCTGGGAAGAGCATTCCATATTCGTGTCGTGCGGCTGATGAGCGAGTCTCTAAATTTAACTGCGCGTCCGAAAGTAGGCTTAAGGGTAAACCTATGAGCATTCCTGGCGAGACGGATATTGCCGGTGAATTCATGGAGAGGAGGAATGCAGTTGGCAAGCTCCCTTGAGCATCGTTTGTTAAAATAGCGATAAAATACGGATAGAGACGACTGTGCCATTGGTACACACGCACAAAAAAAAAATAATACTAATTATCTAGGGAAATACTTCTTCTCGGAGCTAGAGGACTTAAGCGGCGTTGGTTTGAAAAACTTCCTCGGAAGCCCACACGAATCTGGCTGGTTTGTAGAATTTCAGTAGGCTTCACGGTAGTTCAATACTTCTAAGCTTGGACACAATGGACCCAGCACCTTGGTCTAAGTGAGCCGCAGGCAATAGGCCGTCAGGGCACCCAATATAACTACCTACTCGTACCTACCTATTCTAATTCACAAAAAGCAAAGAATTCTCGGGCACTCACATAGCATTTGTGCAATACACGCATGCAAAGGAATTAGTTTTGAAAATGCCGAAAAATTCACGACATTGCTGCACTTAAACAGCTTGTTCCCTCAAAGTGCACAAAATCGATTTTGTATCATCGATAGAGAATACATTAAGCTCTTAAAGCCTCCTAGAGCATTTTTGTTATAGGCCATCAAGCATTGAAATGGCCCACCAAACGGTGGTTTCACTTAAATGACTGGTCTGAATAATTGGCAAGCAGTACGGAAAAACGAATGTATGCCCTTTAAAAAAAGTAGAACTTTAGGTTCCAAAGTACCGAATTGAAATATGCCACATCAAAATTGCTTGAATTTGCATTATATGTAAATTATTGTATATTTCAAAGTAACTTAACTTTTAGCTACAAAATCAACAAAATGTTGACTTTATAGGCTCTTATCATCATCATCATCATCTTCGGTTGCGATTGCGGGTGTAAACCACGCACGAGAGATCTCCAGGCAACTCTATCCTCCGCCATCGACTCTAACTCATCAGGATCTATAACCAAGCGTGACCAGGCGAGTTTTTGGACTTGGCCCAACCATTTTGTCCTGGGTCTGGCAAGCGGTCGCCTCCCTGATGGAATCGTTTTCAACGCCCGCCTCGGAAGTGACATTCGTGCCACGTGACTAAGGCCCTCTCCGTTCGCAGACGCAGCTCCTCAATGTTGAGTTCCTCGCGCACTGCCGTTTTTCTCGGGTAATTCCCACAACAGCACGGACAAATCTCATCTCAGCAGCTTGTATTCGCGATCTTATCCTTTCGGTCATTACCCAAATTTAAGGACCGTAGGTGAGAGTTGGAATAAATACTGAGTTGGAAACCGATAACTTGGCTTTGACACCAAGCTCGGCCTTCCTGATTACAGATCTACCAAGCTGATTCAAAATTGACCCAGCTTGACCAATCATACAGGAAAGCTAAGCATTAATCATTCCCACACTCGTGAAAAAGACCCCGAGAAACTTAATCCACTCCACCTGCTGCAATGGGACTCCACTAACCTGTAGAGTGCATTGAACAGGCGTTCTGGAGATAAGCATAACCTTCGATTTGTCCACGTTGGCCTTCATTCCAGCATCAGCGCATACGGCCACAAACCTATCGAGTGCGCGCTGGAGTTCCGTCTGGGAAGATGTGAGGATCACTAAGTCATCTGCAAAAAGAAGATGACTTAACCTCAACTCTCCCAATGTGAAACATTTCTCGCCTGGGCTGCGCTGCAACATCCAGCCCATATAGACAATGGAAATGAGAGGTGACAAGACGCATCCTTGGCGAAGTCCAACACCCACGGCGAAAGCTGTTGATTTAGAACCATTAACCCGAACTGCTGCTACAGTTTGTGTACAGAGACTGAATGACCCTCAGAAGAAGACCATCAATCCCATACTCCTGCAGAGCACTCCAGAATTTACCTCGAGCAACTCAATTGAATGCCTTTTCCAAATCCATGGGCTTGGCATACTCCCAAGCCTTCTCAAGTACCATTCTTAGAGTGAAAAGCTGGTCGGTTGTACTTCTGCCGCACTGTTCATCCCCCATTCCGGGCTCGACCATAGCTCTAAAGTGCGCTTCCAACAACTTAGGGTAGACTTTCCCCGGGAGACTTAAAAGAGATCTCTTTTGCCCCCCTTCTTGAAAAGTGGTACAATCACCGCAGTTTGCCAATCGCCCGGGGTCTCACCACGTTTCCAGGCCACTTTAATGGCACGAGAGAGCCATGAAACTACCTCTTTACCCATTGCCTCAAGCATTTTTGGTCGGATTTCATCCACTCCGGCGGATTTGCTAATTTTTAGCGATTCAATCGGAAAAATGACTTCCTCCACAGTTGGACTATTCTCTGCCCCTCTCAGGACGGATGGCAGACCTGTCAGTGCCCTTTTCGGGATTGAGCAGCTGCGAAAAGTGCTCGCACCATCTGGGTAAGATGTCCACCTCATTGGAAAGGAACACACCATCTTTGGATTTGACTCCTTCGATGATGTTGAATTTCCTTCCTGTGAGTCGGCGAATGGTTTGCTAGAACACCTTTTTTGCAGATCTATGGCCGCTTTCCAACTTCTCGTCGGACCCCTTCCAAGACTGGCTTTTAGCTGCTCGCAAAGTCAATTTGCAAGTTCTTCGCGCCTCAGTGTACTGATCACGAGAAGCAGAGTCCCCCACGAGAATCCAGTCTCTGTAGGTCTTATTCTTCTCTCTGATGGCTCGAACTGCGGGCGTTCAACCACACAGTTCTCCTATCACCACCAGCTGCTACTCCAAGCCGCTGCACTCCACAAACATCCCGTGCAGAGGCAATGACAGCTGAAAACAGTCGCCTTTCTTCCTCTACACTCGATGGAGCAGTTGTAAGTCGCTCAAACCATTCATATATGTGCCGTTCAAAGTTTAGCCACAACTCACTGTTCTCTAGTTTTTCCCACCGTATGCGTGTAACCACTCTTGGTGTCCGCCTTGGCAGGAGAGGTAGTTTATCAGTGAGGTACAGCGTACACAACACCAAGTGATGATCAGTTGACAGTTCAGCCCCTCTCATCACACGAACATCACAAACCATCCGTTTCACACACGATGATACCACAGAGAGATCCATCAACGACTTCTGTTGAAGACTTTGACGGTACCATGTGTATTTATGCCTTTGTGTGGAAAGAAGGTGTTCATTATGGATATGAAATTTTGCACAGCAAAAGTCCAACAACTTCTCTCCGTACGCGTTCTGGTGAGGATCACAGACCCTCCCAATCTCACACCTCCATGTCGTTACGTCCACACCCACGCGAGCATTGAAATCACCCATCAGGATATAGGAATCCAATTCCTTTCCAGGGCAGCATCAATTTCATCCAGGAAAGCCGCGTACTGACTGTACTGACTCTGGATTTGGTGCATACACCTGCACTAGAGCCAAAGTATACCGTTCAAGCTTGAGCTTTACGATTTGGTGCATACACCTGCATTAGGGCCAAAGTTGACGTTTCAAGCTTGAGCTTTAAGATCCCGACTCTCCCTCCTAATGGTGTCCTCTCCAATACCCTGTCTGCCAACCAGTGAGTATCAACACTCACGACAATTGAGGTGCAACTCCCGACAGGAAGAGTTTTCACTCGTCCAAAAGGTCCACAGTTGTAGGTCGCCTTTGCTTCGTCGATAGCCAAACGATATCTGGCAGCCCCCATCAACTAGCTCGGGATCCTTTCCTGAAAGCGACGAGACGTTCCATGTGCCTATTCCAATTCGATGCCGTTGTCCTTTGCATCTTGCTCCCCGTTCGCACTGGTTTGACTGTGCATGGCATGACTTCCCCCCTAACCCATAGCGACTCACGAGGCCTCTGCTGGGTTGCTCGTAGTTCCTTCGGGCTGCCGAGCGGGTCAGACCGGCCACCAGACCGTCGCATACTGCCGCCATTTAGGGCTGACTCCAAATGGGGGCACACCCGGGTAGGCCAATCGTGTTCTTCTTGTCATTTGGGGGGTTGCGTTTCGTTAGCCAGGCTTGGGATGCATGAAAATAAACTCCTACACCCCAAACCTGTTGCAGAAAGTGTGTATGTCACTTCGGGTATTTTTTTTTCCACTTCGAGACCACTTTGTGGTGCGGAAACTGGTTGCCGCGTATATTATTTTCCTCAGTCCATTGTTTTTGGAGTCAAATAATCTTTTACTCATCCAGGGTAAAAGAACTTTACATCCAAGATTTATCGGAATGGAAATGTCTTTGCCGCGTTTAGGGTGTCGGTTGAACAACAGCTGTTTACCAGTGCGCCTGGAAATATGCAATATCCAGCGCATTGTGGAGCTGTGTGTTGTCTGTAAATTTCCTGGCGCTCAGAGTCGAAATGACGAAGCACGATATTCGCCATTCTGCATAACAGCCCACTGACGTTTTCTTCGTCTAGAGATATTCGGGGATGATACTCCTTACCCTTGCTCTGAGAGAATACTTTCTGAATGTCCTCCTAGATGAATGGCCTTTGGTGTGTCTTCTCAGGTTTATTAGAGCTCCTGGACGGCTGGACACACCTTGACTTTTTAGAACGATGACAATTACATGAAGAAAAATTTGATTAATTTATCACTCACTCCTCCGTACTTAGACTCAGAATTCAACTTGTATTCCAATATTCCATGTTCACTTTCCCATGCATGGGCTGCAAGAAATCAACTCTTGGCTGCCTTCTTGTGCCATTTACTCAATATTTCATTAAACAAACCAAAAATACTTCACAAAATCCGTCCAAGCATTCATCCGCATCACTTCGTTCCATATTTCATCCTAATCTACTTCGCCTCGGAGCAGCGCAGTCGAAACGAACAATTCAATCTAAAGTAATCCTGAAATGCCTGTATCCAGCACGAACACAAAATCAAATGAACCGATCATCAAACTTGTGCACAGTTCCCCTTGTTTTCAGCATCCAATATCACTCCCCCACCACCACCAGCCACCACCCACCGCCCATCATTCTCTAGTGTATAACTTCAAAATGAAATTCCTGCCAATGGAATCCATAAGATGTCATTTCTTGTTCTCCAAATTCGATTACACAAAACAATGGCCAAGCCATTGCCTGAATAGATGGCTCCTCGCTGAGAGAGACCGCACGTTGAAAGGCCCTGCCGCCCACAACCCAAGTCTCCAGAAGGAAGAATTGAAAAAAGGCAGAGATTGAACAAAAAATGTTCACATTTTTAGGAGAAAAACTTTTTCCAGAACCTGCACCTAGCATCATTGTCGTCATTGTCTTCTTATCGAATAACCCTAATCGAAACCACTGACCTGAAATTACCGAAGACATTTTCAGGATTTTTGCCGCTCTCGCTCGACAATGCAGCGCATCGACCACGACCATGACGACGCCGACGGTGCACTGGCGTTGCATGATAGTTCCACCTTGCCACAATCTAAGGAATTGGTGCAGAAGAATCAGTGAACAGGAGTGGAATGCGAGGGATGGAGGTGGTGTTTCGCTCTATAACTTGCATCGGGACACAGTCTCTCCCAGTTGTGCTTGAGAACAAGAAAAAAGAATGTATTTGTGTGTCCATCGAACAGCCACAAGCTGCTGAATGCACTCGTTCAGCTGGAGACTGAGCATTTTGGAACGGGGGCTCTCACTTCAACTTTTAATGAGAGGAAGAGTTTTCAATCGCAATGGCACCGATCGGGTGGAGACGCCTCGCATCATCAACTCGATTGGAAATTGTATTTAGGTTCGATGAAAATTGTGCGGCGTGCTGAGAGGATGCGAGCCTCCGGCTCGGTCTCAAATGAACAACTTAAGAGTGCAATTGTCTTGGAGCGGTGGAGTAAAGCAATGCGAAACGTGATCAGGTGTGAAGGGGATAAGAAAACGACTGCGATTCAATTACAGCGGCATTGAGTGCGGTCAGTCAAGTGGAAGCGTTTTGTTTTGAATTATGAGACAGAGACACAAAACATTGCGATGGAAAGGGGGTGCTTGTGAGTTTTCAATACAAATTAAGGAACAGAGTTGACGGGTAGATGGTGGTCTGTATTCACACTAAACAGTGCAAGATTAATCACTAGCTGATTGATTAATCGTTTTCGACGTTATGTAGGAGACAGAATGAAAGAGCGAGTACCATAAAGACCTCACAGCTGATTGTCCACCGACCAATCGGAAAGACTTCTTCAAAGCTATTCACGACATCATGTAAGTGGCATTCTCTGGTGGGTGCAATCAGACCGAGGATACCGTACAGTCTGCCTCGTTAGTGAGGGGTCGATGAGCTGCTCACGTCGACTAGAACATTGACATCTCAGCTGAAAGCTTAATACCCATATCGCAACGGCGAGTTCGTGCGGTCGGGCTTTGATATTTTTAGTAGGATGCACGTGAGTCGTTTGCGTAAGCCGGAATGGAGCGGCAGCGCGTTGATATGTCACAGACCGTAATATCGTAACTCCGAGGACAAAATTCTAGAAGGAGCAACTGTCGACTCTCACGGACTTTTTGACATATGTGAACAGTTTTGTTTTGGGTGGCATGGGCTTATGTACACAGGGTAAAGTTGCTGACTGCATCCAACCTGGCAGGATGCCAGCGCGATCCCTGCTTGTTCATAAGTCAAGTTGACGTACAGCCTCCTCGCGGCGCCCCTGGATAGTCATGATAACAGCCGTTGTGTGGTGAACTAATATACGCAGCGAACCCTCTGTCCGAGGGTTAAATTAATGGGCCTGTCCTCCCAGTTTGGAGGTTGTGCGTGAGGTTACCTTCCTCACCAAGGAAAAAAAATACGAGTTCAGAAACAACAACCTGCCTCGGATACGGACGGATCTACTGTTGACGACCCTTGCTAACGGAAAAAGGACAATGACTTCCGGTTCTGCACGTGGAATGTGAGGTCCTTTAACAGACCACGTGCAGCCGATGAACTAGCGGAGGCCCTAGACTGCTATAGAGCAGACTTAACCGCTATCCAGGAAGTGCGGTGGAACGGGCCGGGCAAAAAGAGGATGAGAAACTGCGACCTCTACTACGGCGACTGCTACAGGGAAGGAGGGCAGCGCTTATTTGGATGTGGATTTATTGTTCGAGGCAGGCTTAGGCAAAAAGTCTGAAGCTTTAAGTATGTAAGCGAGCGCCTCATAACAATCCGCATCAAGGCTAAGCTCGGGAACATCAGCCTGATTTGCGTCCACGCCCCGACAGAGGAGAAGGATGACAATAGCAAGGACGATTTCTATGATCTCCTAGAAAGAACATACGAGAGAAAAGTTCTGCGTGCGATCTTTGGTCCTGTTTGTATTGATGGCGTCTGGAGAAGGAGATTCAACCACGAACTGTACGGGCTGTACAGCGGCATGCACCTAGTTAAGCGTCTTCGGATCCAACGCTTAACATGGCTAGGTCACGTAGAGCGGATTGACACCACAGCTCCGGCCCGAAGAGTCTTCGACTCCGAGCCTTTGGGACAACGCATAAGAAGGCGTCCTAGAACAAGATGGCGCACACAAGTGGAGAGGACCTCAACCAACTTGGTGTGCACAACTGGAGGCAGCTGGCGAAAGATCGTGCTGGCTGGAGAGGCTTGTTGGTTGAGGCCCAGGTCCACCCCGGACTGTAGCGCCAAACAAAGAAGAAGAAGAACAATTTTGTTTTAAATTAGACTCTTATTTGTGCAAGTGGTAGCCGTTGCGTTGCCGATTGTTAAGCAATTGAACCTCGCTGCCTGGGTTCGATTCCTGGTATGACCAGAATATTTTCCACTGCCCCACCTCTTTCGAGTCACTGACAATGCACCAAGAGTATAACTAATAGTTGAGATGCACAATCCTGAACAGGGCACTGAGGATGGCAGACTCGTCGTCTTGAGTGTTGCGGTTGATAGTCTCAGGATGGCGACAGTCATTATGCGATTGAAACGCTTAAAGTTGGCGAATCTGCCGGCGCACGATGGTACAAAACGGCATCAAATCTGGAACCAGTTCATGTGCTGATTTTAGACAAATGAAACCAGCTATACGTGGTAAATAAACTCACTTTTAATTTTTTTTTTTACTTTTTTAATAAGAATTTAAGAATTGATTTAATAAAACATGCGACTGTTGATGGCATGTGTAGCAACTCGGCAAGAGAACACGGTGTTGATGAGTGTTGTGGATCAAAGCAATGCTGTGACTATAATTGCGAACGCGGATTGTAGCCAATGTGTAAGGGCGGGGTAAATAGGGGCAGCCCGCAAGTCGCTGTCCTGTCTTTTCTGCTGTGGAGCATGATGGCTGATTCTCCGCTTGACGCTCTCTATGACTCTAACATTGCCCAGGCATATGCGAATGACGTAGCCGTAGTATGTCGGATCGTGCTTAGTGGATGTGTGCTCAAAAGGGCAGGCAGCTCTAGACGTGATCGACGACTGGATTATCAGGAATGGGCTTTCAGTTAACTCTCTTGAAACAGTAGTTGTTCTCTTTACGAGGAGGAGAACATTTACTGGTCTCAACTGAAACTAAAAGGTGTCACCATCCTTTTCTCCGATGATGCCAAATTGGTGTTACTCTAGACAGAAAACTCCTCTGGAAAAACACATCGAGTCAAAAATCGCCATGGTGCTGTCAGTTTTCTGGCAGTGTAAGGGCGGCAGCAGCGGTGATCTGGCCCCCACTTCAGGTTTGTAAAATCATTGTAGATGATTCAAAAGATACCTCAAGTCGCTGATCGCCACTAGCTTCCCATCTGCACACAAACACACACAGTCACCATGTGCTTCGCATTCTAATCACCCTCGAATGAGTTGCATCTCTGGTATCTAATTGGAAAGCACACGCGCCATTCCACGGGATCTAACTTTTCCAGGAAAAGCACCAGACACCTACTCAGGCGCGACTGGGGTAGTCCGATGCTTGAAGGGCAATCGAAAAGCTTGTTATGAGGTGAGATAAGGCGGTTCCTAGAAGTCACCTTAAAGGGCATCCAGTTGACCAGGCTCTAAGGGGGCTACTTGCCTAAGAGGGGGGATGGGTTGAGTTAGTTTTTGATGGCACCACAAAGGTTATCTCAACTACTGCACTCTCAAGGCCATAGCATAACATTCTCTCCACCTTGGTTCACTGTCCCTTTAACATAGTATCTTTTGATGGACTCTCAAGGCCATCTTGCTTCTTTAAAGAAATGGTCTTTGGTACAACATGCACTGGAGTTTCGAGGACCTCGCATTTCATTTGACCCTATTCTTATGGATATGCCGTCTGACGCACGGACACCAGTGCTAAAGTCGACATTCCCTACAGTCAGGACTGGCTCTGGCCAGAATCTGAGCCAGGAAAGGAATGTAGTCGAATCTTTACGGATGGCTCCAAAGCCAATGAAGGATCTGGCGCTGGTGCCTTCGTCGAGAACGAAACAACGAACAAAAAGAGGAAGAGCATGCAAATGATTTAAATGAGTGATCATTCGATGCACTGGCATTTTACGGAAAAACTGCCAAACATTACAATTTTCCTCGTTTAATTTTTTGAATTGTTTCCAGTTTTAAGGCCGCCCCATTGTGTGTTGTGGGTGACATGCTCCCAGAAATGCTTAAGGCAATGGGAAATGACCGAGTTTTGTGGCGCTCTCGTGTCATAAAGGTGGCCTAGGAACGCGGTGAGGTACCTGGTTGGCAAACTGGACAACTCCAAAGGGAGACAAAAGGAATGGCCCAACTACAGGGACACATATATCTCTTTAAAGTCTCCACGGGAAAGTTTGCGCTAACGTGTTGGAGTTGCCTTATAGAGCTACGGTCGAGTCTGGTTGGGGGCTGAATTGGCTTTCGTCCCGGCGGGAGTACAACCGACCATGCAGACGACGACCGAGAACCTTCTGGCCTTTTCGCAAATCATGAAAATAATACGACCGCCCGTCTGGGCCATCTCAATTAAATTTGTTTGTGTGTAAAGGGAACCCATCTGTTTGTTCACTTAATGTCGCGTTAAGCAGACTTGAGTAATTCTTCTCCATGGTTTTTCTTGTAAGGGGGGGCTTTTGCTGTAACATTTTGCGTTTAATTGGGTCTTCGTGCGGTTTTTTTTCGTCTGGTCGCATATTCCGGGTTTTTTTTGGCTACTGCTCTCTTCAAACGGCTTAATTGTCTTCGGTAGCGTTGTCCATTGATGGTTTCACCCGGTTTTAGCAGCTCATAATACAGCACACCCTTCTGATCCCACCAAATACTGAGCGTTACCTTCCGATGCAAAAATGACTTCCTTTTGTGGCGGCGTGTCCCCGCAAAAACACTTTTTCAGGCAAAAATTTCGACATATTTGAGTGAAAAAAAAAAAAATGATTTTTGTTTACGCTTCGAATGAACGACATATACTGAAATGACGTACAATGACAGTGGCTTTCCAACACATGTTCCAATGGAATAATACAAGTTACGCCATCTCTTAGCAAACCGCACGAATTAAGTTATAGACCCAATATAATTTCAGACTTCCTTCAAAATTGTCTGTACATTGCAAACATTGGTCTTATCACCTGCGTTTGCTTGATGCCGCACCTAAAATTGCCATTTTTCTATAAGTGTTACAGCTTTCAGTCGTTCACTACAATGAGCCTTGTCATAATTTTCAGAATCTTTAAGTAAAAAGTTCAAAAATGCATGCAAGCGTCTCGGGGTCTGCATAAATGTTTTCCAATTTCACCGATTTTCTTTCAGAAGACTAAGGTTTACCTAAAAATCACTTCCGTTAAGCTGCTTTAATCTAAAGAAAACTGCTTTCGATTTTAAAAGGACGAACAATAATTTGTTCTTTTGTGTGGTCTTGCAATCGCTCGAAGTAAACTGAAAGCAAATTCTTTGTCCTGTGAGCCGTGCGTTGCAGATAACGGGTTTCTCGATACTGTTCAACCCTATGCACGCAGAAATGCCTTTAACAATCAAACCTAAACCAGAAAAGCATGAAGCTAAACTCATTGTAAAGGGTGGTTACATTTTAAGGGCCGATGTTGTTTTGAATAAAACACTAATTATTTAGAAAATTACTGTCATTTATTTTTATTATGATAATATTGGTATGGTTCAATTATGTATGGAACAAAATACCGGCCAAATGGCCGCCGCGACCTCGGCGGCACACCTCCACCACCATCCGATGGTCCGAATTTTCGATGACGCTGAAGCATAATTGAGGTTCTATGCCGTTAATGTGCCGAATTATCCCATTCTTTAGCTCTTGAATTGTTGCTGGCTTATCGACGTACACCTTTTCTTTCAAATAACGCCAAAGAAAAAAAATCCAGCGGTGTCAAATCACATGATGTTGGCGGCCAATTGACATCGCCACCACGTGAGATAACACGGCCATTGAATTTGTCGCGCAAAAGAGCCATTGTTTCGTTAGCTGTGTGGCAAGTGGCAGCGTCCTGTTGGAACCACATATCGTCCACATTCATATCTTCCAATTCGGGCCATAAAAAGTTCGCTATTAGTTCATGATAGCGAACACCATTCACAGCAACTGTCTGACCGGTCTCGTTTTGGAAAAAATACGGCCCGATGATGCCGCCAGCCCATAAACCGCACCAAACAGTCACTCCCTGTGGGTGCATTGGTTTTTCGAAAATCACTCTTAGATTATCATTCGGCCAAATGCGGCAATTGTGCTTATTGACGAATCCACTGAGGTGAAAATGTGCCTCATCACTGAAGATGATTTTCCTCGAAAATTGACCATAAACTGTTGCCATTTCTTGCCACCATTCTGACCATTGACGAGGCTTGAAATGGTCAAGAGGCTTTAGTTCTTGAGTCAACTGCACCTTGAAAGCGTGTAAATGCAAGTCTTTATGCATAATGTTCATCAACGACGAGTGTGAGAGGTGCAATTGTTGGGCACGACGACCTGTTGAGGTGGACGTCTCTTCAGCCACACCATCGCGAACAGCAGCAATATTTTCTGCAGTACGAGCTGTACGAGCATGCACTGGTGTTTTCACATCTCCTACAGACCCGGTTTGCTCAAATTTTTGCACGATTTTTCCGATTGTACGCACATTTGGACGATTAAATTGACTGAAAAAATCACGAAGTGCACGATATGCATTTTGATTTGAACGCCCATCTCCATAATAAGCCTGAATAACTTTAACGCGTTGCTCGATTGTGTTGAGAAATGTCAAATGAAATGCAGAAAACAACTTGACGTTTAGGTGTGGTTCACATTCAACATCGGCCCTTAAGTTAATTTTTGGAAAAATTAATAGAATACTTCGGAAAACAGAATATGAAATAAAATGGTTTGCCAAAAAAAGAAAAGAAGAATAATAGCTCCAACCAGATTTGAACACAGGATCTGTAGAATACGTGAGCAACGCACCAACCCAAGCCGCCAAAGAACCCAATAACTTCAAAGGTGTGCCTTTCATACTAACATACTTACAACCTACATACTTAAATACATATAGCTGGATTATACAATGATAATGATGAGTAGAACAAGATGTACAATGATTCATTACTGGTCTGACGCTCAGTGAGATTACTGATAAGTCAGGGAGATAGATAGATCAGCAAATCACGACTGTACTTGCTTGTGTACGCTGTGCTGGCTGCCACCTGTCCACTATCCATCTATCTAAGTACGTCTCTGATTGAAACATTATGTTGAAAGACTTAAACTCTCAAAACCACAAAATGGATGACCTGGCTACCTTCGAAGCCTTCTTGAAGCCTATGAAGAGACAAACATGTTTGCTCACGTTCTACCACACAGAAGCGTTTGGTCTATGAAAGCAATGCCATGTATACCGTCAGTCTTGGTGTGTCTTCCGTGATTCAGGATAAGGCCCTGGGATTGAGGGATATGCTCGCGCGTTGAATTACGCTTTTTTTTGGATTATTTCTGGGCCATAGTTCGTTGTGTCATGTGGGATACTGTATATTTCATATTTAATGATTGATGTCGACTCTATGATGAAGTGTACTGATTTGGCATCAGTGGTTTTTCCTCAGTAAATTTAGATTTTAAACAAAAGCGACTACATTCCTCTTCTTCACACATCCCATCTTTATGTCACTCACACAAATATTTCTCCACTCTCCTCGCAGACGCGAATAAATCCCCATCACAGCGGAAATTTCAAAGAATTCAAAAGATTGTTTCAATTGAATTTCCAGCTACAACCCAAATCGGAATGCACTATTGAACAATTCCGTCAATCCAATAGACACACATTGCTAAAATTGTTCTGTAAATAAAAGTGGAGTTTGCTTAACCCAGATATCGATTGGTTTTCCTAGTTTTTTCATCGAAATTTTGTACACTCTTTTACACTAAGCCCGTCCCCTTTGTGTCATCCCCAGCGATCTGGATTCCTGATCCCAGTTGAAATCGGTAAATCAAATAAAAACACCGCCAGTGCAGTGCCTTTGGGCATTTAATCTTGCTTTTTTTTTTTCGCCTCTTTAGTTCGTGCCTCCATTAAATATTCGAATGATGGCGGGTAATTGAAAAGTAGACGCGAGAGCAAAACTAAAACAAAATAAAATGTCATAGCCTTGGTTGCATTCATTTGAAAGTGCTGCCAAATTGAAAATTAAAAAAAAAAAAAAACACACAGAGAGTAATAGTAAGCAACAGCAACCTGCTGATGGGAATCTGTAACAATTCTTTTGTATATTTAGGTCTAAAAGTTTCATTTTCTATTTGCCGTTAATTCAACACTGAATTGAATTCAATTGTTGACATTTGACAAGCAGGTCGATAATGAAAACGAATGGAAAGCATTGGAAATCCGAGCGAGCACTGGCGCACGTATGGAGCAATGGATGCACGAGGCGAGCTCTTTTTTATGTGTGTCACTGGATCATTGACAAGAGATTTATTCATCATTCATTAAGCGAATGAACGTTTTAATCAAACGGAATTGAAAAACGATCAACAGGTGGCAGGCTAATTTGATTGTTGAATGAGTGATTGGATTGGCGAACATACGTGTATTGCCGTATTTTGTCTGTGATCAATACCGTGATTAATTGAATGTTTGTTTGAAATGATTCTCAGGGGCACATCAGAGCGACTACAAAAAGATGAATTCCTGGAAATGTACACTTATATTGCATTTTCAAATGAAATTTGATTTCGTTCAAATGACCAGCAACATCCGTACAAGAGAATACAGAAGTGTGTACATTCTTCGTTTTTGAAATTGATGCGGCGGCAGTGGGGTTGTGGGTTTGTGCGTCCACCCTGCACACTGGAGCATGCAGACTTGGTTCGTTTCCCGGTACAAGCCAAATACTTGTCATGACCCCACCTCTTTCGAGTCGCTGATCAAAGAGTATCACTGTCTAGAAACAGTTTCTCAAGTTGGCCATTCGCAGTCGGCATAAAACTGTCTGTCCCCTTGCACGCACAATACGAGTAGTTGTCCGAGAGCTAGGCCCTGGCCATCTACCGGGTGTGTAGCGCCACCCATATTGCTTTTACTATGTCAAATTGATGCACCTCAACTAAATTTTTTTATTTTTCTTGTTTTACTTTATAAGCATATCTTGCTAAGTTGTGTCTGTGTCTTGACCCCGGACTCTTAAGGGTACCATTGAGTTCGTCAGTGCAGCCCTCGATGAACTGTACACAAGCTCGATGACGGAACATCCACCCGAGTAGAAGGGATCTCCTGCTCTTTACCCAGAAATGAAACATTCCTGAGTTCAACTGTCCAGCTATAAATGGATTTGAATCCAAACTCTAAGTGGGTAGACGTGGGGAGACCAAGTCTCACTTAGGTCCCCCTCATAATTCCTGATTGTACTCGTTCATGATGTTGCTGTACCTGCACACTCCAGCTATCCCAAAATCCCGATGAATCTGTGAATAGAGGTTAGTAGGGTTTCTTATAATTCCTGGAGATTCTGGGTGATTTGTTCTCACAGTGTTCTATGTCTCAGTACGTAGGGACCGCGGCTTTGTCAAATGTAATGCGGTCGGAGGAGCATTCTCTATTTCCAGGCTTTTTCTTTTGCTGAATGTGTGGTTTATTTAAAGAAGAGACTTGAAAACCCGGTTAATGAGTCACATAAACATGGTTTGATTGAATAAAAAAATTAACAATTTAATTAAAATAGGAATTATTTTAATATATAAAAAATATTATGTTTATGTTTTGAGGCCATTTTAAGCGGAATAAAAAAAACTGATTCAGCTTAAAGAGGAACCTGCTTAGTGGAAAACTGAACCGAAACATGATTCACTACTTGTCAATTGATTGTTTGTTTGAAGTGGGTCAAACATAGTGTTTCATCATCATCATCATCATCATCATCATCTTCATCATCATCGTCATTCTCATCATCATCGTCATCATCATCATCATCATCATAATTGTCATCATCAGCATCATCATCATCATTTTCTGTCCCGCATGACTAGGCGAGTTTTTGGTGTGATTATTGCATTAAAAGCTCGTCTTGGAAATCGTAATGATGGGGACATTCGTGCCACGTGACCAAACCACCGAAGCTCTCCCCGTTCCAAGAAGCAGCTCCTCAATGTTGAGTTCCTCAGGCACTGCCGTGTTTCTCACCCTATCCCGGCGAGAAATTCTTACAACAGCACGCTGAAATATCCTCTACTCAATAAAAGCCGCTAACTTGGCTTTCCCACCAAGCCTTTACTTCCTGATTACAGATCTTCCAAGTTGTTTCAAAATTGACCAGCTTGACCAATTTTACAGCAAATTTAAGTATTACATCTCCTATGAAAGACCCTGAGATACGAGTACCTTAACTTCTCCACCTGCTTTAATTGGACTCCACTAACATGTAGAGTGTATTGATCAGGCGTTCTGGAGATGGCCATAATCTCCGATATGTCTACGATAACTTTCATTCCAGCATCAGCACATACGGCCACAAACCTATCGAGTGCGCGCTGGAATTCCGTCTGGGATGATGTGAGGATAACTAAGTCATCAGCAAAAAGAAGATGACTTACCCTCAACTATTACAATGTAAAACATTCCTCCTCTGCTGCGCTGCAACATCCAGTTCATATATACTACGAAAAGGAGAGATGACAAGACGCACTCTTGGGGAAGTCCAAAGCCCACTGTCCACACTGGCCCGGTGTGGATTAAAATCATCATTTTTTTCTAAACATTTTCAACAGACGCATTGCTTTTCAATAGGTGCTCAATTTTGTACAACGCCTTATTGAAAAATGTCTTCCGATCTTAATCTCAGACGTGGAGTCATGGATGCATGCTTAAGCATATTCGTCCATAATCAATCATTGTTCACATATACGTGTATCGATGTATATTTATTAAAAACAGACTGAAATGCCGGAATAATCGTATCACCAACGTGCTGTGTTGCCTTGCCAGCTTGTGAAAAAATTTCATAGCATATCGCGTAAGGGAACGTGAAAAGTAACGGCTTAAAATCCCGGTGTATGAGTATGAGAAAAAATATCAAGACTTAATAAAATTAATGGTGGGTTAGGTTGGGTTGAAGTGGCTGACTGCTGAACCAACCATATTTTGGCCAACAGAGCCCCACTAGTAACATGGCTTACTATCGGCATTCCGTGCAGACTATACTTAGCAGTATCTCGCGTGGTGTTGCTATGCTTTGGATGAAAAGCGGTGCAACGGAGCTAGGCCGAAGCAATGTACTTGCGAACTCACGAGATGCTGCTGTGCACAAAATGAAGGACGCCACAGCCAAGTTACAACCGAAGCCATCGTTTTATATGGTCCTGTCTCTTTCCTTCCAATGCGTACAACGTACAACTTCTGTTTTGTTCTCTTTTTGTAATATTGTCTTAAGTTAAGTCCTGTTAGTTTTCTGTGTTAAAGGTTAGAACAATAGATGAAGTCTCACTCGATGTTTGGACTCAAGTCAATAAAGACATATAACGATTGATTTTAGTGTTTCATTTTTTCGGGGACCACGATTGGCACATATAACTCACTGTGTGTCTACGTAATCCAGCAACCAAATAGTGATTTTAATGAAGCGAAGGAGATGGCTGACCCGTATGTTGCCAACTTCAGTGGACCTCCAAATGTTTGAATTTGCGTGAAGAGAGAGCATTGCAGCTCCACAGCAGGTGTTCAATGGTTTCTTCGTCATCCTTGTGCTTTCCACTTCTGCAGAAGTCATTGTCAGGAAGGCATATATAAAGCCAATACTTAAAATAATCAGGTTGAGAGATTGATTAGAGTCGATCCTAGGCCGAAATTGTTTGGTAATGAGACATCCTGTGCCAGTTGTCCATCTGCGACTCATTTTATCTAGTTTTGTCAACTTTAGCATATGTTTTATAGTATCGACAGGCATGGAGGGTTAATCACCATAGTTTGTAACCTTCCTAGCGAGTTCGTCCATTCGAACCACATACGTTGGATGTTGAAATACTTGGCCATCTCGCTAAGAGACGGTAGTATCAGGTTTGCCCTTTTGTATAAAACTTCATTGGAATACAATTTTCTATACTGGGACTCTGGAGTTTTATTAAGGCGAAAGCAAGCCCTAAGTCAAGCCCTCTCAACACATCGGCGAATTGACGGCACCCTGTTGGAGACCATTTTTTACATCTAAAGTACCTGTGGTAAGCAGTGGCCTGCTTATGCCCAGCCGTTGAGCTTATACAAATACCTTCAAACCATACTTTGTCAGAGGCCTTCTCCAAGTCAATCATCTCTTGTTCCATTGGATAACCGGAACCATTTTCGATGCGGCACAAATAGTGTCAGAGATGTCTTAACACAATGTTCGAGATCCCGTCAATTCCCACGCATTTTTTCTTCTTTAATGGTCCTGCTGAAACCAACTACGTCATCCACTATGAACTTTTTTGAGTTACGTTCAAGATAGATATACTCGTAAGTACGCTGCCCCCTGTTACACAGGCCAGCGATGGTCCCACCTCTACGTAGTGGCCCAAGCCCTCCATTATTACACCGATGGAGCTTGATTCATCAGTAGCTACACTCACTGATATCTTGTCTTGAATAATGCTCTTGTCAGATCCTGTCCTATCGGAAAAGAGCCCATTGCCGACCAGGTCTTGACACACTTCTCAACTTTTTACTAAAGCCAAGTTAACATGAACTGATGAACTGACTTGTACACAAGGACTCTCTATGTGGCTGAGTTCAGAGATTTGATCGCTGCCTGGCTATCGGAACAGATTATGATATCTTTGATTTTTTTAGCTGGGACAGTGCTTCGCTATAGTTTCAGCCTAAAAGTCAGCCTACAGTGATTCAACAATCGGAGAGAAAGCTGGATTTGTAGATCCTTAGAATAGACCCCATCACCCACACTTGAATCCATCTCCGATCCATCTGTGAAGATTCGCAGAGAATCATCCAGCGTCTGGTATTCAGACTCCCAGTAAGATCTGAGGGGATGCAGGTTGAGAAGTTTTCCTCTAAGAGGACTATACCTGCTGAGGATCGTTGAATGTCCAGACCGAAGTGCTTTACAATTGTGCTGTGATCTATTTCAGATCGTCGTATTAGCTCCCGTCTGCCTATCAACTAGTTCTATTGTTGGCAGGTTAAAGAGCTTGTTAAGAGCTGCAGAGAGGGAAAGTCCTTAAAGCTCCGCTGATGCATACATATATACGCGCCATTCTCTGCTCTCTGCCGAGTGGTTTTCTTTTCGAGAGTAGTCCACCAAATTTCGACGTCATACAACAGTATGGGTCTGACTCCCGAAACTAATAACCAGGAGCAAATGGGGACTACAACCCCGTAGGGTAGTAGTAGTCCCCATTTGCTCCCTAAGGCGCTTTTACAGTAAAGAGCCATGGGGGCCGTCTTGACACGTCTTGAATATTAAGTGTCCAGTTTAGGTTCGTGCCTAATAAGACACCTAAGAGTTTCGCGCTATCATTACGCTTTAAGAGGGTTACACTCAATGAGGGAGGATCAAAGTTTGAGATTTTGTCCTTCCTAGTAAAGAAGACTAAGTCCGTTTTTTTGTGGATTGTTGCCTAAGCCGCATTCACTAGCTTAGAGAGAGCAGATCGTGGTCGTGATTTTAAAGGTAAAAAAAAATAACAAAAAAATGTGTGTAGATACAGTAGACTCTCGTTAGCGTGACCACTGGACAGATATTTTTTTCTTGACATCTCTAAAACGTGAGCAACAATGTTTGCTTCAAGTTTTGTGTGAGCCACACAATTGGCTTGAAATTCCTTATTCTTGGTACAATAATTCGTCTTGTACCGTTTCAGGCTTATTGCCCGTCAGTTCGTGTCTGTTTATTCCTCGTTGTTCGTTAGATAAATTATTTTCCATTGTCTTGTCTGCTAGATTTGGAATGCTCTTCCCGGCCTAAAATTTCTCACAATAAGACCTGTGTGCACAGGTACCTCCTCTCCCTTTCTACCTTCGGCCCATGGTGTGTCTTGACCCCGGACAGTTAAGAGCACTAGTATTTTAAATTTTAATTTACTTGTAACTAGCTCTGTTTGGTGCTATTAATATTCTGTATTTACAAATTTTTACAATTTCAGTACTTAAGTTTAGCGAATTCTTTACACAGCTTTTTGAAACATACGAAATTTGTCTCATTTTTAACATTGTCTGGAAGTTCATTAAACAATTTGAAGCCATTATTTATGAAAGAGTTTTGTGTGTTTGAACTTATCATTCTTTGTAATTCATAAAATCGTTGCTGTACGAGAAAGCCGATTAGAGCGGTCTAAACAACATCTTTGTGATAGTGACGTGGATGCCGCTGCTGATATGATCACAAACATTCTTCTGCTGGGCATAAGATCCTTCATTCCTCATAGAGTGAAGTGTATCAACGACTCGAGCTATAAACAGGATGTCAGGTTGAGAGAGTTGAATTTCCGGATATAAAGGGTGATTTTTTAAAAGCTATAGGAAATTTTTCCAAAAAAAAGCACATAAAATTCAGAAAAATGCATGAAATCTTTCTAAATTTGAATCGATAGTACGGTCCATATAATTTAATGTTTGAAGAATATTTCATGCAAATGTTGACCTTGACTGCGCCTCAAATGGTCCATCCGCTTAGTCCAATTTTGGCATACTCTTTCCAACATTTCGGCCGGTATCTCACGAATAAATGCTTCAACGTTGTCTTCCAATGAGTCAATTGAAGCGGGCTTGTCTGTATAGACATGAGCTTTAACATAGCCCCAAAATAGCCCCCTCCCCAGTCTAAAGGCGTTAAATCGCACGATCTAGGCGGCCAATTGACCGGTCCCGAACGTGAAATAAAATGTTCACCATACTCGCCTCTGAATAAGTCGATTGTTGCGCGTGTTGTGTGGCATGTGGCATGTGGCACCGTCTTGTTGAATCCACATGTCATGCAAGTCATGCTCTTGCATTTTGGGCAAAAAAAGTTGGATATCATCTCACGGTAGCGCTCACCATTCACAGTTACGTTACGATTCGCATCATCTTTGAAGAAGTACGGTCCAATGATGCCACCAGCCCATAAACCTCACCAAACTGTGACTTTTTCTGGATGCGTTGGTAGCTCTTGCAATGCTTCCGGTTGATATTCACTCCAAAATCGACAATTCTGCTTATTTACGTACCCATTGAGCCAAAAATGAGCTTAGTCGCTGAACACATGTGATGTTGCGGGCACCCATTTGATAATAAAATTCAATAATTTGCAAGAGTTGTTCGTTTGTAAGACGATTCATGGTTAAATTATAGACCAAACTGAAGATGTTTGACAGTGAAACAAAACACGAAACGTGCGTCAGTTGTTTAAACCAGTGTTGCCAAAAAGATAATAGCTAAAAATTCACCCTTTATTTCTTAATGCATATGGTTGAATGTCTCTTATTTATTGCACATAGCTCGCTAGATATTTTGGCATAAGATTATTCTTAATTTTATATAAAAAGACAAGAGCACTCATTACAATTATTTG
Organism: Eristalis tenax; assembly: GCA_905231855.2. Lineage (NCBI taxonomy): Eukaryota > Metazoa > Arthropoda > Insecta > Diptera > Syrphidae > Eristalis > Eristalis tenax. Next base: position 113,307,137 of record HG993124.1, on the reverse strand, counting down.
CTTGACAGATAACCACTTTAACGAGTTTAACATAACATTGATTGTTACATATCTATTACACTTTAAACTTAAGAACGCATTGCTCTATTTTGTACCAATTGCAGTCTTCTAATCGCATTATGGGTACAGAGAAACAGGACGGTGGAACGATATTCAAAATGTGGTTTAGTAATTACATTATATATATATTTATTGCACTTCATACTGAAACATTGTTTCTTATTCTTCTCAAAAAAAAACATGATTTTTCCACACTATTTGCATATATAGTCAATTTGTTGTAAAATATATTGACTTATCAATATGCAAGCCTAAATACTTAACATCTACTACTTTCTCAATAGGCTCACCGTCAATTTCCGGTCTTATTCTCATCTACACTCATTTACTATCTAGTCTCTCTCACTACACTCTCTCTCTCTCACTCCTCTCACTCCGCGTTTTCTTAACATTCGTTTTTAATCTATTTAATTTTTAATCATTTGTCTACCGATTCTAAGTCCTCTTTCATGTGTTTATGACATTGGGAAATATCGTCTCCTCTCGCATATATCACAGCATCATCAGCAAATAGCGCCAGCTTACATTTTCTCACGACTTCTTTGATATCATTAATGTATATTGAGAACAGTAATGTTCCCAGTACAGATCATTGAGGGACGCCATACTGTACTCCGTTCGCTGTCGATAGTACCCCCTTCACTTTCACCACCTGCGATCGATGCTTTAACTACGAATCAAATCAATTTTGTTCTCCGTTTTTTCCACAGTAAGATTTTTCAGCATCAAATCTTTGCCAATAGTCTCAAATGTAATTTTTAAGTCTATAAACACAATAAACGCGTTTTATTTTTTTTGGCTATTTCGTCTTTCCATTCGGTAATCACCAGGTTGAGCACACTTTCACAGGAATCTTCTTCTTCTTTGTTTGGCGCTACAGTCCGGGGTGGACCTGGGCCTCAACCAACAAGCCTCTCCAGCCAGCACGATCTTTCGCCAACTGCCTCCAGTTGTGCACACCAAGTTGGTTGAGGTCCTTCTCCACTTGTGTGCGCCATCTCGTTCTAGGGCGCCCTCTTATGCGTTGTCCCAAAGGCTCGGAATCGAAGACTCTTCGGGCCGGAGCTGTGGTGTCTATCCGCTCTACGTGACCTAGCCATCTTAAGCGTTGGATCCGAAGACGCTTAACTAGGTGCATGCCGCTGTACAGCCCGTACAGTTCGTGGTTGAATCTCCTTCTCCAGACGCCATCAATACAAACAGGACCAAAGATCGCACGCAGAACTTTTCTCTCAAAAAGACCAAGAGCTTCTTCATCCGCTTTCAATAGCGTCCATGTCTCTGCGGCATAGAGCAGGACGGGGATGATTAGGGTGTTATATAAAGTCAACTTGGTGTTTTGAGAGATGGCTCTGTTACTCAATTGCCTCTTGAGCCCAAAGAAACAGCGATTGGCAAGAGTAATTCTGCGCTTGATCTCTGTACTGGTGTTACTGTCCCTGTTTACTGCAGAGCCAAGGTAGACGAAGACCTTTTTTGACATTGAAGGTTTCGGTGAGTTCGTTACCGACCTTGATGGAGCAGCGACAGTTCTCCATCGTCATCCTGCACAATCTGACGAGTTTGGCTGGAATGTCAAAACTAGACATGGCTCTATAGCAGTCTAGGGCCTCCGCTAGTTCATCGGCTGCACGTGGTCTGTTAAGGGACCTCACATTCCACGTGCAGAACCGGAAGTCATTGTCCTTTTTCCGTTAGCAAGGGTCGTCAACAGTAGATCCGTCCGTATCCGAGGCAGGTTGTTGTTTCTGAACTCACGCACAACCTCCAAACTGGGAGGACAGGCCCATTAATTTAACCCTCGGGCAGAGGGTTCGCTGCGTAAATTAGTTCACCACACAACGGCTGTTATGATGGTTATCCATTGGCGCCGCGAGGAGGCTGTACGTCAACTTGACTTATGAACAAGCAGGGATCGCGCTGGCATCCTACCAGGTTGGATGCAGTCAGCAACTTTAACCTGTGTACATAAGCCCATGCCACCACTTTCACAGGAATGCGACTTTCTAAATCCCCACTATTCATTTATTATTAAATTGTTTTTTTTTTCAAAATAATCATTTAGACGACTAGTTTTTTGAACACTTTTTCATACACGGGTAGGGAGCTTACAGGACGAACGAGGAGTTATTGTGTCACATTCCCTGAATTCGGGAATATACCTGTCTCCATTGACTTGTTCATTGTACTCGTATGCCTTTCTCAAAATGTTTCCAAATATTGGTTTGCTAAGAGATGGCGTAACTTGTATTATTCCATTGGAACATGCGTTGGAAAGCTACTGTCGCTCAGTATATGTCATTCATTTGAAGCGTAAGCAACAATAATTTTTTTTTCACTCAAATATGTCGAACTTTGTGCCTGAAAAAGTGATTTTGCGGGGAGTTCTTCTTCATTACTTTAATATGAAGAAAACTGCTGCCGAAAGTCATCGTATTTTGGTGGAAGTTTATGGTTTATGGTGAACATGCGCTAGTTGAGCGAACGTGCCAAAAAGGGTTTCGAAACCCGGCCAACCAGCCACATCAACGGTAAAATCGAATATCCATGGCACGTAGGCAATGCTCTGTATTTTGTGGGATCAGAAGGGTGCGCTGTATTATGAGCTGCTAAAACCGGGTGAATCCATCAATGGACAACGCTACCGAACACAATTAATCCGTTTGAAGAGAGAAGTAGCCGAAAAACGCCCGGAATATGCGACCAGACACGAGGCAATAATTTTCCATCACGACAACACTCGGCCCCACGTTGCTATTCCGGTTAAGAACTATTTGGAAAACAGTGGATGGGAAGCTTTACCCCACCCGCTTTATAGCCCAGACCTTGCCCCTTCTGACTACCATTTGTTCCGGTCGATGCAGAGCGCCCTCACTGAAATACGGTTCACATCAGAGCAGAATATCAAAAATTGGCTTGTTTCATTCTAGGCTGCCAAGCCGGCTCAGTTCTTTTGGGATGGGATCCACAAATTGCCAGACAGATGGGAAAAGGTCATAGCTTCAAATGGACAATACTTGAATAATACTAGCTTACATTTTTTTCTTAAATAAACGTTCAAATTCTGGAAAAAACTATTTATAATTATGGACCCAATAGAAAAAACGCATTGTTTTTTCTTCCAGGTAAGACATTTTAAAATGAGAATCTACAGTGGGATTGCCCTTCAAATTTGACTTTCACAAACGCGAACTCCCTTGCTTTTTAATTGTTCAAGTTATCGAGAGTCTACTAAGCAGGAAAAGAAAATAAAAAACAAATGTTAGCTTAGCGCGCATAATGGAAACCTGAGCCCAGAATTATTTCCCATTCAGCTGGACCACTGTGGGACGCCTCGATAGAGTACAACAGGCGGTTTGAGATGAGACGAGCCAAAGACGATCAGCTCCATGGCAGATTAGTGCACTCAATTGAAATTTTCATTAGAAATCGAATGAATTGCTGGGTAAAATACGTGGAATTCAGTTTCAGTTCAGATCAGTCGACATTGTCCTCACATTCAATTAGACATTCGTCAGCGTTTAACTACTTGTCTCCGAAAGCTAAACAAAAATAATAAAGAACATCCAGTATTTACTTGATCCCCAGGACAATATCTGAATTATGCATGGATTTCCTTGAATCCGGAAATTCTGGATTTCGACCATATCCATGTTCATCAGCAGCAACAGCATGAATTGTCGTTACGCCGTTAAAGTCATGTTGGGCCCTTCATCCATACTTCCCCGCCGGCAAGTTGACTCACACACTGCACACAACAGCAGCCAGGCATTGGGATGGCTCCCTGCAATCTCCGTCGATGTGTGCACATCCATCCATTGAAGATTTAAATTAGATCCTTGCATGAAATTTACACACTTTGATCCAATTTCCATTATCTCCGATCCTAATAACATCAGAAAATGGCAGAAGAACAAAAAAAAAGTAAAGAAAACCGTCCTCCATCCACTGCGAGCACACAAACGGGATCCTTGTCCCAGCCCTGGGATGCATGCGGGCGCATCTATCTGTGAGTGTATTCAGAAGAAATTACTTTTCTTCTTATGCACAACCCTCTCCTGTTCTCTCTCTTTCTCGAGAAACAACCTCATATCCCCACTGAATCCGAATTTCACAAGGCACATCCATTCACAAGGCGCAAGGCCGTCCCCGCCACCACCCACTTTCTCGCCATACATCAGCAACAATCATAGACAAGAAAATTTCCACTGTATTTAACAATCTCCACTCGAAAGGACGTTTATTTCCCGCCCCCTCACCCCCTATTTTTGCACTCTTCCGGATCCCTTTTGTCCTCGATCTAAGAGGATCTCCACATGGATGTGTGCGTGTTTGTGTAAATTCAATAATCTGTCCATTAAAGGATCGATACGTTGTGCGGAGTGGGGGTAAATTGTTTTTCTTTTTTTTTTCATCTTCTCTCCCTTCATTCGCTTCCCACGAGTTCTTTTGTGAGAACAACTGGGAGCCCATTTAACTGGCTGAAGGAGGATGTGTTTACATTTTTTTTTCTCTTTTTTTGAGTGAAGCATCATAGCCTGCTGCAGAAGCATCACAAAACATCGATTTCATCGTCCTCAGTCAGTCACATTGGCCATGCCAAGGAAAGCACACACACACTCGAATTCACAGCAGAGCACCGCTTCAGGCCATTGCATACATTTAAATGTTTCACTCCATCTCCTATTCTCACTCCCTCGCTCCTGTTCATGTCGCAGGACAACTTAGTTATGCCAGTGTACAGCCACTTAAATGTGAATGGCGTATTTAAGGACACAGAGCTCTTTGAACTCAAAAAAAGAAGAAAGGACTTGAAACCCGTCCAAAGTGCGAATTTCTAAGCATTAGCATCGTTTCGTGCCCGCTGGAGTCTCTTGCAATTTGCTGTGACCGTTAGGGGTGACCCTACCGCCAGCCCCCTCCCTAAACAACGCGCGTCCTCACAGCTCAACTAAAGGCTGACAATCCCTTCAGGGTTCTAATGGGAAAAATATTATTTCTAGTCACGTTCCAGCCATAATCGGGGAAATTTTTCAATTTCAATTTTTCGCTCTTTCCAATGCTGCTGCGTTGCGGTGCGGCTGTGGTGTGTGCTGCCCAGATGACGATCTGAGGATGAGGGCGTGCCCGCTTAGGGTTCACGCGCTATGCACACGAGCTGGGATATAAAGCTTAACCGTCTCATGTGCGATGGTCTCGGTAGGGTGGTCGGTCCGCTGCGGTATGCGCCCATTTTCCAGCCCATTTTACTCTCTGAATTATGATGGCGTATTATTATTTTTTATTGCCAATTCATTTGGCCACTTATTCATTCATTTCACCTCTTTCAATCCCCCCGCACTCCCACCCCACCCACAGTCACATTCCACCCCGTAGAATCACATATCCCTTAACTCAGAAGCTTGAAGGAAAAGATAGAGCGCTTTTTTGACGTTCGAATAGGTTCACATTTTTTTGGTGATTTCATGGATAATTGAGTCCCTTATGGCCAGGTGTTGTAGCATGTTGTAGTTGGGACGCCCACACAGAGCCACAGGCTGGCTCGTGCTAAGCAAATAGGCCCACTCGCCCAATTGTTGGCGGCGATGCGGAAAATGTCAGGCGTTGCTTTAAATTTATTTAACAAAATGAAAGTGTGTCTGGATACCGGTGTGTACTCAGGTGGTAGGCTGTTGGTTGGTCTAATGACTTCATTTGTCGAGTTAAATTGAATGAAAAATATTTGCTATCCCTTGGTGTGTGGGGGGGCTTGGTCGGTAGGGGGATGTCGTGAATGGAGCACTTCTGGGTACTCAGTGGATTAAATGGACCAGTGCCAATTATTCGTTGTTTAACGGGGAGTCACAGCAATAAAGACAAATGAGGGTTGAGTTGGGAAATTTGGCGTAGTTCAGAGGTGGCCATTCATAGAGGCGTCTGTCTTCTGGAGTTAAATTCATTATATCAGGTGAAGGACTTCCGAAGATTTCCCTTACCAGAAGAAGTGGAAGTGGTGGGCTGACGAGAAATTGATTTCTCATCAAGTTTGGAACGAGAACAGACAAACACGCCGATCTCACGTTTGTCCATGACGATTGAATTGATTTACCTGCCAGATGGCTTCCCCATCACCGTTTTTCAATCAGCGAGCTGCTAATCGGAAGGTGGACCTGCTTCATCAGTGGACTTTGTGAAGACGGGGGCGTGCCCGTGACCACGATTGATCCATCACTACTTTCTCTTATTGTGTTGGTTTACACAACAGATGTTTGTTGCACGACTAAGGATCATCTACAGATCTTGCATTTCTAGTGACCCGCATGCTCTACAGAAGGGATCAAGAGGTTAGATACATTTCTGGGGCCACTCGTCCACCTCTCCATGGGTCTGCGTGTGGTCGGCTATCAAATGGAATCGCTTTCAATTCACTCCTCGGAAGTCGTGACGATGTTGGGAACCAACGAAGCCTATCCCTTTCCTGCTCCTGAGCTCCTCGAGTACTGCCGTGCCTCTCGACCTATAGTAACTCCCATAAGAGGAGCTTGTATTCGCGATCTTCATTGCCTAACTTTCATGGACATGAGTGAGAGTTGGAAGAAATACTGAGTCAACCAGTATCGCCAATCCTACGGGGCAGCTCGGTTTTACTCCTTTCATCACTCGTGAACAACACGAGGATAAGAGGGGTTATCTGCAAAAAGAAGACGACTTACCCTCAACTCCTCTCATGTGAGACATTCCTCGACTCGGCTGTGCTGCAACATCCTGTTCTTATATAAAAGGAAAGGAGGGGCAACCTTGGCGAAGTCCAACGCCCTCGGTGAAAAGCATTCATCTAGCACCGTCAACTCGAAAACATTTTGTGTACGGAGACTGAATGGCCCTCAGATGGGGACCCCATAATCTTGCAGAACACTTCAGAGTTTACCTTGGGGAAACCAAGGTCTACCAGGCGGAATTGAGTTTGCTGGGGTGACAATAAAAGCGCTTCTGTTTGCTGATGATGTGGTTTTATTAGCGAATTCAGCCGAAATGCTGCAACTGATGATAAACCGTCTCTATATGTACTGTCAAAGGTGGAACTTAACGGTTAACCTATTAAAATCAAAAGTGATGATTTTCAAACAGGGAGGTGGTAGACTGTGGCGAAATGAAAGTTTGCACTACAACGGGGAACCAATTGAAGTGGTGAAAAAGTACAAATACCTTGGAGTGACAGTCACTAGTAACCTTAACATGGATTTACACTTGAAGGACAAACTTCTTCTTCTTCTTTGTTTGGCGCTACAGTCCGGGGTGGGCCTCAACCAACAAGCCTCTCCAGCCAGCACGATCTTTCGCCAGCTGCCTCCAGTTGTGCACACCAAGTTGGTTGAGGTCCTTCTCCACTTGTGTGCGCCATCTTGTGCTAGGACGACCTCTTATGCGTTGTCCCAAAGGCTCGGAATCGAAGACTCTTCGGGCCGGAGCTGTGGTGTCTATCCGCTCTACGTGACCTAGCCATCTTAAGCGTTGGATCCGAAGACGCTTAACTAGGTGCATGCCGCTGTACAGCCCGTACAGTTCGTGGTTGAATCTCCTTCTCCAGACGCCATCAATACAAACAGGACCAAAGATCGCACGCAGAACTTTTCTCTCAAAAAGACCAAGAGCTTCTTCATCCGCTTTCAATAGCGTCCATGTCTCTGCGGCATAGAGCAGGACGGGGATGATTAGGGTGTTATATAAAGTCAACTTGGTGTTTCGAGGGATGGCTCTGTTACTCAATTGCCTCTTGAGCCCAAAGAAACAGCGATTGGCAAGAGTAATTCTGCGCTTGATCTCGGTACTGGTGTTATTGTTCCTGTTTACTGCAGAGCCAAGGTAGACGAAGTCCTTGACTACCTCAAAGTTTCTGCTGCCCATTATGACGCTCTGTCCGAGGCGTCGATGTTGTGCGTCCTTTCGTGATGACAGCATGTACTTTGTTTTGCCCTGGTTAACTGCCAAACCCATTTTAGCCGCTTCCACTTCAATGCTAGCAAAGGATTCATTGACTGCTCGCTGTGTTCGTCCAATCACGTCAATGTCGTCCGCGTAGGCAAGCAGTTGAACGGACTTTTGGAAGATCGTGCCTCTGGTGTTGACATTTGAGTTTCGCACGATCTTCTCAAGTATGATGTTGAAGAAATCACATGACAGCGTGTCGCCTTGTCTAAAACCTTTTTTGACATTGAAGGTCTCGGTGAGTTCGTTACCGACCTTGATGGAGCAGCGAGAGTTCTCCATCGTCATCCTGCACAATCTGACGAGTTTGGCTGGAATGTCAAAACTAGACATGGCATTGTATAGCTCGTCTCTATGCACGCTGTCATATGCGGCCTTGAAATCGACGAATAGGTGGTGGGTATCGATTTGCATCTCGTGGGTTTTTTTCCAGGATCTGCCGCAGTGTGAAAATTTTGTCGATGGTGGACTTCGATGAAGGACAAACTTATTAAGGCGAAAAGTGCAATATGTGCTACCTGGAAAAGGTGTTTCTCACATAATCTGGTTGATCATAGCGTTAAATAAAAAGTCTTCGTTGGTGTTGCAGAATCGGTATTGATGTACGCAGCTCAATCTTGGGGACGCAATATGAGACTGTAGAACAACTTCTAAGATGCTACATCAAACGAACCTTGGGTTTACCAAGAACGACGGCTAACTATATGGTAATAATAGAAACAGGAATATCGCCAATTTTTGTCAAGACACTGAAGATGCATATAGATTATATATTGAAAGTTCTTGAGATGCCTGATGAAAGACTGCCAAAAATTGTCGCTATGAAAACCATACAAAGAAGAAATCTTTGGTTTAGGAAACTGGAAGAGCTTGCAGGTTACTGTGGGATGCAATTCCATTTCACGACGACTAACCTCAGGTTATGCTCTACGAACTTATCTCCAAAGTAGACGAACAATATAGAAAAGATTGTATTAATATGGCTACATCCTCCGTACATCGATCAACATAATTCAACCATAATTTATGTGAACGAAATTATTTCAATAACATTAACAGTCAAGAACTCATATCTACCATTTTCAAGATGAGAGGAGAACTCGTTAATTTAAATTATATCCCACATCGTCCCGATTTGCCGATCTACTGCAGTCTTTGCAACCTATCAGAGAGAGAAGACAGTGTGCGTTTTATTGGTAGATGTCCAGTCCTTAAGGAATTGCGCAGATTTTATCTAGGCAGTGATATTAATTCGGCATCTGAGGTCAGAGACCTTTTAAATTGCGATTGTGATATAAAACTACTTTTAAACTATTATAAAAAGCCGATATAGAAAAAATTTTATAAACAAAGAGTTTTAAAATTCATAAGCGAATGAAAGCATATGTATAATTATTCGCTTACAAACTTATTTCTTTTTTGATTATTATATTAATGTCAATCAGGCAGACGGCAAAAGCCATGCTCGTACGATTTATGTAAGAAAAACAAAAACCACAACTTGTAATGATGAATAGGTACAATAAGTCTCTCGATCTATCTATCTATCTATCCTTGGGGAATTCGGTCGTATGCCTTTTCCAAATCCACAAAACAACTGTAGATGGGCTTGGCATACTCCCAAGTCTTCTTAAGTAAAGCGTGGTTAAATTTTAAGGGTTGTTGAATGTGAACCACACCTAAACGTCAAGTTTTTTTCTGCAGACTAGCTCAATTTGAACCATGGAAAGAAACACAATCGAGTAACGCGTTAAAGTTATTCAGGCTTATTATGAAAATGGGCGTTCAAATCAAAATGCATATCGTGCACTTCGTGATTTTTTCGGTCAATTTAATCGTCCAAATGTGAGTACAATCGGAAAAATCGTGCAAAAATTTGAGCAAACCGGGTCTGTAGGAGATGTGAAAACACCAGTGCATGCTCGTACAGCTCGTACTGCAGAAAATATTGCTGCTGTTCGCGATGGTGTGGCTGAAGAGCCGTCCACCTCAACTCGTCGTCGTGCCCAACGATTGCACCTCTTACGCTCGTCGTTGATGAACATTTTGCATTTACACGCTTACAAGGTGCAATTGACTCAAGAACTAAAGCCTGTTGACCATTTCAAGCGTCGTCTATGGTCAGAATGGTGGCAAGAAATGGCAACAGTGGATGATCAATTTTTGAAGAAAATCATCTTCAGTGATGAGGCACATTTTCACCTCAGTGGACTCGTCAATAAGCAGAATTGCCGCATTTGGGCGAATCCATAATCCAAGAGTGATTGTCGAAAAACCAATGCACCCACAAAGAGTGACTGTTTGGTGCGGCTTATGGGCTGGCGGCATCATCGGGCCGTATTTTTTCCAAAATGAGGCCGGTCAGGCAGTTACTGTGAATGGTGTTCGCTATCGTGAAATGATAACGAACTTTTTATGGCCCGAATTGAAAGATATGTGGTTTCAACAGAACGAGGACGGTGCCACTTGCCACACAGCTAACGAAACAAGGGCTCTTTTGCGCGACAAATTCAATGGCCGTGATATCTCACGTGGTGGCGATGTCAATTGGCCGCCAAGATCATGTGATTTGACACCGTTTGTTTGGGGTTATTTGAAAGAAAAGGTGTACGTCGATAAGCCAGCAACAATTCAAGAGCTAAAGGATGAGACAATTCGGCACATTAACGGCATAGAACCTCAATTATGCTTCAGCGTCATCGCAAACTTGGACCATCGGATGAAGGTGTACCGCCGAGGTCGCGGCTACCATTTGGCCGATATTTTATTCCATACATAATTGAACCATACCAATACTATCATAATAAAAATAAATGACAGTAATTTTCTAAATAATTTGTGTTTTATTCAAAATCAACATCGGCCCTTAAAATGTAACCACCCTTTAGTATGAAGTCTTACAAGTATTCCTAAAGAAGAGTAGAAAATACATGTTAACACGACTCACTTGACCCTGAACCCAGTGGAAGGTAATAGACTGAGAATTGCTGACACAGTTTGTTCAGGTGCATACTTGTTCCCACCACAACTGAATGGTATTGCATCGCGCTGGGATCATGTTGCGTCGCTCCGGATACACTCGGCGACAGGAAAATTATGAGTCTGCATACTGGGCGATGGGAACTGCGACTTCCCATATGAAGTGAAGTAGGTCTAAGGCTAGTCTAAGTTTTGACGCGTAAGAATTCGATCGAATAAAGGAATTTTGAAGAAATAATACAATTGTTTCGAGATAGTAAGTCGGGCCGTTGAGGTGAGGCCCAGCCTCGTCTGCGTTTTTCTTTATGAATCCCCTTCAGGGATTCGTTAACTTACATAAAGTATAAAAATAATAATGTCTAAAATGTAAAATGTACAAACAAAATATAACCAAACCACGGCACGTCACTTCAGAGAGCACATCATCGACACAGACGATAAAAGGAGAGGACCGAAGATAGATCCTTGTGGTACTCCCATCACCACATTTTGTAGACGACTGAAGATGTCTGAGACTATGTTTGTTACATCAAAACCTGAGCTCGAATACCAATTTTGCTTAAAGTTTGAGTAACCTTTTGATGACAATGTCGTGTCGAAAGCTTTTCTAAAGTCGATGACCATCACCAGCATTATTCAGATTGGTATCTATTGCATTGCCGAGTTCTTGTATGAACTGATTGACATTTCTATTTCTCAGGAACCCGAACAGGTGATTGTTTGTTGGTTGGTTAAGGATCAGGTTCTCCCCAGACTGTGACACAAAAAAGAACGAAGAAGCTTTGACGTCAGCTGGTCGACGTCTGGCGTTTCTATACCGTTTGTATGCCCAATCCCCAATCTAGCTTATTCGTCAGCTCTTTCCTTTCCCGGGCTAGTCTTATGCGTAGGTACGCGGCAAAGAGTAAGACTACGTCTAACCCATAACTGCTGTAGAAATATTCGGCCAAGTCCTACTACATTTGAGTGTAAGCATTGCGTCTTTGAATTGCTTTACCTTCTGTGCAAAATACATAACAATGCTTAGACAGGCTGAGGGCCATAGAGATCACAAGTGAGACAGCCATATACTTTTTGCATCTTTGTTCTTCTCTGTCTGGGGTCATGATCCAAGGCCGCATCGGCAGGGCACACTAACGACTTGGTTCTGGCCAGTTATTCATTTCGATGTGGACCCACTTTACACACCTGTTACGTACTACTCATGTTTCAATATCAACAGCCTTCATTCATCGGTATCTTTCCCCAAAATGGTGACGTTTGTCTAAGCACTTGCCATTCTTATAAAAATGACAAGGCTAGGCCTTCCATCCATAAACAGATTTCTTCAACTCTTCCGGCAAATAAAAGATACATCCGACAATCCTGTACAAATGTATCTCTTTCCCATTAAGAGCGTTGAATTACTCGAGCACTTCTTCGTCACGTCCCCCGCACTTTCGCAATCCTTTCTACCTCACAACAAGCACTCTTGAACCGCATTGTGTCGTCGTGTTTGCAAAAAAGGCCGCTCCCATGGGCGGCAGTGAAGAGCTCTCACCACAACCACACCATCACCATTGCCAACACCGCTCCGACGCACCCTCGCGCACTTCGTGGTGCTCTTTTCAGAATCCTCAAGGATCATTTGTGCGAATAAAAATGAAGAAAAATTCGAATTTTTTTATGCGCACTCATGATCCCGGCTGATGCTTTATTTTAATGCACGGCCATAAAGGATATTGAATGCCATGGCAGTGGCGCGGTGGGCGCGAGTCTTCCACTATCCTCCAAGGAGCATGCGATCCTAATTCATTCATCGCCTTGTGCAGCAGTGCGATGCCAGAACCAGTGGCTGTAGTGTCCCGCGATGGGTATTTTTCCTCTAAATTGCATAGGATTTACATTTTCTTTCGTCCTCCTGCATCCTGGCCATCCATCGGGTTGGCGGATGTTTTATGGACTCCTTCAGTGCGGGCGGGAGGCAGCCGCTGCCACATGAAGAAATAATCATTTTAATGTCCTCTCGCGGAAACAAGTGAGATTTGAATAAATTTTCAATGTATCTCCTGTGCGCAGAGCGAAGTAGTGTGTACCTTATTCGCACAACCATGCTCAAATATTGGTAAAGGCATCGTTTTCAGTTTTATGGATGGAGGCAGCTCTTGTGCTCCACCGAGTGTATGAGGGTCCTTGGGTAAGCGCGACCAGCAGATGCATTTTAATGAGTGCTTAATGCTCACGGGCACTCAAAGGACGATAGAGGGTTATGGTCTCGTCCTGTAATCGGTGTTCAGTTCGATTGAATTGAAGGGGATTGCGACTGAGAGGATTAGACTTAAAAGGCTTATGATGGGCGCTAGAGGATGTCGAGAGAGACGGAGTCTTATTGAGGTCGGGGAATAAATGGAATGGTATGACTTGATAGTCGATTCTTTGCTTGCTGTGGGATGATGTGGCGCTGTTATGACCAACATAGATGCCGTTGGGATAATGTTGGATAAGGTCCGCCTAGACGTTAGCTACTGCATAGAAGGCACAAGGTAGCACAAGTAGCTTCAAGAATTGTGGTGATAAATGTATTGTACAAAGTCAGCGCGAACATTCGGGAGACCGGACTATACTCACTTCCCTGAACTCAAAGAAACAACAATTGGCAGGAGATACCATCGGCCGATTACCCGATCGATTGTGCCAATGTTGCTTACCAGCCAGTGGAGGTAGATGAACCACTTGATATATTTTCATTTAGCACCAGTGTCTAGAGTGGCATCGGGACACGGGTTATAATCGGACATTCACTCTTTCCATGCAATATTAGCATTATATGGCGAACAGTTGTCGGTTTTTGCATCGACCAATACGAACTTGAGTCTACGTTACCTAGGTTTGATTCCCGGAAGGAGGAAAATAATGTTCACTGCCTCACTCCTTTCTAGCCACTGACAATGCTCACAGAGTACCTGTCTTTCGGAATCGGGATAAAAAAGGCCCCTTTCACTCGTGGATCGTGCTGTGTCTTGAACCCGGACACTTAAGGGTACTAACAATCCCTTGAGCGCGCGGAAATTATAAAAAAAAAATAACAATAGCACGCCTAGCTCAGAAGCTTGGCTATGGCTCTCTACGGGCCGTAACGCCACCTACATTATTATTATTATCGAAGGATTGGAATTCAGGGTGTTGGAGGCGACGTAGCACTTCTTCTTTGTGTGGCGCTACAGTTCCGTTCTCCCAAAGGTTCGGAGGTAAAGACTCTTTTGCCTGGGGTTCAGTTATTCATGTGCTCTACATAGCCCAACCACCTTAGGCGTAGGATCGGTAGACGCGTCCTACAATTTTTCATCATTCTAGAATTAGTCAATTGGGTGCGAAAAGTACTAAACCCCAGTTGGGCTTTGAAATTTGATTGCGAACCGACCCTTACACCAACGACCAAACAGACAATGGCACTGGCATGTGACACAAGGGGATGGTAAATATAGCTGCCGTTTCAAAATCAAAATCAACGAATCGACCACTGTAATCATGCCCGTGGTGGACATATGACCGACGTCGAATTCCATCACTGAATGTTTTGATTGTACTTCAAACCGGTGTCTCAAATGGTTAGCTTTATTTAAAAAAAGGATAGCCTGTCGTACGATAGGCAGAACGTTATGCGTCGTTTATTTCTACAAGTTTCATTATATTCATTGCAGATAGAATAATTTGGAAAACCGAATATGAAATATTTGATACAGGTTTGTCCGTTAATATCTCAAGTTTGGCAACACTGAATTTTTGATTCTTTTTTTCTTGGAAATGTATTCTTTTGAAGCAGGTTTGTATGCATCGTCACCGGCGAGCGCTTCGCAAACATCTCTGAATTTACCGTAGAGCACTTCCAATGCACCATCAGCTGCTCATCGACTGCTTTAAAAAAGGGAAAACACGTTCAAGACTACCGGTCTACATTTCGATAAATTAAGGCGTAACCATTGAATTTTATTTGAAGTGAAGTTTCTGTTTGAAGTGAATCAAGTAGCAGTCAGTACCAAATTTGTGAATTTTTCATAGAATATTTGGTTTTTGATTGTGCTAAATGCCATGTTTTTATTCTGCATTTCATAACCTGTCTTAAAGCGTTCGAATTTTGTTTCGCTATGAGAAAAATTGATGGAAATGCACGCGACAGCAGACGCAAAGCGGCTGTAACCCATTAAGTGCAGAGGAGCGTACCGTTCGAAGCAATAGTGAACGCGAGCGTGTAGCGCGACCACGTTCGAGGCCAAAATCTACCGCGGCAAATGCGTTTCATGGGAAATTGTGAGCTTGGTGATTTTTATTACAACAAAGTTCGATATATGACGTCGGACAGTCGTAAAGTTATTATTCGAGCCGATAAAACACTCAATGCAATGCATGCAGGAGGATTCAATGCTCCGACTGTAGATGAAGTGGCCGTAGTAATCGTTGGACAATAATTCAGTAGGCGTGATATCCATCGTAGAAATCTGAAAACTCAAACTCATGGTTGTTATGATGCTTTAGAATATCCAATTATTTCATGGGATATCATTTTAATTTGAAAATGGTGAATCCCACTACTGTGTGCTAATTTTGGCCATGAGAATTAATGAGAATTGATTTTTAGCGACTAAATTCCGGAAATGGATAAAAGAAATAGAAGGTGCCACATGCCACACAGCACGCGCAACAATGGACTTATTGAGAGGCGAGTTCGGTGAACATTTTATTTCATGTTCGGGACCGGCCAGTTGACCGCCTAGATCGTGCGATTTAACGCCTTTAGACTATTTTTTGTGGGGCTATGTCAAAGCTCAAGTCTATATAGACACGCCCGCTTCATTTGACGCATTGGAAGACAACATTGAAGCATTCGTGAGATACCGGCCGAAATGTTGGAAGGAGTATGCCAAAATTGGACTAAGCGGATGGACCATTTGAGGGGCAGTCAAGGTCAACATTTGCATGAAATAATCTTCAAGCATTAAATTATATGGACCGTACTATCGATTCAAATAAAGACTTCATGCATTTTTCTGAATTTTGTGTGTTTTTTTTTTTGAAAAACTTTCCTATAGCTTTTAAAAAATCCCCCTTTATTATGTATGCAGATGGTCAAAATGTTGTCAATCACATTGTATTCTGTCGACGATTGAGATGCCATTAACTCGGCAATGTTAATTGTATAAGTCAATTGACTATTTTATGCCATGTTTATAAAAAAGAATTCGAATAAAGTGTACAACATTTTAAAAACTTATTTTATTCAATGTTTCCTCTTTTCTGAAGCCTGGCGAATTCAACTAATTTTACGCCTTTTAACTGAGCATTGTATTTTTTTTTACAAGGTACAGCCCCTTGGAAATGTGCCCAGAGAAGCGGGCATGCGTTTTCTAGTTTATTTATACAAATCAATAAGAGCGGTACTGCCTATAAAAAAGAAAAAAAAAAAATGGAATCAGCCAGATTTGAAGATACAACTTGCAAGAAGCGTGAGCAACGCACCAACCAAAGGACCCGATATCTTTCAAAGCTTTTTTTTCGTTCACATTTGGTATTGGTTACATACTTGTGCATGTCAAACGTGGTTTCGACAAAAGTGGGTAATTACTTATGGCCGAACGAACCTTTGGTTTCTTTCGAGTCACCACCATACATCGGATTCGAAGAAAATTAATCGAATATTATGGTAACAATTCCGGGTAAGTCATCATCCAGTTGCTTTCGATATTTTTCCTTGGCCAGTTTGAGCTTCGTGCCACCCTTTCATAAGACTTATTGTAATCATTCGCCGAAGATAGTGTTTTGTTGTCGTTCTTCTCTTCTAGCTTTGCTAATGCTTATGCGTCGCTATTCTAGATCCCCCCCCCCATAGCATACTTTAAGATTTGGTAGCCCTTAAATAATCTTTGGAAGAGTATTTCCCCGGGAAAATGGACATCAACGACTGGATACAGAATCTGCACAATCTCCAAATTATAGCAAACCATCGATGTTGTGCCAGAGTATGAAAACATGATTGACATCAATCGCCTTCAACTAAATTCTGAATCAGAAGATTCTAATTTGAATACATTTTAAGCTGCAATAAAAAATGAGTACCATGTAGTCTCAGAAAAAGCACTTATGGTTCTCCTTCCATGCTTCGCCTTCCATTCCTCGCGTCGGTAGGGCGAGGCTGGGTTTTCGGCTTTCACGTACACAAAATCCAAATTCAGAAACAGACTGGACGCAGCTCAGACCTCGCATTCAGCTGTCGGACATTAACCTAATTTTAAGGATATTTTAATTAAATATGTAAAAAGACACATTTAAACGTATTTTTTTTTGTACAATAAATGTTTTTTAAAAGGTAAAGTAATTATTTTTATATCGCTAATTTTTAATTTTATATACATTTTTTTAAATTATATAATTTCATAAAATTATCCAAACCGCGTTTCAAGGAACGGTGTTTTCTGTCTATACCAATATGGTGGTCCGCCAAATAAAGTCTGACAATTTAGGGGTTCCAAAATTGGAGGCCCTTTGCTCTACGTCATTAACATGGATTAACTGGCCTTACTTAGTCACGTCAACTCCATTCACGGCCACTTTGTAAGTGACAGAACATCGGAAATGGCAATAACTACTCCCTCGTATTTCATACCCCTCTTCCGGCAACTGTCAAAACCCACAGCACTCCATCGCGTGTGACATCTGAGTCTGTATCGGTAGTCATCTGGTCTCGCATTCTTTTCACGTTGACATCTGTAATCGATTGCCATCGATTGTCATCATCATGAGCGCCGTCACACGTTTTTACTCAATTAATCCCGACACCGCGCCGCCGCTGAACTGCGTTCATAACCTGTCACTGGACGGCTTGAGCCCCGCACTCATTATAACTGCCCACCAAGATGCGCACCAATTCGATTTAATTAAAAATCGACTGCCGATTGTGTGTGCTGTCCTGCAATTAAGTGGTCGGTCGCCATTGCACGTGCTTAATTTATACACTTCCGGAGAAAGTTAATGCTCGTTGATCGGTCAATTAGAACATACTGCGCTCTGTCAGCGTTAACAGGTCAGTCACCGATGGCGGCGCGGGTAAAATTTTGACACAAAGCACGTCCCGGCCATTTTCAGATGTTAATTTTAAATTAAATGCCACTCATTCGCGCCCCCTTTCGAGGGTTCAGTTCATCATCTCTCGCCCCCGCCCGGGCGGAAGACGTAATAAGATAATTAAGTGGCCTTGTCATTCAGTGTGCTCCGTCCGCGTACCCACAATTGCTGCTTGTCATAAATAAACGTCACTTTCCGCCCCGACGAATGTCATCTTTCGCTCATGTCACTGACAAATGTCAATTTTCCAGCTTTCGAATGACGGCGCAGCGGGAATGAGACAGACCCAGCCCGAACAACAAAGCAACTACGACGCGAGCAAAACAACTGAAGGGAAGGACACTCCATCCAGGACAGCGGATGAAACATAGAAACGTCCTCATCGGAGGCTGTATTAAAAAATTCAAAGACCCGACAAAGCTAGTGCTTCTTGAGATCCTCCGTTTGTGTTCGTCTTCATCTTCATTTTTAAGCATCCCCATCGTTCCCTTCGCTGTCGTCGTTGTCCACGTTGTTGTTGCATTCGTCCTCATCGTCGTCGCTGTCATCATTCCCGTCGTCGTCCCACTGCACTTTATTTTCATCGAGAAACAAAAACAAAACGGGGAAAAAATGCAGAAAAATGAACGACAGCAAGGTTGTTGATGTGCGGACGGATGTGGAGAGGACTCCTTCTCCAGCCCTCAAGTGTGTAGTGGAAAACATGAAATTGCATTACGTTACATTTATAATTTTTTTTTTCCTTTTTTTCCACTCGTTCTCCCTCTCGCGACCCGTCCAACCCCAGCGATGGTGTATTTCAATTTATTCGTTTTTTTTTGTGATTTTGTGAGCGAATTTAAATTGTTGAGAAAAGTTGTAAACAAGTCTTGAATAATTCATAAGATAGAATAATTCAGTAGACGAAACGAGGACTTCTGTTTGGGTGATTGTGAATGGAGGGACGGAGGATTGGCGGGTCTGTCGAAGGGCGAGTTCACTGCGTTGACGGTAGTCGATTGCAATGGATTGTCCTTTTGGATGCACACTTATTGGAACGAATGCGGGATAATGTGCAGAAGAGGGCAGCCTCCAATTAATTTTCAAGCGATGGCTTAATGCAGACTGATTTGTTTTCTGCGAAATGTAAAACTTAAATTGAAACAAGGACTTATGGGCCAACATTCAATCAGTCTAAAACTAGGGCTCCCACTGTGCGACTTTAGATGGGCAATACCAAATTAATAATGGAATTGAACCGAGGCCACATCCTGGACCGAGGCAGCATTTTTGGGGGAGAATTTCGATGTCGAGAAATGAGGCACAGTTGAAGTTGAAGAAGTTGCACAATGAAGTACAACTCTATTTCCGTTTCAAGTCTGAGCCGGAAGGACATATCTGCAGAAGACTAATCACAAAAACTTCAATGGAACTGATACCTTGTATTTTTCTTCGGCCACACTAGATCCATTACCTTGTTGCTTCAAATATGATATGGTTTCTGTCTCGCCTGCTGCATACTTGTTGTCGTTGTGGGCAGGATTTCCCGATTATATAGAGGGAGCTGTTTAGTAAATGTATTGTTTGTGTTGGCTCCTTGGTGATCATCTCTGCTACGTCCCGATATTTGTACTACATTTTCGGTATTCCGTAAATGAAGTAACGATGGTGACAGTAACGCTGCGACCGTGGTGTTGTGGGTTGGTGCGTCGACCCCTAAGCACTTAAGCCTACGCAGCCCAGGTTCGATTCCCGGTACGAGCAGAATACTTTTAACGACCCCACCTCTTTCGAGTCACTGACAATGCAATAGCTTCTCAAATTGGCCGTTCGGAGTCGACATAAAACACGAGTCACGTACAACGTTGCTCAGAAGCTAAGCCCATAGGGCTGAGAAGCTAGGCTCTGACACGTAGGCCCTTTATCTAAGAAGTTCTAAAATGCCACACAATATTTCCTTATATGAGTTTTGTTTTTTTTTCACAGACTCAAAGCTATAACTTTGGCGCCAAAAATTGATAACGGTATTTTGTAGAGTGGTAAAAAAACAAACATTGTTTACTATTGAAGGGGATTTCAACTCGCCCCGTTTCGGAAAAAAATAATTATAATGAAAAAATACCAAAAATGGAAAGCATTGAAAAACAACGACAACACTTGCAGTGAAGTACTATACACCACTCGGTTTCATGCGTTAGTTCCAGAATTGTGATAAGCATTGGCCACAAAAAGCATAAATTTAGCAATTCTTTTGGAAATTTTTAAAATAATTGGTTTAAACCTCTTTTTTTAATTTTGTTAATCAATACTTTGAGTTTGCATGCGAATTTTTCAAAAACTGTTGACACAAATATTTTCATTTAAAGTTAGGATCACACAACAGGGATGACGAACACCCCACCCCACCCCCCCCATATTTAAAAAAGGCTTGTTTTGTTAAATTTTTGGCAATTTTTTTAACTTCATCAAAATGTAAAAAAATGATATTTATTCATTTGTCTATTTTTCAAACAGGGTGCTTGAAGGGGCTACGACAACATTCACTTTCAAATAAAAAAGATCTTATGGCTTCTTGTCTTGCAACGCGGAACGGAACGGAAGCTCTTCTTCATTAATTTCTTTCCAAAGCAGTTGTGGTTTTCTTCGTCTTCGAAATCGGAAAATACACAGTCTTTACAATTTTGAATAGTTACACGGGCAACTAGACACCAACTCCTATCATGGCTGCGCACCTTGTCGTGGTGAAGGAGCTCAGTAGGAAACCCGATGACTCTGATGGGCTAGGGCATGATAGGGTCACCCACTCTACACGAGACACCTCACCTAAAATGCCTAAAAAAACTATGCTACTGACAGACGCCAAAAGAACAACAACAATCATAAATGAGCAAAATTGGACACCTATAGCTCATCGAAAATGATTTGGACAACTTTACTAGAAACTTCTTCTTTGTTTGGCGCTACAGTCCCGGGTGGACCTGGGCGTCAACCAACAAGCCTCTCCAGCCAGCACGATCTTTCGCCAGCTGTCTCCAGTTGTGCACACCAAGTTGGTTGAGGTCCTTCTCCACTTGTGTGCGCCATCTTGTTCTAGGACGACCTCTTATGCGTTGTCCCAAAGGCTCGGAATAGAAGACTCTTCGGGCCGGATCTGTGGTGTCTATCCGCTCTACGTGACCTAGCCATCTTAAGCGTTGGATCCGAAGACGCTTAACTAGGTGCATGCCGCTGTACAGCCCGTACAGTTCGTGGTTGAATCTCCTTCTCCAGACGCCATCAATACAAACAGGACCAAAGATCGCTCGCAGAACTTTTCTCTCAAAAAGACCAAGAGCTTCTTCATCCGCTTTCAATAGCGTCCATGTCTCTGCGCCATAGAGCAGGACGGGGATGATAAGGGTGTTATATAAAGTCAACTTGGTGTTTCGAGAGATGGCTCTGTTACTCAATTGCCTCTTGAGCCCAAAGAAACAGCGATTGGCAAGAGTAATTCTGCGCTTGATCTCGGTACTGGTGTTATTGTCCCTGTTTACTGCAGAGCCAAGGTAGACGAAGTCCTTGACTACCTCAAAGTTTCTGCTGCCCATTATGACGCTCTGTCCGAGGCGTCGATGTTGTGCGTCCTTTCGTGATGACAGCATGTACTTTGTTTTGCCCTGGTTAACTGCCAAACCCATTTTAGCCACTTCCGCTTCAATGCTAGCAAAGGATTCATTGACAGCTCGCTGTGTTCGTCCAATCACGTCAATGTCGTCCGCGTAGGCAAGCAGTTGAACGGACTTTTGGAAGATCGTGCCTCTGGTGTTGACATTTGAGTTTCGCACGATCTTCTCAAGTATGATATTGAAGAAATCACATGACAGCGTTTCGGCTTGTCTAAAACCTTTTTTGACATTGAAGGTCTCGGTGAGTTCGTTACCGACCTTGATGGAGCAGCGAGAGTTCTCCATCGTCATCCTGCACAATCTGACGAGTTTGGCTGGAATGTCAAAACTAGACATGGCTCTATAGCAGTCTAGAGCCTCCGCTAGTTCATCGGCTGCACGTGGTCTGTTAAGGGACCTCACATTCCACGTGCAGAATCGAAAGTCATTGTCCTTTTTCCGTTAGCAAGGGTCGTCAACAGTAGATCCGTCCGTATCCGAGGCAGGTTGTTGTTTCTGAACTCACGCACAACCTCCAAACTGGGAGGACAGGCCCATTAATTTAACCCTCGGGCAGAGGGTTCGCTGCGTAAATTAGTTCACCACACAGCGGCTGTTATGATGGCTATCCAGGGGCGCCGCGAGGAGGCTGTACGTCAACTTGACTTATGAACAAGCAGGGATCGCGCTGGCATCCTACCAGGTTGGATGCAGTCAGCAACTTTACCCTGTGTACATAAGCCCATGCCACCCTTACTAGAAACTTACTCTCCTAGAATTTGGCATGTGGGCTTTTATTAAACGTTATTACTGGCCATGGCCTAATTTAAATCAAGCCAGACGACTTGGAGCGCCCTACAATGACTTCTGCAGAAGCTGCTGGGATGAAGAGGAGCAGGAAGCTTTATTGCACCTCCTCGGAACCTGATCGGCTCTTGCTGAGATAAGTTAGTCTTAGGCTTAGTAAGGCAATTCCCCGCATGAACTCGCCAGTCACATCTACCTACCTACCTCCCTACTAGACACCAATACCTTTTTACAACAAACAAGGCTTTCAAAATAGAACATTGCCTCAGAAAAGTGTCCATGCAACGATTCTCGATAGATAGGACTTATCTGCGTATTATGTTCCATATTGGGCCTTAAAGTACGCGCACAGTGACAAGAGCAATTTTTATTTGTTGGTTTAATTTGTGACACGGACCATTATCTACTATCACCAATTTTTTTCTTTTTCTTCTCAAATCTATCATCCAGCTTTTTTAGAATTTCACACCATATACTGATAGTCATCCAGGCTTTAGGACACAGGTCACAGGGATTTGTTCATCGACGCGGCTTTGATTTCCCAATTGAAAAAACATGTTTTTGGCACCTTTTGCATTGCAACTAAATAGGAACGCGATCTTTCTGTTTGGTAGCTGGATGAGAACCCTGTGTATGGGTGCTTGTGCCAAGTGCCTTATACGTTACAACATTCTCATCGGTTATTTTCGTTTGGAGTGCTTTCTTCGTGAATTTGCTTTAATACTAGTTTTGTCTAAAACTCTATTATTTTTCAGCGTTGAAGCCATTCGGTTCGGAATTAGCCATGAAATCAAGGTGGTGCCTCTACCTTAAGGATATTCTGGCCAAACCGTATCTCTAACGAACATGAACCTATGTGCATGGCGAAAGTGGCAGTGTGGCCAATTACGCTCTCCGAGAGGGTGAGAGGTTAGCTAACCAAGCGATGCAAGCGATGGCAGGATACGTGGCAATCCTAGTAGTACGCGGTTCAGAACAGTTTGAGAAGGAAGCAAAGCAACTGGGAAAAAGTTGGAGAGAGCTGAGGCACATTCCCAGAAACCGCACTTGATAGCGAGGAGGCAATGTAGAGGTCCTATCCCCTACACAAGGGGATACAGGACCTAAGATGAAGATGAAAGAAACAATGCCTAGTGTAGTGTCGACTCAGCACAAGGACCGCACTTTGCGGTGGTTAGATCACAACTGTCCTGGGACATGATTGAATATGCACTAAGGACAACACAAACAAGAGCTAAGATGCATGGCATGAGTATTATGACGTATCCATTAGCACCTCCCACCGTAGTGTTGCCAATACACTACACCTAGCTTAGTTGCGAATTGTTGTGCTTTTTCAAAACTGGACCACTAATTTGTGGGATTTTTTTTCTCTTAATTTCTAAATTTTGTCCAGAGAACGGTTTTTGCTCTATTTCCTTCGCGTTTTTGATCATTTTTGATAACAAGCTTTAGTACGCTTGAAACTCGGCAAAACTATCTCCGCGCAGTTTTTCAGACTTTGTTTATTGGGTATATAACTTAATTTGTGCGGTTTGCTAAGATATGACGTAAGTTGTATTATTCCATTGGAACATGCGTTGGATGCTGTTGTCATTGTACGTCATTTCAGTATATGTCATTCATTTGAAGCGTAAACAACAATAATTTTTTTTCACTCAAATATGTCGAACTTTGTGCCTGAACAAGGTTTTTTGCGGGGAGTTCTTCTTCATTACTTTAATATGCTGGCGAAAGTCATCGTATTTTGGTGGAAGTTTATGGTGAACATGCGTTAGCTGAGCGAAAGTGCCAAAAAGTGGATGGCACGATTTAAAAATTTTAGCTTTGCCAATCAGTCAAATCAACGGCAAAGCCGAATACCCACAGTGCGAAGGTGATGCTGTGTATTTGGCGGGATCATAATGGTGTGCTGTAATATGAGCTGCTTAAACCAGGAGAAACCATCAATGGACAACGCCACCGAACACAATTAATCCGTTTGAAGAGAGCAGTAGCCGAAAAACGCCCGGAATATGCGACCAGACACGAGTCAATAATTTTCCATCATGACAACGCTTGGCCCCACGTTGCTATTCCGGTTAAGAACTATTTGGAAAACAGTGGATGGAAAGATCTACCCCACCAGCCTTATAGTCCAGACCTTGCGCCTTTTGACTGCCATTTGTTCCGGTCGATGCAGAACGGCCTCACTGAAATACGGTTCAGCGATATCAAAAATTGGCTTGATTCATTCTTGGCTGCCAAGCCGGCGCAGTTCTTTTTTGATGGGATCCACAAATTGCCAGAAAGAGGGGAAAAAATCATTGCTTCAAATGGGCAATACTTTGAATAATACTATTTTACATGTTTTTCTTAAATAAACGCCCAAATTTTGAAAAAAAAAAAAAAATTAGGTTATAGACCCAATAATTTATTTCATGTATTTATTTAAGAAAAGAGATGACTAGATGGCGCAGTTGGTTAATTGCCTGCTCTTGGTGGGTTCGGGGGTCCCCGGTTCGAATCCCAGTGAGGGATGTTTTTATCTGGTTTTCAAATCTTGTCCAATTACCCTTTGCCTTTGGGTTCAAATTAACGTCACTATCACTGGACTGGTCGATTGGTGGTAGCAATCTGACTGTGGTATCACAATGGACCAATATGGTCGAGGTTTGCTGGTGAATGCACTAGCAGACCTATTCCCTACCCTACCCCAGAAATGAAGAATGATAGAGATGCCCAACTTCTACCTCTCTTTCCCCTTAACATTTTTGACAACCATTTTTTATACCGTTTTCGAAAGCCAAATTGATCAATCAGAGAACGGCATTTAGGTTGTTTCGTGAAGAACTGTCAAAAAGCATCTCAAATTCGTCGATGGACTAGGGGTCAATCAGCTGTGAAGCTGCGCATCCCTATAATACTTCATTTCTGCCTTACCCTATTCAATTTAAAATGTTGGTTTTTGCTTTCTGTTGAAACTGTATTTTATTTCTGACAAGGCATTTTGGCAAAGAAATATCGAAATGAAACAAAAACAAATGTCTCTCTCTTAAGGAGCGAATATGGAACATTAAGACTTTATATAATTTTAAATATTGTCATGTGAATATGGAACATTAAGACTTTATATAATTTTAAATATTGTCATGTTTAGCCAAAATGAGTCTACGTAAGATTAATTAAATTGTCCACACAACAGGGTTCAATCACTGGATTGTGACGAATGAAACGAAAAAGTTCACTATTCACGATTTCCAAGAATTTAAAGAATTTATTAAAAAAAAAGAATTTACTTCTTATACTTTATGACACTTTAAGAATCACTATTACTTTACTGCAAAACTCTTTGCTTCCTTTCGGACTGAACTGATTAATACTTTGAACACTATAAAATCCAAAACTGCCGATATTTATACTCTCGGTTTGGTTCTAGATCTTACTCGTCTGTTGAATTTCCCCGCTGACTCTTAAATACATACATGATTCTTTGCAATCTATCAGTGTATAGGTGGCGGCATCCCTTCGTGAAGTATGTACAAGAACTAGGCGAAGACTCTTCGAAGTTGATTGCCCTTCTAATTGCGTATATAGATAGCGTTGGTGTCCTGATTATCTCATCTTATACGCGTTATACCATTCACGTCACAATATATATAATTTTTTATTTGAATTATAAATGTTACATGTTCGACCATGCGAACTAGACTGAATCATGGCCCATCTTCAGTGATGTTGTTTTTCTGCTCGACACATATCATCATCATCATCTTCTGACCCGCAAACACTGGGGTAAACCACGTACGACAGATCTCCAGGCAACTCGATCCTCCGCCAGCGACTCTAACTCAGCAGGAGTTACGCCCAAGAGCAGGCGAGTTTTTGGACTTGGTCCAATCATCTCGTCCTGGGTCAGTCAAGAGGTCGCCTACCTGATGGAATCCGAAGTCGAGATAAAGTGCCACATGACTAAACCACCGAAGCATAGCCCTTATCGTTCTAAGAAGCAGCTACTCGGTCACTGGCGTTTTTCTTTCCCTATCTCGCCGAGTAATACCCACAACAGCACGAAGAAATGTGGTAGCAGCTTGTATTCGCAATCTTATTCTTTCGGTCATTACCGAAATTTCTTGACCATAGTTGAGAGTTGGAACAAATACTGAGTTTAAACTGCTAACTTGGCTTCGACACCAATCTTGGCCTTCCTGATTACAGATCCATCAAACTGATTCAAAACTGACCCAGCTTGACCAATCCTACAGGAAATCTTAGCATTACTCCTCCCATCACCCGTGAAAAAGAAACATGTAGTACCGCAAAAAAATGTATTTCTTCGTAACTGAGTAACGAATATTCAATAACGTACCATATAACGCAACGTTACTCCACAATGAATAGGTACCATCAAACCATACCGATGCTATGCCTGATGTGGGCCAACAAACACCGTTAGGGGCATACCATACTAGTGTACTTTCTCTGCATACTCTTTTGATGTTGCAGTTAATAGATTGCTGTTGTGACTTTGTGTGCTCACAAATTTAGTTGGCTTGTGCCTCTTGATCAGACATAATTAATATAATAAAAATAAAAAGCAAACATTTGCTCAAAATGTTTCAACTGCCTGAGTCTCAGAGTTGTGAAAAACCGATGTCCAAAGATCTGATGCATATTCCTTTGACCAGAGATAATGGAGGACCCAGCTTCTACTTCTCTTCCCACTTGATTTCATCTGACATCGTTTTTTATACGCTTTCTGTCCCGTGTCTGTGAATTCGTGTGAGCTCTTGAGATCAGCTGGGGTAAAGCTGATACCCTTCCCCAATTTCTATTTGAAAATGCGCTCGTTAGTTGCACGTTATTTCAAATGTTGGTGTTAAATTTCAACACATTATGGAGGGGTAAACGAACGAACAAAGCTTATGTTCACGAAGTCGATTCCTTATGCTCCCATTTGAGCAAGCTATAGTCTGAGGTACTAGGACAAAATCAATGCACTACTAGTGTATGCAGTTTTGTAATGAATTATGCACATAAACTCACACGAGTCATGCGTTTGCATGAATCACTTGAAAAAACACTTCTTTGCTCATTTCGCCTTTTGCAAAAATATTGATTGAATGTTTGAGTCTTCAGAATTCATTAATTAACTGGCTTTTGGGACAATTTGTCAGATTTGAGGCTGTAGGTGAACAATCTAAGAATTAAATTGAGGTTGTTGATCGTTGCTGGCATCTAGCCTAGTTGAGAGCAATCACCCACTTTACCTTGGATGGACAGAGCCTATGCCCTCCATGCTGCCAGTATTGATTCATCAAAACCCGAAACACTTATTTTTTCCATCTAGGCCAAATCTCTCAAACAAAAGCCCTCCGATCACTGTGAAATGCGTGAGTGTAGGCAGACCTATTTCAGTTTCTTTCGGTCATTCCCGATCGAAACAAAGGTGTCAGGTCTACTCAATACGAGCACCATCTTTCGTCCTGATTCCCTGACTTATCACGACAGATTTCAAGCAAAGCATGAAGCTACAATTTGGTCTTCTACAGTGTAGTTGCAAAAATTCGACACGAGGCTTCTTCATCGATCGATATAACTGAAGCCTTAGATATGATCGATCACATTACCATTACCAGCAAATTTCGAAAAGTGAAAGAAGTTGATGAAGTAATGACCGCCGTATCCCAGTTTTAGGGGTACCCCAAGATTCAAATGTTGGTCTTCATTTACTAGTAGAACTTGATGCTATAGCTGCTCTAAGTGACTTCCCGGCTGGTGTTGATACAACGCAAACTGTCGACGGAATCAGATGCCGGATTTAAGCTACGACCCTAATGGCTTGCTGTTTGATAGTGCGGTTTGGTGCAGCTTTTTGCGTGCAGAACCTACCACAATCCACCAACAGCCACAAGCAAACCTCTCTTGTCACCTCACACCATCACCAATACACACACACACTCACAATGTCAGTTTAATAAATTTTAATTAAAATCGAAAGGCACGCGAGCAAATCATGACTCCCGAGTGGAGCATAAATGTCCGCCAATTGACCGAAAAATTGCATAACTCACTTTTCGTTGCGCGATGTTACGTATCCGCCACCGTGAATTCCAATTAACTATTGCCCGTGCATACAACACCGCCATCGCCACTAACATTACCAGCAACCATCGCCATCACCATCACCACCGCCACCACCACCTCCGCCAGCAAATTAAATTCTTCGCGCAATCAATAAACCTTAATTTGGATTTTGTTGTGTGGAACACAAAAATTTTATTTGTGATCCACACACATTGCTGGCACTAATTCGTGTAACAGCATGGTCGGCGCATCTAACCACAGGTTTCTAAATCGGAAATTTAATGAGTCACACAACAGGCCGCACCCCCGGGCTCAGTTAACCCGCCCAACGGAGGGGGTTTCGCTGAATGCCGCAGATGCATGGGATAAAGGGAGGAAATAAATTAAGCGAACTACTCGTGCGGCGGGATTGTCAATTACCCGCGAATTTTATTATCAGCACTGCGTGGCATGAATGTAATCCCGCCTGGACACGAAGGCCGATTGGAGTGTCCAGGTGGCAAATTATTAGAAAAAGTTAACCCCCATCCCGGCATCCTTTGTGCAACTAAGCAAATTGTTCGAATTGCAACAAAATTGATGAAATGAGCACCTTGTTTGTGTGGGGCCGTGCTGTGGTCACGTCGAAATTTTCAAATTGTTGTGCTGCAACTGATTGAGGTCAGTGCAAGTGAGATATGTGCGACGGAGCCCAGTGGTCCCGGAAATGTTTCACACTTCAGATAAATTGTCAGCTTTTAAATGCTACTCCGGACTTAATTGTGAATCTTGATATTTGTACATTTTAATTGATGGATTTAAGTGGTGGTCTGGGAGCACCACGAGTCTTGTAAGTTGCTGAGGGTGGCCACGATGATCGCCTTGATAGCCTTCGAAAGTTCATTATTTGAGGTCCTCCTACTATGCGGACATGGGGGCCTTGCATAGTGACAGGAGTGCTAAAAATGTATCAAACGCTGTGGACAGAGTAGTCGCTCAACCCGGCATGCAGCCACTGGACATGCATCAATAATGTTGTGTTGATCTGGTCAAATGCATTGCCTTTAGCACATTGAGTATGACATATGGGTCCCAACATGTGCAAATGGGTTAAGCTCCAATGGAGTCGCAGTCGTAGCCTCACATAGATCAACGAAGAAGCGGACACGTTTGCTGAAGAGCAGAGATAATGGAGGGATGGAGATATCCGTCTTCGGCCATTTTTCTCCCCTAGTTCACACCGGAGATGCAGTGGTGTTCCCTTGTATTTCACACATACTTTTACACGAACCATGGATCCACCACGCAATGGCGGCCGAATCGTGGATTTTAGTGGGAAAAATGGCTACAGATTGCCGAATTTGCCCACGATCCATGAATTGTTGTGCGGAGGTGTATGGAATTTCGTGAATAAAAATGTAATGCAATGCCCACTGAAGTTCGTAAGCCATTGGGGTCGTAGCTTAAATTGGGTATCTGATTCCGTCGACAGTTTGCGTTGTATCAACACCAGCCGGGAAGTCACTTAGAGCAGCTATAAGATCAAGCTCCACTAATAACAGAGGACAACATCTGAATCTTGGGGTACGCCTAAAATTGGGATACGACGGTCGTTACTTCATCAACTTCTTTCACTCTTCGAAATCTGCTGGTATTGGTAATGTGATCGATCATATCTAAGGCTTCAGTTACATCGATCGATGAACAAGCCTTGTGTCGAATTTTTGCAACTACACTGTAGAATACCAAATTGTAGTTTCATGCTTTGTTTGGATTCTGTCGTCGGTTCGATAAGTCAGGGAACCAGGACGAAAGATGGTGCTCGTATTGAGTAGACCTGACACCTTTGTTTCGATCGGGAATGACCGAAAGAAACTGAAATAGGTCTGCCTACACTCAC
The DNA here is from genome assembly GCA_905231855.2 of Eristalis tenax. NCBI lineage: Eukaryota > Metazoa > Arthropoda > Insecta > Diptera > Syrphidae > Eristalis > Eristalis tenax. Next base: position 113,276,663 of record HG993124.1, on the reverse strand, counting down.
GCATTTCACAGTGATCGGAGGGCTTTTGTTTGAGAGATTAGGCCTAGATGGAAAAAATAAGTGTTTCGTGTTTTGATGAATCAATACTGGCAGCATTTGGCTTGGTTGCTATATATGCCCTCCATAGGCTCCGTGCATCCAGGGTGAAGTGGGTGATTGCTCTCAACTAGTCAAGATCCAGCAACGATCCATGTGAATGCCCAGGTCAAGCTGACGTACAGCCTCCTCTGGATAGCATATACAGCAACCGCCTAAAGGTTTACCAATGTATATAGCCAACCCTTGTCCAAGGGCTGACTCCAGGACCTGGTCCTCCAGGTTTGGGTAATTGAAAAAAATATTGTTACGAAGCAGCAACTAGTATCCGATATGGATTATGAGTTCACCACTGACGACCCTAGCAAACGAAATAAGGACAACCAACTTCGATCCTTTACATGGAATGTCAGATCTCTTACTCTTACCACGAACAGCCAAACAACTTGCGGAGGCCCTGGGCCGCTATACAAAATTCCGCCAGTACGGGCCGGGCAAAAGAAGGATAAAAAATAGTGATATTTACTTCGGTGGTTGTTACAAAGAACGAGGTCAGTGCAATCAACAGCAGACTTGGGCAAGAAGTCTTGAGCCTTATTGTACAAACGAACGCCAGGTGACGGTCCGAAGCAAGGCTAAATTGGCATCATATGTGCGAAAGCCCCGACAGAGTAGAAAGATGACAGACGACCAGAGACTGCTTCTACGAGCTCCTTGAACAAACCTACGAGCTTGACGTTAAAATCGTCTCTGGTGACTCTAACGCAAAACTGGGCAGGGTGGGCGTAGTCGGGGGAAATACCCTACACGAAACCACTTCCGCATTTAGGCTAAACGACTTTGCCGCGAGGCGCAACTTCAGTCTAGCAACGGTTCCCACGACTTAGCATCCACAAAGGAAAGTGGCCGTCTCCAGATGAATTCACCGCAAACTAAATTGATCATATTAGGATTAACGCAGGAACTAGAGCAGCATTTAGGGCGTCCGGACGTTCCGTTCGAACATTGATCCGGATCACTACATGTGTGTAGCCAAACTCCGTATGAGGATTTCCCGGACTCCGCGAAGTCAACAAAATGCTGCGGGGAAATCGCAGAATCATAGCCAGAGCATTATCCAAACGAGTCTCCCTTCACCACTCACAATGTATGTGAACACCAGTGGCAATAATGCCGAGAAGCCATCAGAAAAGCCGCAACTGATGCGCTAGGTTTCATTCCGCCGCCAAGAAGAAACCTCTGGTTTGATGATGAATGTCAGAGAGCACATGCAAACAAATAGGAAACATACAAAGCGGCGTTCTAAAGAAGAAAGAGAGTTGCTCGTGAAATCTACTAGTAGAAAAGGAGTTCATATCATCGGCTTCTCCGGAAGGAAAGGATGGAGCATGAGAGGAGATTGAGAGATATTACTGCGGGAATTACTTACTTACTTGCTTAACTTATCAGGCAGGCGACCCATGGAGGTTCAGGGCCTGAGCGGTTGCTACATTCAATCTCTGACGGTCCTGGGCCAAGCTGTCTGCATCCGCAATAACTTGGTGTTTATGCCGGAGATTCGGTCGTAATCTCTTTCCCGGACCAGGAGGCTCGGATTCGAAGCTGGGTGTGGCCGAGCCAGCTTAGTCGTCTGATTTTCGCTTTCCGGACTACATCCACATCCTGGTACAGCTCGAAGAGTTCGCTGTTGTGTCTTTGCCTCCATTCACCTTCCTCGCAGATGGGACCATATGTCCGACGTAGAAGTTGTTGTAGTTTCGACAAACTGAAGTAGCACCGGTTGCCAAGGGCGTCTCTACGTCGGATCTCCATTCTGATGACGTTTGTGGAGTTCACGTTTAGACAAACTCCTTTACTACCTCGAAACTGTAGCTGTCGATAGTAATGAGATCGTGGAGACGTGGGCATATATATTTCGCTTTGCCCTAATTGACCTTGAGACCAGTTCATTTCGCATGTCCTTCATATCTCAGTTCAGCCTCCACTACGGGACGTTGCGAGCGCATGATGTCATCTGGGTACCCCCGTAGTTGGACCGACTTATAGAAGACAGTGTTTACAGCTGCATGCCGCACTATTTACTCCAGTACCTTGCTTATGCAGGCGCTACAGTCCGGGGTGGACTCGGGCTCGATCTTTAGCTAGCTGCCTCCAGTTTCGCACGCATAGTTGGTTGAGGTCCCTTTCCACTTGCGTGCGCCACCTGAGTCGCGGTCTTCCTCTACTGCGCCGTCCATCTGGCGTGGATTTGAAGACTTCCCGGCCCAAAGCATTGGTTTCCTTCCGCTTCACGTGACCTAGCCATCTCAATCGCTGGATCTTCACTCTTCTGGCAAAGCCGATGTCGCTGAACAGCCTGCACAGTTCGTCGTTGCATCTATCAAACACGTATTCAAACGTAAATTAAACTGCTGACGTTACTCAGCCCGAAGTCAACTTAAAACTAAACTTACTGTACTTATTCCAATCGTTCCATGTCGTTGAACGATAGCCTTGATGTTTTTCAGTCCCACGGTGGATGATCGGCGACGCTCCCACGGTGGTGTCGGATTCTTTCGCTGCTTCTGGCATGCTCGGCTTAAAACGCTGAGCTAGCGTCTGGCTGTTCACAGACTTTGCAACTTTGAGAGCGTGTTAACTTATCTCCTCCTTCACTCATTATATATGCAGACGGGAGCGAAAATCACCCAAAGAATTTTCCGCTTTTGACAAAGTCCATGCCTGTGCCCCATATAACAGGACTGGGACGATTAAGGTCTTATAGAGGGTCACTTTGGTTGTTCTGCACTTTCTTAACCCAAAGAAGCAGCAATTTGCAAGACTTATTCTTCGTTTTATGTCAGCGCTGGTGTCGCTGTCTGAAGTTATAGCGGTTCCTAAGTAGACAAAGTCTTTGACTAGCTCAAAGTTATTCCTGTCTACTGTGACGTTCTGTCCGAGACGTCGGTGTTGGGAGTCCTTTCTCGTTCTTAGTCTTGCCTCATTTACCATTAAACCCATTTTCGCGGCTTCCGTCTCAATTGACATCACGCAGAGTTGATAATATCAATATCGTCGGCATATGTGAGTAGTTCGACGGACTTCTGAAAGATTGTTCCTCTGGTGTTGGCGTTCGAGTTTTGAACAATTCTTTCAAGAACGATGTTGAAAAAGTCGCATGACAGCGCGTCGCCTTGTCTGAATCCTTTTCTGAGCAGCGTGCATTCTCCAGCGTCATTCTACACAAATGGACGAGTTTGGTAGGGATGCCAAAACTACACATTGCTCTGTATAGCTCGTCTCTATAAATGCGGTCATACGCGGCCTTGGAATCGATGAAGAGGTGATGGGTATAGATTTGTTGTTCCTGGGTTTTTTTTTCCAAAATTTGTTATACAGTCTGCAGAAATGGTTCCTCCATACTTGCTGCAGTACCAGATTGAAGAAATCACAGGACAGCGCCGAAGTCCGGTGCGCGTTTCAAACGGCTCGGAATCCCTGAGCTGAACTGCACTGTGCATCGCGTATGTGCTACCGGATCAGTTTTCCCGGGATCTTTGTCCACCGCATCGAATGGCTCCTTGCGATGAATGCTGTCGTATGCGGCTTTAAAATCGATGAAAAGTCCTGTTGCGTATCGATTTGAAACTCGTTTGTCTTCTCTAGGATCTGTCTTTGTGTGAAGATTTGGTCTATAGTCGATTTGCCGAAGCGCCGGAAGCTCGTAATGTTTGCTCAAGAGGGTGGGCAAGGTTTTTTTTTATCGACAGCATATATATTTCGTTTTGTCCTCACCTCCCTTGAGATCAGTTCGTTTCGCATGTTCTTCATATCGCAGTAAGGCGTCCACTACGGCACGTTGGCAGCGCGTGACGTTCACACAGTGCGTTGGACAGGGTCTTGCTGGCTATGTTGAGCAGGCGTGTACCTCTATAGTCTTGCAAGAGGTAGGATCGACTTTCTTGTGGATGGAGTTGATATTCCAGTTGTCGGTCATGCTTTCGTCCTCCCAAATACTCCAAATGATCTGGTGCATGCTCCCAACTAGAACATCGCAGACGACCTTGAAGAGGCACGACGGTGAGCCGTCAGGGTCTACGGCTGTATTGCTCTTTAGCCTTTTAATGGCTGTGCTCCCGATGGCAAGCCATCAGGGTCTACGGCTGTGTTCCTCTTTAGCCTTTTAATGGCTGTGTGGACTTCTTCAAAGCTAGGTGGGGGACTACTTCACTGGCTAGGGCTGGGATTTCTTGATTCCATATTACTCTCTCCTGGTCAGGTTAGTAAAAGGTTGCCCCCACAGTTTCGCTGACCCTGGGTTTTTTTCCCTATTAGTTCCTTATCCCTAGACTCTTCTACTAGAGAGGTTGCTAGAGACTACTCATTCTGGCGTAGAAGGTTTTTCTCTCCCCGTCTTCTAGCCCGGTCGGTAGCCCAAGGTAGTTTCCTCTACCTCTTTGATTTCCGCGCGGCAGTGCAACCACATCTCGTTGTCCCTCTACGTAGGCTCTGGCAGTCTCTGGTGTGCTCAGGCGTCCAATGTCAAAACTCCTCTTTGTAGGCTGGTACAGCTTTCTGGCATTGGACAGTCGAAGTCTGAATCTTGCTGCCTGAATGTTCTCACATCCAGAGACGCATGCCTTGCAATGAGCACATGGTCGATTTGGTTGGCGGTTCGACCGTTCTGGATAACGTCAGGACTTTTGCGAGCGAACATTGAATATATTACGTGCTGGAGTGAAGTCTGTGAGTCGGAAGCCGTTCTCTGATGTCCTGTGGTGGAGGCTGTGAGATGTCTTCCTTGCCGATTTGGACAGGCTGTCTCAGTAACCAGCCGCAAGAGGGTGGAATACGCAAACTTCTGGATCGGACATCAGACCATTAGATCAAAGTTTTCATTGAAGTATCTTGGTGTCATGATCGACAGCAGACTTCGCTTCAAGCCCCACATTGAGTACTCCATCGAGAAGGCATTGATGATGCAGGCACCACTCTCCCGAATGCTGCTGTTGTCGGCACAGTGAAGGCTCTGCGCACTCAGAGCTATCAGCGGCTTCCGAACCATCTCTGACGGAATGGTTCCCATTCAAACGAGAGTCGGAGGGTGTACCTGCGGCGGCCTCTGAATCGTCAAGAGGCAAGTAGAATAAAGACGGAAGAAAGAGTGGCATCGATGACGCTGTTGCTAACCAGTTGGGATGGCTCCACAAAGGGCAGATAGACCCATAGGCTCATTCCCAGTAACGAAAACGAGGAGCTGTAATCCTGTCCACAGTAATCCTGTCCACAGGCTTGGACACTATAGTTTGCCTATGTGCCCCGCATGTCCAGACGTGAATGAAGATGTGGTGCAGTGCAGTGTGTGCGTGCAGTGTTCTACTGTACACAGACAGAGCGAGTCCGCCAACCCCGGAGGATCTCGTACAATACATGACGAGGTCGGCGAGCAACTGGACAGAGGTCTGCTCGTTCATAGCTAAAGTGCAGATAGCACTACAGAAAATTGCGGATTGCCTTTTTTCAAAAAATAATTAGCACTTTTGTAACACAGCTTGAATCAAACGATCTCCGCGAGCTCTTAAAAACAGCTATCTCAAACATGGCACCTATAAGTGACTTCCGGCCTGGGTCTGGGTGTGAACCTAAGAGCAAAACTGTGCTGATGCACACCAAAGTACACACTTGGATGTTTCATCGCCAAGCAGTTTCTCCAGCACAACTTAACTGCGTCCTCTGCGTCATGGCGCCTTCGGCGATAAGACATCTTTCTTGTGATCATAATTTGAAAAAGTCTAGTTATTAGCACACAAATTTTCATTTTCCATCAAAGCCCAGATCGAATCGCAGTGCTCCATATCTCGACGACAACGACAAGGACCCAATTCCGAAATCTGCACAAATCCATGCAATTAGAATTTGTTTACACTAACAAGTGCCTCCAGATGATGCCAACAGAGGAAGAACATTGGATTTTATATCCTCAGCCATCAGTGCGCGCGTAAAAAAGGATTCTCATCTGCCACCCTCGCTCAGTTAGATACCCCAGCCATCATTGCGAAGCACATATGCCAACGCAAATGCTACGAGTATTTCGTTTTCATGAAATAGGTTTCAGCTCTTGCACTGACATCCATCTTCGTCCTTACAGTGGCATGGCAGCAGTAAAAATGCTTTCGTCGCTCTGTGTCAGCGTCTTTATAGTCCTCCCTCCCCCGGACACACAGTCATCTGCGCTTCAACTAAATTCAAATACAAATTTTATTATCCTTTACATGTTTCACTTGTCTCCCACGGCTCCTTCGTGCTTGCTGCTTACTGCTTACTGCGAGTATCTGTGCACATACGCGCGCGCCCGTCGCATCATCCATTCGGTGTTTAGCGTCCTGCCAAATCCGTTTGCACTCGTAAAACGTGAATAAATTCTGCAAGGATCCCCGGGCAAAAACGACATGCGATACTCGTAGGTTTGTACGAGTGTAATAAAAACCTTGAAGAGGGTTATAGATTGTTTGAAAACGCCGCCATCGCAGACGCCGCCGCCGCAGTTTCAATTTCAAATTTTACGAGAAAAAATCACAATTAATAGCTTGCTTCATTCGTAAGCATTACACTCCGGCAGCCAGCGGTGGGCGTAGGTGCGTGGGTGAGAGTCGACCGGGGAGAAAAGAAACGACTCACAAGGACAACAAATTAAAAGCAATTCCATTTCAATTTCCAATTAAATTAGTCAATTGAATTGACCTCGAAATGAGTGAGTGCCGAAGGAAAAAATAAAACACAACATCCACCCAGAAGACGGAAAGGAAAGCCTCCAGGAAGCGAGCAGAGACAACAGACAAGGCGCACAAGAAAAAAAAATGATAAGAAAAACAAGCAAGACACCCGAACACAGATGAAGCTTGAGAATGTCGAATGTCCTCGCTCCGGCGGCGCTGCTGAGAGATGTGTACCCTGTACCCTCTGTACACTTGGTTAACTCGGTGGCTCCGGTATCCCTCGTCGCTGGCCAAGGATTTATCTACACACAGGGAGTAATTAAAAGCTAATTTATCACAAGGCGAAGGAAACGGATCTCTTGGAGTTGGTTCGTTTTTTTCTCGTTTCACAAAAAATAAAATTCTGTTCGTTCAGGATATTTTATTTTTTTTTTTTGCAATTAGTCCTTGCACTCGTATCTGATGTGAAAAGTTTTTTAATCAATTTTTTTGCTCCGCCTGCTTATCCTCGGATTTTTTGGGGCATGGAGCGGGGCGAGATCTGAATTCGGTACGTTGACGGTAATGTATTTGTATGCGTGAGGGAGGTGGAGAATTGCAAGTTAATGATTCTGAGTTGGGACAATTTTCTGTCGCCCTGGCAGAGTTGGAGACAGTCGGTGATTCATGGTGCAGGATGGAGTCGAAATCAATTAGGGGAAGTTTTGTTATCAATCATTTGACTTTGGCTGCGTACCTGGTCTACGATTTGGATCGTTCTCACAGGTGCGCCTAGCGAGTGTGTAAAGGAAAGTTATTCAATTTCCGACACTGCAGAGGGTAATTTTCGTAATGTAGACGCAAAAAAATGTCCTGTGTCCACAAAGAAAATTGGGATGTGAGCAGTAAAGTGCCAGGAACATGGACTTGGAAAATGACAGAGACAGAGACAGAGAGGGTGAGGGACGAAAGGTGTAATACAGCTCTCTGTCGATCTAATGTCGTGGAGTTTTTTGTTGTCAACAAGTACCATTGCAGCCAAATAGTCCACTACAACACGATCGTCCTCAACAACCTGGTCCTCAACTATATCCCGACTAATCCATACGGTCCCGTAGTGCACTACATCCCGACTTATCATTACATGGCCTATCGTCCTCTACAGCCCAGGGGTCGACTACAGCCCGATCGTCAACTATATCCTGACTAGTCAGTACAATCCCATCGTCCACTACAGGTCCATGGTCAACTACAGCCCGATGGTTAACTGCCCGATCGTCCACTATATCCTGACTAGTCAGTACAACCCCATCGTCCTCTACAGGCCCATGGTCAACTACAGCCCGGTGGTCAACTGCCCGATCGTCCACTATATCCTGACTAGTCAGTACAACCCCATCGTCCACTGCAGGCCCATGGTCAACTACAGCCCGGTGGTTAACTGCCCGATCGTCCACTATATCCTGACTAGTCAGTGCAACCCCATCGTCCCCCACAGCTCGATGGTCTACTTTCATGAATGCAAAGGAAGCTTTTAACGTTTTGAGAGCACCTGGAATTCATTACAATAGCTGATTTATTTACAGTAAACTCCGTGTGTCGTCAGATAAAATTGATAAAGTCATGTACACGTTTCTAAAGGAATTCATTCCATACCGTCACAATCCACTCCAGCTGTCCCCGAAATCAATGGAAACCTCTTACGTTGCTTATGTTCGCGTGCGGAAACACGTTTCTGCAGTACCTCCCCGCTTGCATCTGGGCTGCGTTCGGCAGATGAACTCATCCATCACATGTGTCGTGTTGACGTCAAATTTACATGGTTCTTTGAAAATTGCAATTCAAGCCATCAAATCGGAATGCATTGCTCGCGGCATCGACGAGTGTCGGGCGCCATTCTAATAGAATACACTCAATGCTTTGGAGCGGTGTAACTTTGTCAACACATCACTGGATGGGGGAGGGGCTCGTAAAAGTTACGTCTTCTGGTCAAACTCCATCCCGTAGTTGTCGTCACGGGCGTTGTGTGCGAAACAACAAACAGTTTTAGTGCTCAAGTTCGACAGTGGCGCGAAAGTTTTTTTAGGAGTTCCTGTCTGGCCCCGTCAATCATGGCGATATAAATTTTTACATTTCGACAGCCATTTTGAGTTTATATTTGAACTTCCTTCCGATTGGGTGTGTGTGAGTGCGCGCTGTCTCCGGGCTGTAGCGGTGGTGCAACTTTCCCGAGCAAACATTTTGTTGCATGCGGAAATTCCTGGCGTTTGTCCTTTGAATGACGCTCACGGTGCCACGGATGGGCGTGGGGTGGGTCGTGATTGGTGCGTTGGCTCATTGACGTTTCCCCGCATGGTTTTTATGTTTTCATTTGATTGTGTTGCTTGCGAGTTGTTCAACCGAAAACGAGCATAAAATCGCGGATGCGAGAGCAGCTGGAGGCTGGCGGGCAGAGGTCACAAAAGCAAGCGCAAAGCAAAAAATCCGCCAATAGCTATAAAATAACTGATCAGGTTCAGCGGCGAAGGGTGAGAGCTTGCGATTTGATTATTTTGGGAAGTTGTGCACTTTTGCCGGTCCTAAAACGAAATGGCTTTTTCGGGGGCTCAGTCAGTTTGTGCGGCTGTTCGCTGCAAGGATGATGAATGTAATGGAAGAACACATTCGCTTTGTTTCGACGATTACTGCGACCAAGTGGAATGACTCACTGGGAATGGGAATTAGTCAACTAGCCCGGAGAGTGACTGTCGCATTTGTATTGCGCTTGTTCTACGGTAGGCCAAATCGGCAAAAAAAAAACAAAATCCATTTCACATGACTGATGCTCTTGAACGAGTGCATCAGCTTCAAATAGCTTGTGACTGCGTTTAGTGCAGTGAAAGGGAACGGTACGGAAACGCTTGCAGGAAGAGCTTGTAAAAAGCATTTCCGGTATGAATTATGAGCATTTTTAATTGAAAAGTCCAATGGTCAAGCAGCTATTTGAACGATTGGCTTAAAAGACGTCAATGTAAATAACCACAATTCCATAGACCCTTGTTGTCTCAAATGATTGAATTGAATTGAAGAACTTGTGCCATACAAACACTCGTACTGCGACCACGAAGTTCCATTGTACCCCCTTCTTTTGGTCTTCAGTGCTGGGATTCCTTGAAAGCATCTCCCTGGAATAGCCCTTAAGGATGTTCTGTTTATTATTTGGAATCTTTCTCCGGCAAGGTTTGGGCAGTCGCTCATCAGGTGTTCCATGGTTTCCTTCACCTGGCCACACTCACATTCTACAGATTTTTGTACCAAGTAAGGTTAGACCCATTTCATGGGGGTGGGAGTTGCATGCTCCGTGTCCTGTTAGTACTTCACATAGCAATGTTAGGTCGGATTTGTTGAGTTCCAGAGTTTCCTTGTCCCGTTTGGGATTGTCGTTTTGTTCCATGAACAGCTGCGAGTATTTGATACCCTCTGGTTTGTTCCAAAACCAGATCATCTCTTTTTTGTGTAGGTGAAAATTTGCGTCCGTTTTATTGAATCCATAAAGGGGTGAGGACCCAATGTGGGGTATTTGAGCCCCTTTCTTGCCCTGTATATGCGCCTTTCCATTTCCCTCATGGTTTTCGTGTTTCTTATGAAATTTGATTACTCTTTTAATTAATTTTTTTTACATGCTAGACAATAACGCTTAAAACCAGCTTATCTACCTCGGCAAACATACTTACATCTCACCTACTGACCTTTACGGGTACTCGAAGCTGTTCTAATCTCAATTTAATTGCCGCTTTCGGCTTAAACTGTGTAAACTTTTGTTTCCCTTAATGGACAGTCTTTTATTGCTTTCTTTTGTCTGCCCAATTCACTTGGCTTGGCTTAATTCATCTAGCTAAACCTACCCCTTCGACTAACTTAACCTAGGTAGCATAAATCTTAAAAACCGTCTTAACTATGTCCGTAAGTGTAAGGACACGTGCACAAGACCTTTTATATATTTATAACAGGGAGAGACTTTCAAGAAATCCCATCTAGGAAGGTCGTCAAATTTTTGAAGGCAGCACTTAAATCCTGGACTAAAATAATCGGGTAGAATTGATCTTTATGGGCGCAGTACAAGAGTCTGTATGACACACCCCAATTCTTCTTCAATTCAATATGCTTAAAATATGTACAGTATATTCCGTTTATGACGACTTCGCTTATGCCTAACCGCTCACTGCGACGTTGACACAACAACATCGTAGGTTTGCATACAAATTGCTATGAACGCACATCCGTTTACTGCGACACAGGATTAACCACTTTGGACGACGTATTTTCATCTAGAAATTGTTCGGCTACAACGACTAATGGTTGCTGCTTCACAAAAAAAGGCACATGTAAGACGTTTCTTGTGGATATTGCGTATGTGAAGTGGATTAGATGATTCGTTGGTGAGATTGCTGGAGAGTCGATGTCAGTCAAACAGAGTAATGTGAGCGAATAGCAGCAAGCAAAAGTTTTGCCTTATGAAAAGTGACGGTACATTTTTTAAAGCAGACGAGACGGGTTTGTTTTAAAAATTAACAGCAGATAAGACATTACAATCTAAAGGTGAAAAATATCTAGGAGAAAAGCTGGCCAAAGAGAGGATTACAGTGTTGGTTGCAGCAAAATTGAGTGACACGGGTAAAAAAAAGATGCTCTTGATAATCGGTGAGCCCAACTGCCAATATGTTTCAAACATGTACTGTCTTTACCAGTTGAGACCTTCTTCTAGTGGGCACGTGCTTGAAAATTATGAATTTAAGAATTTTCTTGATACAAATGAAGATGCCAGCGCCGAGCAACCAAACATCACAGTTCTTGATGCTATATGAACGATTTACGATTTACGATGCCTACTTCCTTTAGGCATGCTGGATTTTTCCTCGGATTCCCCAGGAATTTTAGAAAGTTCGATTGTCACATTCTCGGCTGATCTCGATGGCGAAGATGACATCCTATTAATAATCAAATACCCATAGAAGACGAGGAGCTTGAACAATATGATGCTATTGATGATGCTGTAGCAACATGCGAAGAACCCTCCTAGGAGAATATTGTGCAAAGTGTTATAATGAGGAACTGGAGGAAATTTATTCAACTCCCAGTACGTCTGAGGCTCTGAAAGCTGCAAACATGCTGAATGTGTTTGTGCATTCAAAGGCGACGATATGAAAAATGTTATGTCTCGTCTACCTAGCTCTTACTTTCGATGAAAATGTAATCAAAAATAAACTAAAATTAAAGACTTTTTAAGTTAGATATGTATTTCAAAATATAATATTTTCATAGTTTACAGCTATGAGCAAAATGAAAAAAAAATGTATGTGATATGTATTTGGGAGAGTCCGAAACGTATTAATAATTAAAAAAAGTAAGTAAACAATTTAAGTTTGATGCGCCATTCCCTTGTCCCTTTTATTTTTTTGCGCACATTTTTATTTTTTTTTATGTTTTATGTATTTATTATTTTTTTTTTTGGTTTTTGTGTTTCTTTTTTTTTGGATTTTTTGTTTTATGTTTTTCGGGCTTTATGTTTTTTTTTTTTTTGGTCTTTCGTTTTTTTATTGTATTTTTTTTTTCTCTTAAAAAACTTTAAGTGTAGTGTGTTAATAACTTGATAATCATCCGAATGAAAGCTATCGAGTAGACGTGTATGTCCGCCGCTCCATTGATTTTCGTTAATTGCCCTTAAATCGGATATACTCTAGTGCCAGTGATAGTTCAAGTTATTTTTCACTCATCATTTTTCAAATTCAGTTTTATTTATTTCACTGCGTTTAATTCATCATTAATCCATAATAACTCAATACAATATGCCTAGATCACTTAACAGGCTCCCCCTGACCCCATGGCTCTTTAATTGATGAACGGCTGGCAAAACAAAGTGAGCTTATTGTCGCCCAGATTTCTTTAAAACTCGTCGTATACATGTTCATGAAGCTCTAACCAAGCTCAATCAAATATGGTTCTCCAGCATGCTCTTCGTTACAAAAAGCTAAACAACTTGTGTGTGTCATCAAGAATGCAAAAAGCAAAACTAATTTTCCTCTACTGATCCTGAGGAGATCCTTCTTGCTGCGGGGGACATCCCGTTCGTAATAGGTAAATAAATGCTGCGTGTACCGTTAAGGTACATAAATCGATTCTTTTCATTGTTTTTTTCATTCGATAAAAAATGTGTGTAAATTGATAATATATGAATGTTTTTGCATTTAAAGTGAGGGTCACGCAACGCAATCGCAAACCGAAGATTGTGACTATTAGCGATCAACCATCACTTTACACCTCCACCCTGACTGCCACAAATGTGATTAATGTCGTGGGTGATGCCAAGATTTTATGATGAATTATTAAGTCCCGATGATCTTGCAAAAAAAACACGCCTAATATTGGGGTAGTAAGCCCCACAGATCATACTATTGGAGGAAGTCCTAATTCAATGTACATTCTGATCACCTAAATCATAATATTATCTATCCTTTACAGGTTTGCTTGTTGTACAGAACCTCATTAGGAGGGATCTTCATGTAATGGCAGCCATATTAGCCTTGGTTTGTTATTTTCTGCCATCGTTTTCAGTGTTGTGTACATTTCCCAGATGACTTTAGAGTTAAGTGTATAGCTCCTTAGTGCCTTGAGCTCGGCTTGGCTATCTGAGAATATGTATATTTCGGTATTTATAGGTTCCTTGCATGAAGCTCTACTTGAATGATTGTTGTTTTCTTTTCAGAGAGGAATGGTTAGGCTACATCTTGATCCTATCACTACAGCCCCTTTACTTCTTCTCCAGATTTCGTCCCATCAGCAAACCATTTTGCGGCTCCATCTTCCTCTTGAGATCTTAAATAACTTACCTCTGTCACTTACACGTGTCAACTTTCAGATGTTGCTTACTCTTTTAAGAATCATAGAGATCTGTCCTACAAGATCTCATTCTTTGTAATTATAGGTCCTCTTTAATGGCTTGTTTTGCAGCTCCAGCCTATTTGGCGGTATGTGGGCATGTTTACTCTTTCTTCCATCCCTGCGGTCAGCGATCAATTTCATTGCACCAGTTATTATCTGTGGCGCCTTTTTGTTCCACAATAATGCATCCGTATAGAGTTCTTCCTTTAGTGAAATGCTTCGTTCTTTAATCTCAAGAGTGAATCAAATAATGTTTGTTTTGCTGTTATTTATGGAGAGCTCTTTTCTTCTTCACCGAAGTTCAATGTTATTTCAAGAGCTGTTTGCATGAGATTCCCTATAATGTCTTCATGTTTACCAAGATAATAGTTATATGTTCAGCATATCCGATGGCTGTAAAGCCATTATACTGTTAAGAACATAGACAAGTTCATCTACTGGAATTGATCACAGAAGTGAGGATAATACACGCGTCCTCTTTTGTGGAGGACATGTCCTCTTCTTAAACAGGGCGCGAGGTCCTACAAAATTTTAAGAAATTGCCCACTTCATCAAACTCTGAATTTAATAGAAAAGCAGCAAGTCTGATAGAAACCATGATATGCAACTGATATTAGGCGTGCTTTTTTTTAGCCTAGGTTAGGATGGGTTAGAGTGGCTGACTACATTAAGGGTAGCCACACTTAGGCCAAAGGTAGGCCCGATGTGTTACCACAAGATGTATTGGATCCCAGTCCGCGAACCATTTGGACGTCTCAATAAAGCGATGGAGTTGACTGATGCTAATAATAAAGATGAATAATGCTAAAATTGGATCAAGTCGTAGAAATGTAGAGCGTTAAAGTGACTAAATCTGCCAGATGGGAGGGCATTGCAATTGCTAACAAGGTTTGAAATGGATTCTTCTTCCTCTTCATCCCCACAACTTCTACCTAGTCTTGAGGCGTGAATTCCAATGCCACAATGCAAGGTTATTACGCCGACTAGAGTTCTAGGATTCGGTCTACTCAGTCTGATCAGGTCGCGTGAGCGTTTTCGATCCATGGTAGCCCATAATTGCTTTGTGATGAGGCATCCCGTCTACGTTTGGTATGAGTAATCGTTGCCAGCTTTAGTTGATGTCTTGGAGTTCTTCGTCCGGTGCCCTTTGCAGCGAATCTGGGATGTCAGTGTGTCCCGTCACTCACAAAAGTTGCATGATGCAATACTTGAATCTCGTCAAGAGATAGGCGGGAATTGTGGTCCGTCTTGGATTTAAATGTGACAGCACTCAGGTATTTGATCGCTGTCTGTCTGTCCGAATAAATGACAATATCTGTATATAATATTACATTGTTTTTTTTTTTAGCCAGGACAGAGCTCCAGTGAGGGACAGTGGGATGGTTGAAAAGTCAGTTCCTTGGAGTAGACTTATACACCCACTCCTTCGGTCATCTGTGAAAATTCGCAGAGGACCGTCCAGCATCTGGTGTTCAGACGTGCAGTAAGATCGGGAGGCCCTGCTGGTTGAGCGAGTTCGGTATTTCCTGGTAGGGATCGAAAATGTTCGAGGAAGGTAGAGTGTCCGGAGCTAATCTCCTTCCACATACGCAACGATTTCAATCACATCACCGTGATCGCAGAGACCTGCCTGCTAAAGAGATCTATCAGCCGATCGATGAACATGTCGTCAAACGAGCCATCCCACACAACACACATTGACGTAGTTGCACCTTAACGCACTTCAATTGTTCCTGCTCGGCTTGGGTCATACAGCTGGGGCATGAAGATCCTTCTTAAACTCTCTTGACAAGATCTTGATTAAGGAATGCATATATTTAAAAAAAGGTAAGGGATCTACCCGCCTTCCCATATTAAAAAACGTGTAACCCCTTTTCTACCGAAAGCGCCTAACTTTTGTCTCAGACCGCTCATGCCGGTGCCTTTGAAATTTGCACACCCGAAGTTGTGGGTGACCGTCTCAGCGGGTGAATGATCGTGTATAGGAGGAGGACCACGAGAAGCGATCGGGGACTTAGCAGCGGGTCCAACGAAATGTTTGTGGAGAAGGATAAATGGAATTCGAGAAAAAGAATATTCCGAAGGGTTTTTTTTTCGTAAGGGATTTGTTGTTCTTTTATTTTGTATATTTGTTCAAAATTCTAGTTTTGAACCCCTCTACAAAATACTGTTAACATTTCTTGCCCTTCTTGGCCCCCTTTTTGAGTTCTCCCTGTGAGACCACAACTTCTACCTCAACAGGCCTGGATCTCCGAAGGCTATACCCCCCGTAATTCGAAGAGATTTCATCGGCATAGAGTGTAGAAGGAGCCGAACCCTTGTCCTTGTCAATTCTCAAAACTTCCAGTATCCCCAGTTGCGTTAGATGTGTGTGCAATGCACTTGGGTTAACCCTTCCCCAATTAGACAATTATGCACAGTAAACAGACGCCCCTACTCTCCTCAAGTCCTTGTGCCCACATGTCGGAGAAAATCTCCCTTCCGACAAACGACTAGCATTTCCTAATTGCATTTCATCTGTTCATTGTGCCTGCCACTTCCATTTGCCACTCCTAATGAGGTCAAAAAATTCACACTCCCATCGTGTAATCCCGCCGCACAGCACCCTGACACCCATCCACCCACACGTGCACCCATGCAGTCACTTCAAAACGAACCCATTTCCCCATCGCTTCACAGAACCATTAACACGAACATATCTCTGCCATTAATTTCATTATGTTAATTATTATCCTTTTGTCTGTCATGGCACCCTGTTTGCGCATAATTTCTTCAAACACCGAGCCTTCATCCACTCGCAGGAGTCCAAGCCGACATCCTCTTGCCTAAGCAGCGTACGAAAGGCGCGGCGACGCGGCTGCACAAACAATGTTGGCAGGAACTAAATCCATTCGCTGTAACCCCATTTTGCGCCCGTACAATACATGAATGGAGTGCAGATAGAGCGCACACGACCGCCAACCTACCCCAAGCTCTCGCACATCCATCCCGGGCCAGTGGCAGTGGCAGAGCTCATGCTGCACAGCATTGCAATAATGAATTTATGATACCGAAATATCACTTCTTCCAGTCTAGTTGGCATTTTAATTTAAGTTTCGTTTGCACCCGCACTTGCGAAAGTGAAAAACAGCAACAGGAATGGCAGTTGGGCGGACTCTGCACCCAACAGCACCGTCGGTGGGTTTCTTCTTCTGTCGTGGCCGCATCTCTTTTATCATCATCAAAGCGCTGGAGCGTGGTCGTTTTTCGACTTTTTCTCGCGTCTCACTGCGAGTTTGGGGGCGTGCGTCGTCACTAGGCAAATCGTTTGAAACTTCTGCGAAAAGTATTGCCTGGCAGTGCAACAAATGGCAAAGTAGAATTTGTTGGCCAACGAAGAATGATATGTGTGTGTGTGTGCGTCCGTCTGCTGAATAACTTTTCCACAGGAGGAGGAATTTTTCATAGAGCGCATGCAATATCCCGTTTGCGAGGATGGAGATGACGAGCTGTTGACCGTTTCGTTTTTTCGAGAGGGGAGCAGAATTAATTTAGAAAAATTCGGAATCCGAGCGAGAATTAGATGAATATGAGATTGGCGAGGGGACACATGAGTGGACTTTTGAATGCAAACTTTGGATGAAGGCACAAGGAAAAACGCAACATTAAATGGAAAAAATGGGGAAGTCTTTGGAGCGGCCTTAGCTTGGCATGCAGTCAGTTTAGCTAGCTTCCTGATCCACGAGGAGAGGGTACGGGCTGAAATTTGACTCATATTCCACTCCTCGATAATGACGGTAGGTACATGCTCAGCTGCTGCAGATTTCACTTGACATCGGTCTAAAGGAGCTTGTGCACTCCGCTTCCAATTCTTTGATCAGAACCCTGACTCTTATTCCGTCTTTATTTGGTGCTACAGTCCGAAGTGGACCTGGGTCTCAGCCTCAACCAGTAAGCCACTCTGCGCTTCCTGGTTACCTTCCTCCACTTTCGCACGTCAAGGGGGTTGACGTTCTTCTCCAGTTGCATGCTCCGCACCGCCTTAGACGCGGGCGCCCTCAGATGCGTTGTCCCATAAGTTGGGACACGAAGGCTTTTGCGGCCGGAGCTGAGTTATTCATACGCTCAAAATTGGCCAGTAACCTGGCTAGACTCATGCGGTTTACAGTCCCTCATGTGGCTGTACAGTTCGTGATTAAATCTCTTCCTCCAAATCCCATCAACGCAAGCAGGATCGCTGACAGAAATGTTCTCTACAAGAAAATTCTTCATCCGCTTTTGAGAATGCACTGACGGACTGGGATCATCTTGTGTAAAGTCGGCATGTTCTTCGGGAGGCGGCTGTATGGGACCCACCTCTTGAGCTCATAAGACGGCAATATTGACTCTGCCTGAACCATTTTAGCCGACTGGCTTTGACGACTGGCTTTCAATGAGGCGTTTATTGGCGAGCATAGTTCTGTCACCGAACAAGGTGACTTTGCTAAGGTCGGTGACGAATACTAGCAGTCCGACGATCTTTCGTATTATTCCTTCTCAGCTCTGCTGTTCACTTGATATCCGAGTTCTACAACAAGAACATGGTCTGTGTCTATGTTAGCTCTCCGGAACGTTCGGATATCGTGAGTGCTAGAGGAGTGCCTTGCCGTTGCTCTTGTCCACTTTGTCCTCTGTCGGGCGTAATCAGGGTGCAAGTCAGACTGATGCTCTCGAATTCAGCCTTGATGCTGTGTGTTATGATGCCTTCTCTTTTTACAAGTGAAGCTTAAAACTCATTGCCTAAGTCTGCTTCGAATAATCGCATCATAGATGTCCTGTTCTGCATCCCCTTTGACTGCTTTGCATCAGTCCAGTCCTCCGCGTGTGTGGTCTGCACATTCCACGTGCTAAACCGAATATTGTTATGCTTGCAAAGGTCGTCAACATAAGACCCTCCCGCATCCGACACAGTTGGTTGTATTTAAGTCATTCTTCTTTACGTGGTGAGGCCAGGATAGGCAGACGTCTCTTTTCTAGTTCAGGTCTTAAGTGGGTTATATGGATCGGATGATATCGTGATCATGTGCATAATATCCTCATTCTTTGATATCCAAGTTCTGGATGGATTGAGGGATTATGGCGGCCACCCCTACACGCTTGAGCCTACGAAGCCCATATTCGATTCCCGCTAGGAGCAAAATACTTTTCACGGCCCCACCTCTTTCGAGTCACTGACAATGCTCAACGAGTGTAATTGTCTAGAAAAAACTTCTCAAATTGCCCGTTCGGACTCGGAATAAGACTGTAGGTCCATTCCACTCGTGACAAAACAATATCACGCACAACACGAGTGGTTTTTGAGAAGCTAGGCCCTGGCCATCTACGGGCTGTTGCGCCACTCATATTAGTTCTTGCAGTCTTTATTCCAACTCCTCCGAAAAAAATCCAACGGACAAGTATGCACTTTCACGGAGCAGGCGCGTGTGCTCAAATTGTGTTTGGGGCAAGTGATACCAAGGGTAAAAAGATATCGCGAGCTTAGCTGGCTCCTCAGAATAAAACTTAAGTTTCTGTGAATTGACTGAAAAGTTGCTGCGAATAACTTACAATATGACTTGGAGTCTCGTTATCAGTCTGATGTCTATTTTAGTCATCTCTGCAGCCAAGATTGGACTTCCAAAAAATGTTCAATGAATTTATATTAATGAAGTATTGTCATCATGAAGTCACGTCATTCGTTGTCGCAGTTCCTTGTTTTGTCAACAATAATTTATTCCAAACAATAACATGAATTCCACTTCCTGTTTGTTTCCTCTTCCTTAATAGTACGAGGAGCCTCATTACTTCTGCATGCTTTAAAAGTTAAGTTATATGCCAAGTGCAGTATGTTCTTCATAAATCTAATCCACACATGCAGTGTTGACATACCCAGTGTAAGTTTGTATAAATACCACACACGCTGCACTGCAGCTTTAAACTCATGCCAACAACTTAAAAAATGTTTGTTTTTTTATTGGAGGAAAATATAAACTGACATTGGATCCCGAAAGTCAGTAAGTTGGTAATTACAACCTAATGGCCATATTCATGCCCACTGTCTGATGTGGAACCTAGACAACATTTATTACAGCACAATTTGTACACATTTGTGTCCCGACGGATCAGGGCGGATATCATTCTTTAAAGAAGAGGTAGCTGAATACTCTAGCTTTTTAAAACTGTTAACCACACGTTAGTGGAGCTAAAACAGTAGCTTAAGGGAAAAAAATAATGAGGTACCAACTTTAGTGCACTCGGTCTGGCCCAGCTGAATCTCGCAACTTTAATTTAAATTTTATTTTCGAAGCTTAAATAACGTAGTATTTATAAAAAGAGTTATAAAAACGCTACTTTTCATATGAAAGAGTTATGCGCATGAATTTTAAAATTAAAAGAAAGGGTAACTTTAGAGCTCGCATATCAATTCACGTAACTTTCCCAAATTTTGGAAAAATATGGGCCAGTATAAAAATAAATGCAACAACTCCATTTTCCAAATTTTGCTATTTTTTCCGCTTTTTAACCACCCTGACTGACTTTTGGCTTCAAATAATCCCATAAAAGGAAATCGGACATTTCTGATCACCGAAACAGCAGTAATTGGATTGTTTCACGGGCTTTACGGCATTTTGTTGAAAGAACAGTTTGGTCACAAGCACCAACAAAGTATGGTTCAATGTGGCCACCAAAATTTCATTATTTTTGAGATATTTTTCGAAATAGAAAACACTTTGTTGTATCGTGTGACTCTTCCGTTTTTCTAACACGGATCTATCGGCGAAAAATTCAAATCTTGCGTTAATTTTGAAACACTCTTTAATTGTTTTCTTCTTTTTGCAGGTTATCGGTTCTTGGGCATTTGCAATGGATACATACAGTACAAGTGCATACGCTATTACAGTACAAAAAGTGTGAGAACAGGCAGACAGAAGCACAGAAGTTTCAACGTTTTAAGCCGAGCAAACCGTGGGCCATAGCGAACCCGACACCACCGTCTGAGCGTTGCCGACCATCCATAGTGGACCCCTGGCGTGGGACCGGACAATGTCAAGGCTATCGGCGAGGGCAAGCCTTACATGGGAATTCAAGGGAATACATGTGAATACGCTTGAATTAATTTGACTACAACAGAATATTATTTATTTTATATTGTGACGTGAATAGTATAACGTGTATAAGATTAGATAATCAGAACACCAACCACCACAAAAACGCCATCTATTCGCAAGGGGAAGAACGATCAACTCCGAAGAATTTTCCGGAAACTGTTGTACATATGGCAAGAATGAATTCATATATAAACGTCAGCGGGTGAATTTAATAGACTCGTGGCGACAGTAGGATCTAGAACCAATACTGGGAGTATAAATATCGGCACGGTGGTCCATGGGTGTGAGTCCAGTTAAATAGTTATTACAGTGTATTTGGGATTTTATAGTGTTTAAAGTGTTAATCGGTTAAGCCTGAAAGGCAGCAAGGAGTCTTGTAGTAAAGCGATAGTAGTCGTTCAAGTGCAATAGAGCATAAGATTAAATCAGTGCTTGTAAATAAATTCGTGTATATCGTGAATAGTGAATTTTTGTGTTTCATACGTCACAATCCAGTGATCGAACCCTGTTGTGTGGACAATTTAATTAATTTTACGTAGACTCATTTCTGCTAAACGTAACAATATTATAGAACCGTTCATGTGTCGGAGATTCTACTGTACTTGTGAATTCACGTGAATATACACGTGACTACATTTCAACACATTTGAACACATAACGACAACATTTGAATGCCCTTAGTTAAACAGAATCATAATGGCAACTGAGACGATGATGGTGAAAATTGAGCATCGCGCTGTAATTAAATTGCTCACTAAGCAAGGAAAAAGTCAAAAAAAACTATTCATGAAGAGATGGTGGCTGTTTACCTTCATTATAAACTGTGCAAAAGTGGTCAAGTGAGTTCAAGAGAGGCAGAGAGAACATTGAAGACGACCCCCACTCCGGAGCCCCGGCTACTGCTTGTACCGGAGAAAGCATCAAAGAAGCCGAAAAACTTGTCCTTGAGGTGTTGAGGATGTCCGAATAAAGGTGAAAATGATGGCAAGATCACCAAGCTTTCAATTGGTACCATTCACACCATTCTTCATGACCATCTTAACCATTCAAAGGTCAGTGCAAGGTATGTGCCACGAATGCTCACAGCGCCTCAGAAAAAAGTGAGAATCGCATGCTGTAGCGAGCTTTTGGAGATGTGTAGTGAGAACGCGGACGGTGTTATGGATCGAATTGTTACTGGTGACGAAACATGGGTCCACCACTATGACCCTGAAAGCAAACAAGAAACCATGCAGTGGCATAACAAAGGAGGTCTGTTCCTTGAAGAAGTCTGCCCCCGAAGAAGTTCAAAGTCACTTCGTCTGCCGGGAAGCTCATGGCCACAGTTTTTTGGGACTCAAAGGGAATCTTGCTCATTGAGTACAAAAACAAAGGTGAAACCATCAACGCCACATCCTACGCTTCCACTTTGCATAATTTGCTGGAGGAAATTAAAAAGAAAAGACGGGGTAAACTCGCAGCGGGTGTGTTGCTTCTTCATGGCAACGCTCCTGTTCACACGGCGCGAGTTTCCAAGGCTGCTGCGCGAGATTGTGGTTTCGAAGAAATCCAACACCCACCCTATAGTCCAGACCTTGTCCCTAGTGATTATTTCCTGTTTCCGGATTTGAAAAAATGTCTTCGTGGAAAAAGATTTTCGGATGATGAAGAACTCAAGTCGGCAATAAATGGGTATTTTGCAGAGAAAGAGGAAATCTATTTTTTGAGGGCTTAAAAAAGCTTATCTCAAGATGTAACAAATGCATTGATGTTAGGGGAGATTGTATTGAAAAATAAAAACAATTTAAATTGAATTCGCATTTTCCTTCATATCGATACCGAGGATATATTGAACGCCCCTCGTATGTACTCATTAAATATCACATACTTAGCCTTCTTCTCCTTCTTCTTCTAATGGCGTTACAGTCCGGGTGGACCTGGGCCTCAATCACAAGACTCTCCAGCTGGCATGATCTGTTGTCAGCCGCCTTTAATTTTCGCACACCAGGTTGCAAGTTAGTTGAGGTTCTTCTCCAATTGTGTGTCCCATCGGTTCCGTGGACCGATATATAGTCCTGTATGAAGTCCATGTAGATCGCATGGGTAATACCGGCCGGAATAGTCGTCGTCTACGACTCAAGGGGAAGGCCGGTATTACCCATGCGCTCTACATGGCCTAGCCATCTAAGGCGTTAAATCTTTAGACGCCTGGCTAGGCCCATGTCGGTGTTCAGCCCGTACAGTCCATGATTGAATCTCCTTCTGGTCTAGGACCTTGCAAAAATATTGATTACTTTTATACAAGCGCGATAACAATACGAACGCACAGTTCTGCCGTCATTGCGACCTAAATAATATTACACTCAAAATAGGCTGTGGATTCGCGTTGAAAACTTTTGAATACACTGGACTACGTGTCAATACTCGTAAATACGTGTGGGTGCACGAGAATACGTTTGAATACATTGTGATTCGACATGAATACGTAAATACGAAAAGTTCCTTGAATACACTCATACTTACTCATTACTTGCCCCTTGGCCATCGGTCAAGAGTAAGAGTGAAGAGTGAGTTCAGTTGCAAGGAAACCTTCCTTAATTCTAATAAAGTCCCTTATGGAAAAAAAAGTCTTTAATTTACACAACGCCTCTTTAAAATGATCGATATTCTGGTCAACGATCAATTGGTATGACGCTGCCACTGCATTCATCAGCCGTTTGAGGAGCTGTGTTCAGTAGCCGACTGCTCTGGAAGAGGCTACACTCGAATAGACGAAAAGTTATGGGACCTTATTCCTCCTGTGCTTAAATGGAAAACGTGCTGAACAAAGCCTCATTTTTCTTACATAGAGCATATAAATGTCCATAAAATGTGCTTAATATATAAAAAAATTAATTAAAACAAATGATTATCACAAGAGTTGAACGTGTATCCTTGGTAGTAGTTTCCACCCACCATGTCTGTCATCAAACCATTATTTTATTGAGACACTTTCCCAGAGATCAGAAGTGCCCCTATTAAATGCGACACAACTAAGTATTCCGCCCCTATCTAGTCGACTAGTCTCCACTTAATTTACACATATTAGCGCCGTCACCACCGCGCATCCTTGTAATTCGTTTGTTTTTGGCATGCACTAGTCTCCGAAGCTTACACCACACCCAGTTCCACTTCCAATTACCACATCAACACATGCAAACACTAAACAAAAAGGAAAAATAAAGAAGGATACAACTTGTATGGCACTGATGTAACCCTTTTAACTGAAATTAGCTACAACATCGAGTACAATCATATACAGCGCCATAAACAAGCAGCAGCCCGGCATCCTTGCGCCACCGCCTGTCGCCCACTTGATCCTCCTCCACACTACAGTGCCATGGATACCCTGTTATTGAATTAAAGCTTATGACACTCTGTGATACAATGTCCCGATAGAAAGGGCCACACATTATACGATGCCTTAGCCCCAAGGCTGACTATATCCTCCCGGTATATGTGCCATCGTATTTTTTGTTTTCTGCCTCTGCCTCTCTCTCTCGTAACAAGCTACTGTCGTTGTTGCAGCAAAACACCGTGCGGTTGCATAGCCCACAGAACCTGTGGCCTTTATAGTATAAATCAGATAATGAGCAAGAATGGTGGAGCAAAAAAGTGTGGGACTATCTCTCTTTGTACCGCAGATTGAAGAATACCGCAAAAAAAAAGGAATGGAATCACGTTTTCTCTGTCAATGGATTACACTCTGCAGCACGACGTTGTATACAGCCGAAGTTCTTTCATTTATTCAATGATGTTCTATACGAAGGAACATCCTCTTCTTTGTTGTTTTTCGAATAAAAATTTATCCTGAGTTCTAAACAAAAATTGCATCCAATGCTTGCTTGATCTAGTCTCCAATTCATGGTCCGAGTTGATAAGGGTCCTCTTAAACATGTGGCTGTCCACTTCACTGATTAGATTCGGATTTAAAATTTTCCGAGCAACCATAAACGCCTGACTGGATGCCACTGCAAAAGCCAATATCACATAAAGCCCAACCGAATCTCAGTGCTCATGTTGAAGACTGGGGAACCGAAGTAGACCTGGCCTTGTATCATCAAAGTTAAATAAAACGATGTTTGAGACTCGAGAAGTTGCAAATTTTGGCTAAAATCTAAACTCTAGTATATCAAGTTTGATAAATCAAGGCTTAGTACTAAAAACAAAACCGACAATATTGTGACTGATGGACTCACTTTTGTTTGAGGTCGCGTTTAAGATGATACCGAGAAAGTACGCCATGTTTTACAAAACTCAACCCAGTCGGCTGAAAATTTTAACAATGTTTATGGTCCTGATGCTGTAACAGTAGATCGCACGAAGTTTTGGTTCCTTCAATTCCGCTCCCTTAATTCTGATGTCAAGACGCTCTGGAAGGCCAATTGTCGTAAAAGTAGATAACACCTTCGAAATCGTCCAGTCTGACTGTCATGTAAGCACTCTTTTTGAATTGGAACCATTTGAACCAGACTGAATAGAAAACGAAGCTGGATGCATGGGTACCAAACGAGTAAACGCCAAAGAACCTAATGGACCGAATTCCCATCGGCGAATGACAGCTGAATCGCAACAATATCGACCCCTTTTTGATGCGGGTGGTGACTGGTGACGAAGAGTGGATCACTGACGAAAACGTGAAGCGAAGAGATATATAGTCGAATCGGGGTTAGTCGACGCAAACGATGGTCAAGTCAGGATTGACGGCCGGGAGGGTTGTTTTGTGTGTTAGGTGGGATTGACAGAGAATCAAATATTAGGCATGGGAAAGTAACGACAAATTGAGTACCCATACGTATTCGTTACTTTTTATCTGAATAAATAAATACTAGTTACTTTCGTTACTTTCATCAAAACTGCTATTTTTGTATTAAAATTGATACTTCCGATTGTAGAACCCCAAATAGAAATGAACTGACAGTCACTGATAGTCAAATATTGGGTCTTGCGGTTGCTAAACATGGCGTAACTTGTATTATTCTATTGGACCATGCGTTGGAAAGCTGATGTCATTGTTCGTCATTTCAGTATATATCATTCATTTGAAGCGTAATCAACAATTTTTTTTTTCCCTCAAATATGTCGAACTTTGTGCCTGAAAAAGTGTTTTTGCGGGGAGTTCTTCTTCATTACTTTAATATGAAGAAAACTGCTGCCGAAAGTCATCGTATTTTGGTGGAAGTTTATGGCGAACATGCGATAGCTGAGTCAACGTGCCAAAAGTGGAGATTTTGGCTTGGCCAACCAGCCAAATCAACGGCAAAGCCGAATATCCATGGTGCGAAGGCAATGCTCTGTATTTGGTGGGATCAGAAGGGTGTGCTGTATTATGAGCTGCTAAAACCGGGTTAAACCATCAATGGACAACGCTACCGAACACAATTAATCCGTTTGAAGACAGCAGTAGCCGAAAACCGCCCGGAATATGCGACCAGGCACGAGGCAATAATTTCCCATCATGACAACGCTCGACCCCGGTTAAGAACAGTGGATAGGAAGTTTTACCCCACCCGTCTTATAGCCCAGTCCTGGCCCCTTCTGACTACCATTTGTTCTGACTACCGGTCGATGCAGAATGCCCTCACTGAAATACGGTTCACATCAGAGCAGAACATCAAAAATTGGCTTGATTCATTCTTGGCTGCCAAGCCGGCGCAGTTCATTTGGAATGGGATCCACAAATTGGCAGAAAAATGGGAAAAGGTCATAGCTTCAGATGGGCAATACTTTGAATAATACTATTGTCCATGTTTTTCTCAATTAAAACTTTCAAATTTTAAAAAAAAAAAAGAGAAAACCAAAAATAATTCAAGTTAGCCAGATTATAACACTGAACCTGCAGTGAGCATCAGCAACGCACCAACCCACTCCGACACTGGGGCCGATAACTTTCAAGCTTATGTTTTCGTTCACATTCGGTAGAGATGTTACATAATTATATAACATTCACACGCGCTTTATTATAGAATTATTTTCAAACAGAAATAGAGAGATACATAAAAAAAATTCACAAAATAGTTCGAAGAAAATCTGGTTAATTTTTGCCTACGAATGTATGAAACAGTGAGGAGACAAGCACGCTGAACTATGAAGGGAAAACAAGGAAAGAAAACCATTTTGTTCTAACCAGCCAGGTATTTTATAACCCGACTTTTATCGGGTTACGATGCTTTGTTTTGATAGGGGGTAGTATTTGTTGGTAGAACGTGTCGCTTACGTGTACCGGTGTAACATTTACCATAACTTGGCACACTCAAAACACTACATTCTCTAAGTGTATGTCCTCAGTAGCGCTTTACACAATAGATGGTTGTTCCGTGACTAAGGATCATTTACCGATTTTTCATATCAAATCAATAAATGGATTCCTATCGAGATAGAGTAAAATCAATTTCATTGCAAAGTCCATTAAATGGATTTTTGTAGCTAGCTATAGGTTCCCTAGTTATAGGTTCGGTTTCTAACCCGAAGAGATCTTTGGGGAGCATATATATTTATAAGTAAAACCAATTCTGGTGAACTTATATGATAACTGATTATGTGGCGAATAAACATGCCGGAAGATGATCAAGCCAATGATCCTGCATCTTTCGTCGAACTTGTTTAATTTCCGGATGGCATACCTCGTGCAATTCTGCTCAACTCGTTCGAAACTAAGTCCTAGAACACTAAATGGGGAAACCCAAATGATGGAAGAGTATTATAAATGAGGCCTGACCAACGAGGAGTATACATTTTTAAGGCTAAACAATTCTTGGGAATCTTTCCTATTCCGCTTGAGAAATGCTAACAAAGGGTTAGATTTAGACATGGCATAATCATAAAATTGTGAAAAATTTAATTTCGTGTCACATATGACCCCTAGATCATTAACTCCATCTAGACGAAGAAGCAGAAGATCGATGATAAAATAATCACGAACGGCGCTGCAAAACGATTAGATATTTCATGAAAGTCATGAACTCGCAAAAATTAAATATCTCATAAACATCATTCATAAACAAAATTAAGAGTGGCGGGCCCAGATGACTACCTTGGGGAACGCCAGAAGTGTGGGAAACACACAAATATTATGTTTAAATGTACATTTGAAGATTCATGTTGCTTGTGATACTGATACATTGCTGAAAGGCAGTATAACTCGATACTCGGTAACTCGGTAGGAATCTTTTTTTGAACTTAGTCGATGAATTGTCGTACATAAAATATGGTCTGTAAGGGTCTGTAAATCTGAATGTCATAAAACAGCAAACAAGCAAAAATTCCTTTCATAAAATCGCAACCACTATTGTACATGGGAATATAAAATCACAACTTAGCCCAACTCGAAAGGCAGGCCCAATCCCCCAACATTCATAATGGAAGGTTTTTTTTTAATCACTGACTAGGCGGAACGTCACGCCGCCCATGTTATTATGTCACAAGTTGTATCCTGCGACGCTTCGCTTTGACAGATTTGTTGCCAGATAAGAAAGTACAAATTTCCATTCAATTTCCATCATCATTTTATTAGTCCATTACTTGTGGATATAAAGGGTGCTTAAATTGTGTTGATGAATGTGAACCACACCTAAACGTCAAGTTGTTTTCTGCATTTCATTTGACATTTCTCAATTTCAGACTAACTCAATTTGAACCATGGACAGATACACAATCGAGGAACGCGTTAAGGTTATTCAGGCTTATTATGAAAATGGGCGCTCAAATTAAAATGCATATCACAGCTAACGAAACAATGGCTCTTTTGCGCTACAAATTCAATGGCCGTGTTATCTCACGTGGTGGCGATGTAAATTGGCCGCCAAGATCATGTGAATTGACACCGTTGGACTTTTTTTTTTGGGTTATTTGAAAGAGAAGGTGTACGTCGATAAGCCAGCAACAATTCAAGAGCTAAAGGATGAGATAATTCGGCACATTAACGGCATAGAAGCTCAATTATGCTTCAGCGTCATCGAAAATTTGGACCATCGGATGGAGGTGTGCCGCCGAGGTCGCGGCGTTCATTTGGCCGTTTATAATATTTTTCATTTTACCATCGGCTGTACAAATGAAAAGCTGAGGTCTGCTTTGCCAACCCTGGAGAATGCAACACACTATTGGCCATGGGCGAAGTAACCAGCATCAAAGTGAAGACCACACAATTTCAAAAATTGACCCCGAGCTTTGTTGTTGATGGTTGTGAACGCTAGTCGCTCGAGGTGTGTAGCTGCTTGAATTGAAACGGAGTGTCGGGAAATCGAGAAATGAGGACGTCTTCACCCTTGAACCCATTTGAATGCAAGTCATTGCAATATTTCGCTTGATTAATACTATAAAGCGTTATACTGGGCGCACCGATTTTCAATTTCAATATGTGTGGTAGGAACTCCGTTAATTCAAAGATTCTGTTGGATAATTGACATCTGCTTCCACAACGGTGCCTATTGACTTATTACATCGCACACTAAGAAAATACCTTAATTTAATGAAACTGAATAAAGTCTCGAACTTAGTTCGATGGCCAATAGCTCTAAACTAAATTTTCAAGGGTTTTATATTAAGGTGCGTTATATATATCGGACCCTAGGTGTCGCTTTCACTTAAATGTGCCACTTTTGCTTCACTTTCAATACGTGACTGAAAAGTATGGCCAAGGTCATATACGTCGTTACATTTTGCAGCAAGAACAGCTCACTCACTCAGCCAACCATGGTCACTATAATTGATTTGAATATTGTATCTTGTATCAACTCCTCTTTCGACTTCGAGAAATCACAGAAGAAAACAGGCAGTGTAAACCGGACTGAGGTCCTATCAATTGGCATTTTGCCGTTCCCCATTTCCAGTAACTGGCGTGAAAATATATCGGCCCATGGATCGTTTTGTAGGTGGACACTCATATTGGTAATTAATAGCACCGTTTAGGGGAAAATAGCGGTTGTGGGAATTACTCGCCGGGATAAGGGGAGAAACACGCCAGTGTGAGAGGAACTCAACATTGAGGAGTTGCGTCTTCTAAGGGAGAGGGCAATGCTTCCGTGGTTTGGTCACGTGGCACGAATGTCCCCTTCATCATGACTTCCAAGGTGGGCGTTGAATGCTATTCCATCAGGGAGGCGACCGCTTGACGGACTCAGGACGAACTGGTTGGACCAAGTCCGAAAACTCGGCTGGTTACTCTCGGGCATAATTCCTGGTGAGTTGGAGTCGATGGCGGGGGATCGTGTTGCCTGGAGATCCCTCGTGCGTGGTTTACCCTTATTGGAGCAAGCGGGTCAGAAAATGAAGATGATAAAGAAGATAGCACCGTTTGAACTTGTCGCCACAACGTTAAGTTTGTTAAGCAAGCATTGATCTTGTTCACTTGTGTTGGTCGATGGAAGACTGGAAATATTCATGTTTCCCCAAAAGGTTGATTGTTGTCGCGTAAATCTTAAAACGATCGATCAAGTGACTCGACTGACACTCATCCCAAATAATAAGTTGAGCGTTTGACTTGGTCTACTCATCTCATGCACATTCACTCGTCCATGGTGGACGAACAACAGAGCCAACTGCTGGGAGCGAAGCGAACACTGGGTAGACCAAAACTCTTACGTGGCTCTGAGCAATATTGTGTCAACATTTCAAGTCAATCGATCAAAAGCTTTTTGAGCTATTCGAATCTTCACAAGCTAACGTACGATTTTTGTTTATGTAGGCGGTCGTCAAGCCTATTGTCTATTAACATTTCAAGGTTTTTTGCATCGCTATAGACACAAAGTCATTCAAGAACATTGTAGTAAAGAACATGCAGTCACATTGTAGTAGGATGAGTTTTAAGCGTATAAGTTGGTTGGTTGGTCGAAGTGGCTACCCGATTTGGCTCAAACCGGGTACAAGTAGTGGAGTGGTTTTGATACTACACCTCGTAGACCCAGGTTTTTACGTTGTTAGCTAAATCCATTCTGCAGAGATTGATTATGTTCGATGTTCTTTCGTTCGCGATCTCGGAGAGGCTTAAGCGTAAATTTTTTATTTGTTAAAAAGACCCAGTACTGACGACGCATGTCACTGTGACAAAGTTGTACTTACATTGAAGTGACTAATTGAATACAAATTGGTCACTTGTCACAGCGAAATGTGACACGACCGAGGCAACTTTTCGTGACATTTAGTCTTGTCACATGTCACTGTGAAAAATTTTGTACTCTCTTAGTCATTTTATGCGGCTTTTAAGTGATAAATTGAATACAAGTTTGTCACTTGTCACAGCGAAATGTGACACAAATTTGTACTGTCTTAGCCACTTTATGGGACATTTAAGTGACTAATTGAATACAAATTTGTCACTTGTCACAGCGAAATGTGACACGACCGACGGAAATTGTCGTGACACTTAGTCTTGTCACATGTCACTGTGAAAAATTTTGTACTCTCTTAGTCATTTTATGCGGCTTTTAAGTGATAAATTGAATACAAGTTTGTCACTTGTCACAGCGAAATGTGACACAAATTTGTACTGTCTTAGCCACTTTATGGGACATTTAAGTGACTAATTGAATACAAATTTGCCACTAGTCACAGCGAAATATGACACGACCCACGGAACATGTCACTGTGACAAATTTGTACGGTCTTAGTCACTTTATAGGACATTTAAGTGACTAATTGAATACAAATTTGTCACTTGTCACAGTGAAATGTGACACACCTGAGGGAATAAGGTTGAATTACTTTCAAAAAATTGTTTCATGTACATCTTGATCACAACTACGTTTTATGGGATATAAATAGACAGTCCAATTTTGAGTGACATCTACGAACATAGCTGGCATCTCTCTAAATAACGCGTGTAATGTTTCTTTCAAAGGTTGCAATTGACGTATGCTTAGTGGTATAGACGACCCTGCTGGAACCGCATGCTGACCGGCTTTTTTTTCTTCTTCCTTCTGTGGCACTATAGTCCTGATGAACTTAGGCCTCAACTAATAACTCTGTCTAATAACTCTGTCCAGCTAAAGAGACGTTTTCTGTTGCGTCATCTCACAAAGCTGTTCGTGCTGAGTTTTTCTATTCGCTCTATGCGGCCCAACTACCTTAGGCGTTGGATTCGACAGAAGGGGCTGTAAACCACGAACAATTCGCGGTTGAATATGTTCCTCCAGTTGCTTTCTATTCGCTCCACGCGCCCCAACCGCCTTAGGCGTGGAATTCTAAAGAAGGTGGTGTAAACTACGAACAATTAGTGGTTGAATATTTTCCTCCAGTTGCTTTCAGTGCATTCGCTTTGGAAGTGAGCGATTTCTTCAGATGGCTCCTTACTCTGTGCAAGTCATAACTATTCAAGAACCGAGATGTAATTCGACATATTCAATAACGTTTGTCCACAGTTGTTTTTGTAACATTTGACGCAACTAGTTTAAGTTAAAATTAACAAACAAATCCAGCCCAGTCATGAAAGATCTGATATTTTGATCTCCTTAAAAATATCCAAAATCAGCACCGCAGTGGGAATAATCACCGGACACTGCCTCTTGGGGCTACACGCGAAAAGTCTAAGATTATTTTTTGACGATTTCTGCAGAGACTACCGAGACGAGGACGAAGAAGTCGTGCTTGCCTCACCTAGGACAACCATTTTAGGCACCTACTTCTTAGCGATCTGAACGAAACACCAATCAAATCGCTATTAGACGTCACTGATAAATCTGTCTGGCTGTCGTAATAATCACGCCAGCCTAACCCCCCTCTTTTCTGTAAGAATACAACGGACCTAGATTGGTCTAAGTGCATCTAAGCCACTCACTACCTACCTACTTACCTACATCCCCATTGTAACTCTCTCGATGTTTTGTGGCTCTTCTTGAGGGCAGACCATACTTCGTTTTTCTGTCGTTCAGCGCAAGTCCCATAGCAAGCGTCTCAGTAAACGCCAAATCAACTGCTCACTCGGTTTAAATCATTCACGCACATTTCATTTGCTGTATGGATTTCTGGAAGATCGTACCTCTAGTGCTGGTGTTAGAATTTTGCACGATATTCCTTCGTCCGCTACGAGATTGATGGAGTATAGAGACTTCTTTAGTTTCGGTGAGTGCCTTCAAAAGGATTGCAAAATAGCTGTCCCCATTGGGGCTAGGGTCTAGCACTCATCTTTGAATAAAATGTGGGCCAATGATTTCGCCGAAAAGTAAACCGCACTAAACAGTGAATTTTTTTCAAAGTGCATTGGCAGCTCTTGTATTGCCTGAGTTTGCCAATTGGGCCAAGGACGATAATCTTGTTTATATCGATAACCCGTTCAGTTTCGTCGCTAAAGATCGTCGCTATTCGCAATTTTCAGATAAACACAAAAAACGGACCTTCCTCCCACTCACTCAATATCAGATCTTGATTTTGCTGTACTTTGTAAGGATTTAGGCCAGGATTCATGTAACAAGTTCTTCGCCGAAAGTTCCAGAAACATACTGCCCAGCTGCCAATGAGCAGGTCACGGTCTTCATTAAGGCTGTCGGAAACAGCATCAATATTCCCCTCTATTCGTACAGTGCTCATAGGGGAGGGCTAGGTGGCTTGCTCATTAGCGTGAAATTGATGGTCACAATGGCTTGATCATTAGATCTAAGTGAGCGACTAACATTTTTCACAGGGCCCTCACTTTGATAATAAACTAATCGGACAACAGATGTGTGGAACCAAAGACTTCTGCCGCACTTTCAGATGCTCTCCTTGCACTGGAGACAGAATCGAGCAGCAGCCATCTTCAGATCAGAATTAACCATCTGCCATCAGTGACATAAAATGTGGTGACCATGACGTCTTGTCGCTGACTGTAATCGTATCCTAGCAGAACAAATGAAAGGACACAAATCCCTTCGATTATCCGCATTCGAGAGGATATGCAGAGAAGTTTGCCGGTGGCTTCCTCCTAGGCACGGTCGCAAAAATCGTGTTCATAAAAGTGTCACCAAGTTTGCGGCCAAAATCGTGCGGCAACTAGGTGGCTGTATCGAGTCACCAGACTTCGAATGCGACAGCAGAGATCTTTTGTTCCTCTCGTTCCCTGTGTTGGTTGGTTTTCCTTTTTCCACATTTTTTTTTTTTTTTTTGCTCTCGTTCGCTTGAGGTTTGCATTTCACTCCTACACTCGGTGGCTGGGGCCGGTGTCATGTGTAACGCTCCCAAGGGTGGTGGTGGTGATGTTGGCGGTGGTGGAGGTGGTGGTTATCCCTTTTTATCTTTGTCCTGATTTATGTGGCATTCAGCAGCGTGAACTCTCCGGCCTGCATGAATGCCTCACTGCCGGCTGTTTTGCTGGTTTCTGTGGTTTTTCTCTTCGTCGACATTATTAGGATGCCCCGTCGGCCGGCCGACTACCCGGGTGGATGGATAGTGGTCTTCTGGTTGGTATTTTTTTCTTCTCCCTCTATCCGCCGCATGCCACTCGCTTCCCTTTCCGCCGGTCATTTTTGTTAAACAGGCGATTATTCACTCCATTTGCGGTCATTCGCCAGCCGGATGGTACTTGACAAAGGGAGTTCAACAACTTTTCATCGACACAAGTGCACACAGATCGACCCGACAATGCAATGGTCGCTGGGGTGGGAGGCCGTCATCGAGGTGCTCCTGCCCACACTGGCCCATGAGATAGAGGACTAATTGTGCCACGGCGCGGTGGGTGCGATGAAGGGTCCTCTTGTGCAGACAAGTGGTTAATTTATGTCACACGGAATTAGCAAGGATACATCTCTCGTCGCAACAAAAAAAGAAAACCCACACAGTCCACCGGGCCCGGTGCTGTCTAATTGAAAGTCACTCAGAGAGAGAGAGAGCGGCCGGCTGATGGCCGCCACCACCATACACTTTAGCGCAGCGCACAATCTACGCGAGGGCTCTAAATTGACGATTAATCAACTGAAAGTGACAGAGTGGCATGTAATTGCAAATTAGCATGGTTCTCCCCGCTTTCGCTTGGCACCGTCGCTGTAAAATATTTAGGTAATTACAAAGTAAACAGTTTGGGAATTGAGCAATAAAATTGGAGGACTAAGTGCATAGATTGTCGGCACGCATGGCGAGCCGTGAGAAATGTTTGACATTCGGAGATTGGAAACGCTAACGGACTGAAATCACGAACGCGGGTGTCAACCGACGGGGATATGGGGACGCCATAAGGAACTCATAAAGGTGTCAGGTTGCTGCTGACGAACGTGTGCTGGGGTGAGTAAACATTGATTTTGGTATCTGTCGTTAGTCGAGGTTGATGTTCAACCGCGTTTGGTGTTGGCTGGTGCACGTGTCGTGGGGGGAGTTTCGTGAGAAGGGTGAAAGTTTGATGACAGTTTTGGGGGTGTTCGATTCTGTGGTGGCCGTGACCTTGGTTAAGTCTTCAACCGAATGCCACTGATGACTGGTGATGATGTGGGAGTTGGCAGCGTGTGTCGTCGCATGGGGAAGAGTGAAAGTTGTTCAAGCGGAGATCATTTAAATTTGGGGCGCATTAATCGGTTTTGTTGTTGCCACAAAGCGGTTTCAATGTGAGTAACAATAAGCACATTGGGGATGTATCGTGAATGTTTGGCACTCTTCCATGAGGGATTGGGGGTGGGGTTGGGTAAGAAGTGGTTAATGAACAAGCGTGTCATTTCTGGTGCTGCATTAGGAAGTCACGTATGAAACGAACATCACCGAAATGAGATCCATGCAGCCTGCTGTTGTTCGTCAGCTCTTCGAAGGGAAAAGAATCCAACTCCAGTGGAGGAGGAAGGAGAAGGGCGCGACCGCGGTACTATGATGTGTCAGAAAATTTAAACAGAAAATGAGACAGCTATCGGACTGCATTTTCCAGTCGAAACTGCTCTGGTCAAATTGTATGCCAGTGAGTTGTGTAGAGTGGACTAATCAGAACCGGGCCTGTTCACTGTAACGAGATTGTTCACTGTATCCAGCTTGGGCTCCTTGAAGAAAATTGCATCAAAATGTGTATCATAATGCTTTTACCTACAATTCAACAAAAATAGAATATAATTACAATTTCTACAAAAAACAAGACAATATTTTTAAAAAAAATTATTTTTATTTAAAAATTAAAAAAAAAAAAACAAACCTAAGCTGCGCTGAAATATTGGGTTTATATCTTAACGGTCAAAACTTGAACATTTATTTAAGAAAAACATGTACAATAGTACTGAATATTGCCCATCTGAAACTATGACTTTTTCCCATCTTTCTGGTAAGTTGTGGATCCCATCCCAAAAGAACTGCGCCGGCTTGGCAGCCAAGAATGAATCAAGCCAATTTTTGATATTCGGCTCTGATGTGAACAGTATTTCAGTGAGGGCGTTCTGCATCGACCGGAACAAATGTTAGTCAGAAGGGGCCAGGACTGGGCTATAAGGCGGGTGGGGTATGACTTCCCATCCACTGTTTTCCAAATAGTTCTTAACCGGAATAGCAACGTGGGGCCGATCGTTGTCATGATGGAAAATTATTGCCTCGTGTCTGGTCGCATATTTCGGCCGGTTTTCGGCTAATGCTCTCTTCAAACGGATTAATTGTGTTCGGTAGCGTTGTCCATTGATGGTTTCACCCGGTTTTAGCAGCTCATAATACAGCACATCCTTCTGTATTCCCACCAAATACTGAGCATTACCTTCGCGCCATGGATATTCGGCTTTGCCGTTGATTTGGCTGGTTGGGCGGGTTTCGAAACCACTTTTGGCACGTTCGCTCAGCTAGCGAATGTTCACCATAAATTTCCACCAAAATACGATGACTTTCGGCAGCAGTTTTCTTCATATTAAAGTAATGAAGAAGAACTCCCCGCAAACACACTTTCTCAGGCACAAAGTTCGACATATTTGAGTGAAAAAAGAAATGATTGTTGTTTACGCTTCAAATGAATGACATATACTGAAATGACGTGCAATGACAGTAGCTTTCCAACGTATGTTCGAATGGAATAATACAAGTTACGCCATCTCTTAGCAAACCGCATGTTATATACCCAATATCTCAAAGGCAAAGTATTTAAACTCGGATATAACGCATCAATGATCAATGCATTCCAATATACTTCCAGTTAAACGAACGTACCAGTGTTGCCGCCCAAAAATTTGAGAAAGTCGCACAAAAAAGTGTCTCCGGACAGACAAAGTTGCAAGTGTCAGAAATCGCTACTAATTTTGAGGTTTTGTCATGCTGTCGGCTGTGCAATCATTTAGCTGCCTTTTCTTGCTTATGAGAAACGTATAGTCGCCGAAGTCATTTGATGGTGGCCTCAAAAACAGCGTCAAATTGCGACTAAAGTCGCATAGCGGTAGTCCTGTAACATACCTTCTGAACACAATCACAAGCTCCTCCTTTTTTGTGGTGAAACATAAAGCTTTGAAATAACGCTAAAATAACGAACATTTTTTTTCAAATAAATGCTCTAGTTCGCCTCATTATGTCGGATGTGAAGACTTTCAGCCCTTCTAAACCAGGAATGAAGTTAGACGTTTTCATTATTTACGACCATTTGCAGGCAGCAAAGCAAAGCGACTAAGGTCGTAAGTTTTAAATTCAATTGGCCATACAATTGGTTACTCCACATATGGAGGTTAGAGCGATGAATGGCCATATTTCACGCCATTCACGTCGGATGCAGCCATGATCATGCATCCGACGCATAATTTTCCTCTATGCTGCGCCCACAATCAGCCCTCCAAGTTTGTTTATCATCAAACTTTCGAATCTTATGCAACAACTCCGATAAAATAGCCGAAATTTGTTCCCTGAATGAGTCTAAAAACACAGCACACAACCACCTTCCTAGGCACCCCTACGATGCCACTTCAAAATATTTCCATGAGTTCTCAAAAAAGTTGTTGTCCTTCAAGAGTAAACTTTGTTTTCCGCAGTAAATATTGATGCTTTGGCCACATCTTCTCGACTTCATTGTTGTCACATGCTCCCCCGTTCGCGGTGCATCCCCTCATAAGCATCCACATCACATGAAGTGTGATAATCTGATGTTGTGTCTGTCGAACTTGAGCTGCTTCAGAGGCAACTAGTCTCGGTTATGATGATAAACTTTCAGCATCCCATGCTCCTCATTCTTCAGCCAAACATCGATTTAAATTTATGCGCCTCAGTTGAGGATAAAGTTTTGTTTCTTGTGCCCACTCCACAGCCCCCCAAGCACTTAAGCAAACATCATGAACCCTGCTAAGGCGAGATGGAGAAAAATCGATAGTAAACGGCTACGAGAACAATCTGTTGAGTCTCCCCGAATGCTGATCGAATGCGGACGAGGAGGATGTGCTTATCCCAGGGGCGTGGCGAGCACTACAGCAGCTCTTTTAATCAGCCAGGCGATTATAGCTTCTTTGGTCGATGTACCGCCGCCGGACATGTAACATATTGAAATTCAATATTTTTCCTTCCACCCACCTCGCCACCCATCCATACACACTATCAGATGGTGTGGTGG
The DNA here is from genome assembly GCA_905231855.2 of Eristalis tenax. NCBI lineage: Eukaryota > Metazoa > Arthropoda > Insecta > Diptera > Syrphidae > Eristalis > Eristalis tenax. The sequence continues at coordinate 113,238,474 of HG993124.1, read as the reverse complement.
GGGAGGGATACTTCTTGAGTTTATGCACAAAGCGTACAGTGAAGCGGTCACTGGTGCTGAGAAGATGAGTGTGGACGGCAAAAGGATGCTGGTCCTTTTGCCATAAAACTCTTGGGTTCAAGGCGACGACAACACAAACACCCGAGAAGAGGGTGAGCAGAGCGAGGACTCGTGTGGATATGACGCGTTTGTCGTTTGCCGATATGTGAGATTTCCACATTGATTACCCGGCCATTCGACCGTGAATGGATCCGAATTGAAATCCAGTGGCAAACCAATTCTTTTCTCATATTTGTTGTATCACTAAGATGCAGGGCGGGGACTTGGACAACAAATGGAACATAAATAAGCAGCCAGGAGAAGGGTCCAGTGGCTTGGCGCACTGATGGGACAGTATAAAATCGGAGCTTGGCTATCAACATGGCAGTCGTGTAGGTAATGACGGCTGGTTTTGAGGAGAGGGTCGCATCCGGTTCCGGGCCGTTGTTGTGGGTTAATGTTTTGGGAAATCGTTCAATCTGAAGTGAAGGGAAAACAACAATGTGGGCGTTGACAGGAAAAACATTTTAAAGAAACCTAAATCGACCTGGTTGAGTGGCAGTGCTTAGGAATGATTTAGGCACTCGTCATGGTGCTTGCTTATGGTCACCAGCAGTTCTCTACAAGTTGTAGTAGCTTCAAGATACAATGTTTGCTTTTGTTCTGGTTTGTTTATTTGTTCGACATTGTTTTTCAGATTTTAGAAGATGGCACAAGTTTGTCTTCAAAAACGGAGTTTTGGCCACTGTTTGCTTTTTAGAAGAGTAGGCATAACAGGGCGGCCGTGGCTTGGGGTGGGTTGGTGCGTCGATCCCAGGCACTTGAGGCTGCGATACCTAGGTTCAAATCCCGGTAGAGCAAAATAATTTTCACGGCACCGCGGCTTTCAATCTTGGACAATGTTGAAAGAGTGGAACTGTGTGGAAAGAGCTTCTTAAATTGCTCGTTCCACAGTCGGTCCATAGCCGGTATGAAGTTTTAGGTCGCTTCCAATGGTGAAGGAACAATAGCTCGCACAACACGAGTGGTTGCTGAGAATCTAGGCCCCGGCCGTCTACGAGTTGTAGCGTCACCCATTCTAGGCACCACATGACATAATCTTTGCCAAAAATTTACTAACTCATTCCACTAGATAATGTGCTGTTCAAATTACTCGTTTCAAAGAACGTGCTGTGTCATGCAAAACTGCTGACTTCAAGGACCAAATGCATGTCCTGCAAACCATCTACTTTGCCAGCCCTGCTATATTGAGCCGAAATCTGGGTGATAAGCAAAACAGCAGAGCTGATCCTTGGTTGGATATGGTCTCGTCTGCGCTTACGTAACCACGAACTCTAGGTTCTGTACCAAGTTGGGAATGTAGTCTGGAAGGACTACTCTGTATTGGATAGTCTAGACCACATCGGACACATCGGGTCTTCGAATCCGAGCCTCCTGGTTCGTGAAGGAGAGGAAGGCCGAATCTCCGGTGTAAGGACCGAGTCGCAGACCCGAATCAGCTTGATCTTGACGACTGGACGCAGCGTGTAAACGACCGTCATAAATCCCAGGCTCAGACCTCCAGTGGGTCGCTGGCCTGGTGACTAAGTAAGTATCATGTAATGCGTACCTCAGCTCAGCGCCATGTTGTTTAAATCAAAACTCTTCCGGGTCAGTGTGAGAACGAAAAAGTAATGAACTCCTTACTGCCTGTAGTTGGCCAGAAGATTATAAGCGTCCACAGACCACAATACCACAGCGAATTGTTTTTGGTATGACGCTATCGTAATCAATAAGTTTAGATTTTCATTTCCTCACATTCACACGCTTTGATTTTTGACATAATTGGGCAACAACAAGAAGTGGATTTTATGCCTTGACAGACATTTAAGGGCAACACATGACATCCCCCTTCTTGAAAAGTGGGACAATTACCCCAGTTTGCCAATCGCCAGGTGTCTGACCATTTTCCCGAGCCACTTCACTCATCGCCTGAAGCATTTCTGGCCGGATTTCATCCACACCGGCGGATTTGCCAACTTTTAGCGATTCAATCGCCAAAATGACTTCCTTCACCGTTGGACCTGGCCCACTCAAGACTGCGGGTTTGTCTTCCTCAGTGTCTGTTCGGTACTGAGCAGTTCCGAAAAGTGCTCACTCCATCTGCTTAAGATGTCCACCTCCTTGGAAAGCAACACACCATCTTTGGTTTTGACTCCTTCGATGATGTTGAATTTCCAGGTCGCTCTCCAACATATTGCCGAACTTGTTCCAAGACTGCGACTGTTCTGTTGCTGCTAGCACAGCCAATTTGCAAGTTCTTCGCGCCTCAGTGTATTGATCACTAGAAGCAGAGTCCCCCTCCTTCTTCTCTCTGATGGCTTCTTGAACCTCTGAATTTTTAAACCACGAAGTTCTTATCTCACCACCAGCCGCCACTTGAAGCCACTTCATTCCAGCAACATCCCGTGCAGAGGCAATGACAGTTGTTGAAAACAGTCGCCATGTTTCCCCTACACACGATGGAGCAGTTGGAGGTCGCTCCAACCTTTCAGATAAATATCGCACAAAATTTAACCGTAACTCACTGTTCTATAGTTTCCCCCACCGTGTGAGTGTAACCACTCTTGGTTTCCGACTTGGCAAGAGAGGTACTTTATCAGTGAGGTACAGCGTGTACAACGCCAAGGTTTGATCAGTTGACAGTTCATCCCCTCTCATCACACGAACTTCACAAGCCATCCGTTTCACACATGATCGTACGACAAGGAGATCTATCTGCGACTTCTGTTGAATCTGGTCGGGCTTAGCCCGGAGGAACTACGAGCAACCCAGCAATGGCCTCGTGAGCCGTTATTGGGGTGGGAAGTCACGCCATGCACAAAGCAGTGCGTACGGGGAGCAAAAGGCAACCGCAAACGGCATCGTATTAAGTTTACATCGCCTTAATAATCAGCTGTACAACGCAATATATTTGAAGCTTCTTTCGGGAAAGTAATAGATAGCATCCATTAAAAAATGCTCAATAAAAACAGAGGATCACATTTTTAGCGTCTAATTATGCCACGGGCCACCATAAAGTTAAGTCACTTGTCATGGGAAATGCACAGACCAAGGAGATCCTTTAAAAATTAGTCCTTGTCTGTGCCTTGCAGGCCTTTTAAACAACTAGTTTCATGCCCAATGTGTTCCATAATTATGAGGTTTTCTCCGTCGAGTTTCATTTATTGTAAGTCGTTATTAATTTTGGGCAACGCCCTCAGCCACCCTCCAGACGGTGAACTTGCTTGAATTTGCTGCTATCAATTACTGCTTCTGAAAAGGTTAGGTGCTTATCACCATTTATTTAATCCACCATCAAAATTACGTTTTTTACTGAACAACAGATTTGAACAGCAGCAGCATGGGAGAAATTAGAAACTTCAGTTTTGCGAAATGCTGGAAAAACGTTACAACCACATACGACATCCACTTCAGTTGTAGAAGATATGGAAGAAGACAAAAACGAAGGCGAATACGAAAGCGAAAAAGAAATCGTAGGCACACAGACGATCCGATTTGTTCAGTGTCTTCTAGGGATGCTGTCCAACTATTAGAGAAAGCACTGGCCAACTAACAATAATGTGCAATACACACACAATAATGTGCCCTCAAAAGGTTTCAAGAAAAGGCGATGTTAATTGACATAAGTTCAACGAAAACGCAAACGAGAATGACTAACTATGGGGTGTATAACTTAATTCATGTGGTATGCTAAGAGATGGCGTAACTTGGAAAGCTACTGTCGTTCAGTATATGTCATTCATTTGAAGCGTAAGCAACATTAATTTTTTTTTTCACTCAAATGTGTCGAACTTTGTGCCTGAAAAAGTGTTTTTGCGGGAAGTTCTTCTTCTTTACTTTAATATGAAGAAAACTGCTACCGAAAGTCATAGTATGTTGGTAGAAGTTTATGGTGAACATGCACTAGCTGAGCCAACGTGCCAAAAGTGGAGATTTTGGCTTGACCAACCAGCCAAATCAACGGCAAAGCCGAATATCCATAGCGCGAAGGTAATGCTCTGTATTTGGTGGGATCAGAAGGGTGGGCTCGGCCCCACGTTGCTATTCCGGTTATGAACTGTTTAGAAAACAGTGGATGGGAAGTTTTACCCCAACCGTCTTATGGCCCAGACCTTGCCCCTTCTGACACAAATCGGCAATACTGCCAAAAATCGCCTGTTTTTGTGGTGTGCGATATAATTTTGTGTCGCCAAATGCATTTTGAAATCACCAGTTAATAACCATAAAGCGATTCTTCGTATCGACTAAGACTCTTCTACTTGGTGTGTCTTCTCAATTCCCCTCCCTCAGTGTGAATACAGTGACTGGTCGTTGGTACGATCCCGGACACACAAAATTTCATCCATTTCATGGCATCGACTCTCTTGTCAATGATGAGAGAGTGCAGCTTAACACGCTCTTATAACACAAGCACTGTGCGACCAGACGCAAATCGAACACGTCGTGCGAAGGCACCATCAGAGATTTGCCGCCGAAACCGCCACCCATTCGCACTGCTAAGCTGATACGGATGCCGTATCCTACCTCATGGGAAAGGAAGGGATTAGATAGAGCTCTTGAAATCGGTCTACTCGGGTTAACTCCCGAGTATGGATATCCGATGCTAACCCTTTATCCCGCTGCCAGTTATAGAAGCCGGAGACTATACATATCACCCGCCGGCACAAGGCAGGAATGACTGATGACAGATGTGGTGACGCACTGATGGTGCACTCAAACTTGGTCATTGCCCGAATGGCCTGGTTACCCGGATACCCAAAGAATTTATAATTAACACGCGTAAAATCAAGAGCACTAATTAGAATAAGAAGGGATTTAGGTACATTTTGAGAGAATAACATCTCAATAGAATAATGAAGTGCTTTCCTTACATTTGCTTGCGTCGCAAATCCTTAAACATGAGAGTTCATCAAGAGCAACCATCTGAAGAAACAAGGCTGTTTCACATCGTTCCCCAACAACAACACATGGTCGGCCACTTAAAATCGACTCAAAGAGAGCATCATTCATCCCTCAGATCAACAAAGTAATCCGTGCACTTGTTTGTCCATGTAATTCGCATTTAAATGCGCATACAAAGTACCCAATTTCAAACGCCTCACCTTGCTTTTAGACGAAAAGGAAAAGAAGACGAAGCAAATATGACACGGTCCACGATTCAATGCCACGCGCCTTCGCTAAAACCGTGTTTACGTCTTCCCGCTACTAATTAATGATGCATCGCATAAGTGCTCCTGGATTGAATACATCTTCAGGGCAGACCCCACGGCCAGTGGCTCCAACTGAAATCACCTCAGGCGTACATACAATAAAATATGAACTCCCATCCACTGGGGACTCTGCGCGATAGCATTATGTTCCCGTTTCCCTTCAGGAAGCAACAAGAAATGCAAATGACCCCCCAACCACCCACGACATAATCACATGAAAAATAGCGTGGGAAGCATGATGAACTCCCATACACACACACACACAGGATCTTGAAATGCTGTGTCCCGTCCCATTGTCCATGGCATGGTTTTCAAAATTTCTTTAATTAAAATTGCCACAGATCCAAGAAGAAGCGCGTGTCGCGGCACAATGAATGATTTGGGACAACTTGCGAAGGAGGAGCGCACTCTGCATGTCACTCCGTCGTCGTCGTCGGCGCCATCGCTTATCGGGTGTTGGTATCATCTCTCTCATCATATCTAGAACACAGCTTATAACTTTCATAACGAGCACGCAAACATTATCCTTGCGGTGATGGCGATGGCTCGGGTTAAAATACTAACAAGTTTCTGTCTCATTCCGTATCCTGTCACCTCTAATTGACACTCGAAGAATTAACAGAGAATAACAAACTCTCCCGGATAACCGCGTGGATTGAGGAGACACACACAACGAGTCCCCGAGGACACGACAAAAATAATTACACCAAGTTAAGGGGGTACTTCTGTCACTCATTCCCCAAATGATGAGATATGCAAAATGCTCTCATTTGCTTGCTGTGGTTTTTTGGCTCGAAGGACCACCGACTATCCCAGGATCAACTGACAACTTACAGTTGTAACCACGAAGGAAAAAAAAAACAGGAGGAATAAGACCCGACACACAGCCACAGTGAGTCGCAGGCGAAGGATGAGCAGCGCACAACAGCGATGAGAGTATCTATAAATGCTCGGCGGGCACGAAGACAACACGTTTCAAGATTAATTGTTTATGTAGCCACCACCGTTAGCTGTCAGCCCTCGCTCCCTTCGCTGTATGTGACAATTGCTGGCATGTCCTTTTTGTTCAGTCGTGTAGTTTCGTTGGGAATGTGCTCAAAGTGAAAATGACAACTAATATTACAAGAAAGAAGGAAAAACAAACGAAAATAAAAACCAAGGACATGTGGATGGACGAATGCGAGGATGCGAGGGAGACAAACAGAATATGACTGGATTATGTGTCATGATTTAATTCCCAGTCCAGCACACGGATTCTAACGAAAAGTAATGGAAAAGGATTAATGCGGTGCAAATGTAAGGGGATTACAGACAGTGCCATGTGCCGGGGGTCGGTCGCGGCGCAGCGTGTGGATCGTCCTTTTTGTGTGCGCACGACTATGTCTTGACACAATGATGGCTTGTCACACAATCGGATCGGACTCGGGCTCAATTATGAACAGCACCATCACTGCACATGTGTGCGTCCAGCTTCGTGTGTGTGTGTGTATGACAGAAGGGTTGACGACACTCCTTGCCTGGCGGGGGCAGAAAGAACGAACGTTAGAAGGATGATGTCCTTCTGGTCTGATGCTTTGTCTTTCGCAAATTATTTATTTTATTTGTGTAGCAACGACAGAACATTTGCAGTCGAGTCACACAGTCGTTCTGACATGTGTATATCCACCCGTGGGGGCCGTGTGGAAAGCGATAAAAGGCATAATTAAAAACGAAAATGAATTGGCGGGCGTCGGAGGACAACATGGCGTAGCGAAATGATGTTTGATGTCTGAGGGAATGATCCCTTAGTGTCATAAGGACACGACATCAGTGGGTTGGCTGATGATGTGCCGGTGGATGTGCGATTTCTGTATCGTACAGTTGACGTTGACGACATCGAGCTTCTAAAGGAGTGGAAGAGGTGTGGACAGCTTTGAGGACGATCATACGAAGCTGAAGGCGTGGAAGGCTGTGGTTGACAACTAAATGGTATTTTGAGATGTCATTGACTCCGTCGAATCGGAATGACATTAAGTTAAGAGCACGATTTTTGTGTACTTTCCACGTGGCACCCCATCTCCCAGACCGGCATTCTTTCTTTTCAAGATCTCAGCCTTAACCAACAACAGCTCTCGAAAGTAAGGTGTTTGTTAACTACTAACAGTGCGGGGATCCAAGTTGTGAAAGACGTCTTCAAACATCTAACCGTTTTGTTATGCTAACGTTAGCAAAGCTATTGAAGAAGAAGATGACGGGTCTGCACAGGGCTAGCTCATCTGTAAGATACGGCAATAGGATAAAAATGTCTGTATGCCGAATCACAAGAAATGATACATCTTTGAATGTAACACCGATCTAGAGGTTAGGCTTTGGTAACACCGCATTTAAGGTATTCTCCGTCGCCTTACAGGCTGATGTCTGAAGCTGGTTATGGGAGCAATCAGGGCGTTGTTTCTGGTTTCAGTCCAGAGACTAGACTTCTACTGTGGCGGACCCTGGGCAAAATAATCAAAGGGAGACAGATCGACAAACGCCGTCGATTGAAAAACACTCACCAACTGAATTCTATCGAAAATCAGGTTCGTGTGCTGATATGTAACACAAACTTGCGTACTAAGACATCACCGAAACCAAGGAAATGGCTTGATAAATACATGCCATGGGGACTTGTGATTGGTACACAATTCTGTTGTGGTCTTACTGGCGTAGGTCACATCGAACGTTCTAGTTCGTCCAAATAGGTCGGCACGCGGAAAAAAACCCGTAGAAGTATATTCAACGGTCAGGGAATTAGAATGGCTGATGTTGTAGGCGTCTCAAACAAACATAAACTCACCCTCCCCCAACCATGAACACAAACATGTGACCTCGGAGCGTTAGCAGCGGTTCAGCCGCAATTCGATCGAGTTGTTACTGTGGGTTAAGTATGAATCCAGCACAAACCTCCAGAAGGCCAAAGACCAGTCTAGGTTGTGACTCCGGTTGATCGCAGACCAACGAAGACAATGTGGGTCAGTCGGTCATCAAGGTCGTAGCAGAGTCGTTTTTTTATGCATTTTACCCTGAAACTAGCTGAAACGGCGAACTTCGTGCCACAATATTTGTGTTCGTGAATATTTTTAAAATTGAAATACTATGTATCAAAAAAGTCTCCGTACAATTTTGGGATAAACTCTTTAATTTGGCTTGAAAACATAATAAAAATACACTTAAAGACTAGATGACTAGCTTCCAGAAAAGATGTGTGCTTGGGGTCATTATCCTGTTGGAGTATGAAGGTATTGCCGAGACCCAGTTCTTCAGCACTTGAATGTACATTTTCTTTAAGAATTTTCAAGTATCCATATTTGCTGATAGTTGATTCAAGAAAACGCCGGAAGAGGCCATGCATCCCCAAAACAAAAAAGGAAAGTTTTCTCAAAAAAAAAAAAACACATAAAATTCAGAAAAATGCATGAAATCTTTATTTGAATCGATAGTACGGTCTATATAATTTAATGTTTGAAGATTATTTCATGCAAAATGTTGACCTTGACTGCGCCTCAAATGGTCCACCCGCTTAGTCCAATTTTGGCATACTCTTTCCAACATTTCGGCCGGTATCTCACGAATAAATGCTTCAATGTTGTCTTCCAATGCGTCAATTGAAGCGGGCTTGTCTGTATAGACATGAGCTTTAACATAGCCATAAAATAGCCCCCCCCCAGTCTAAAGGCGTTAAATCGCACGATCTAGGCGGCCAATTGACCGGTCCCGAACGTGAAATAAAATGTTCACCGAACTCGCGTCTCAATAAGTCCATTGTTGGTACCGTCTTGTTGAAACCACATGTAATGCAAGTCAAGCTCTGGCATTTCGGGCAAAAAAAGTTGGATATCATCTCACGGTAGCGCTCACCATTCACAGTTACGTTACGATTCGCATCATCTTTGAAGAAGTACGGTCTAATGATGCCACCAGCCCATAAACCGCACCAAACTGTGACTTTTTCTGGATGCATTGGTAGCTCTTGCAATGCCTCTGGCTGATATTCACTCCAAAATCGACAATTCTGCTTATTTACGTACCCATTGAGCCAAAAATGAGCTTCGTCTAAACTGACCATAAAATGGAAGAAGCGCGCGATGAACTTTCTTTTCAGAGCACGCATTTGATAATAAAATGCAATAATTTGCAAACGTTGTTCGCTTGTAAGACGATTCATGGTTAAATTATAGACCAAACTGTAGATGTTTGACAGTGAAACAAAACACGAAACGTGCGTCAGCTCTTTAAACCAGTGTTGCCAAAATGATAAAAAATCACAATAACATTGCCTCCGCCATGCCTTACTGTAGGGGCTAAGTGCAAATGCGTGCAAAAATTTGAGCAAACCGGGTCTGTAGGAGATGTGAAAACACCGGTTCATGCTCGTACAGCTCGTACTGCAGAAAATATAGCCGCTGTTCGCGGTAGTGTGGCTGAAGAGCTGTCCACCTCAACTCGTCGTCGTACCCAACGATTGCACCTCTCACGCTCGTCGTTGATGAACATTATGCATAAAGACTTGCATTTACACGCTTACTAGGTACAATTGACTCAAGAACTAAAGCCTCTTGACCATTTCAAGCGTCGTCAATGGTCAGAATGGTGGCAAGAAATGGCAACAGTGGATGGTCAATTTTCGAATAAAATCATCTTCAGTGATGGGGCACATTTTCACCTCAGTGGATTCGTCAATAAGCAGAATTGCCGCATTTGGGCGAATGATAATCCACAAAGAGTGACTGTTTGGTGCGGTTTATGGGCTGGCGGCATCATCGGGCCGTATTTCTTCCAAAACGGGGCCGGTCAGGCAGTTGCTGTGAATGGTGTTCGCTATCGTGAAATGATAACAAACTTCTTATGACCGAATTGGAAGATATGAATGTGGACGATATGTGGTTTCAACAGGACGAGGATGGTGCCACTTGCCACACAGCTGACGAAACAAGGGCTCTTTTGCGCGACAAATTCAATGTCCGTGTTATCTCACGTGGTGGCGATGTCAATTGGCCGCCAACATCATGTGATTTGACACCGCTGGATTTTTTTCTTTGAGGTTATTTGAAAGAAAAGGTGTACGTCGATAAGCCAGCAACAATTCAAGAGCTAAAGGAGGAGATAATTCGGCACATTAACGGCATAGAACCTCAATTATGCTTCAGCGTCACCGAAAATTTGGACCATGGGATGGAGGTGTGCCGCCGAGGTTGCGGCGGCCATTTGGCCGATATTTTGTTCTATACATAATTGAACCATATTAATATTATCATAATAAAAATAAATGACAGTAATTTCCTAAATAATTTATGTTTTATTCAAAATCATCATCTTAAAATTAAAATTTAACCACGCTTTATTTATGACCTTTTTTTTCTATAAAAAATAAATATGAAAGGCCTTATTCCAATTATTTATTTTTTGAAATTCTGATAAACTTAAATTCTTTATCCCTTCCCTATTTTTCTATGAAAACTCACTATGAAAGGATTTATTTTATAATTTTGTATTATTTGAATGTTTTTTAACCTTTACTCTTTTCTACAAAAAGTGTGTATGAGGAGATACATTTTAATTATTTTCTTTATCTATATTTTCCTTTCTTATTTTTCCTATTCTTGTTTCAATTTCCATTAATTTTATATTTCACCTTCTTTAATTTTTATTTCGATTTTCATAAATTACGTTTCACTTTATTTCTTTAATTTACTTTGTTTCAAGTCTTATATATTTGCTTCCATTAGTATAATCTTGTTTTATGCTACGTATACTTTGAAGCGTCTGGCAGCGGTCGCTGTCTCCTTTTCGTCTGTGGTGACAGAGTTACTGGGGGGCAAAGGAGTTTTGTTTTTTGATTGGCAGATTTTTTATGCACTTTATTTGGACTTTTTTATAATCAATCCGCACTTTATCAGAAATTAATCTGCACCTTTTCAGAATTTAATCTGCTCTTTCTGTTGTTCAGAAACTAATCTGTTTTTCAACGAGTTTTAAACGAGATGTAAATGTCGCGACGTATTTTTCCCGGTATTTACTGTTGCTCGATAACAGGAATTATTGCTCGGGCGCCAATTATGTTTTTTGATACTGGGTTTAGTAAAAAAAATATTTTATATATATATTATGTATTACAGCTATTCACGATCGATGTGACGATGGTGACAAATTTGCTGGGTCAGCATTTCTGCAGATGGTTGGAGTTTTCTCAGAGATGAGCTGCGGATGTTATTGAATGTGCTTTCGAGTGTGTTCCTGGAAGAAGAGTGGCGGAAGTTACTGTTTACAATTGCAGAATGCTGATTAGGTCATCGTGAAGATTGCTTGGGCTAATGCTGCCGAATGTTGACCGGATGTTTTGGAATATTTTTAATTGGGCTTGGTGTAGGGATTGTGAAATGTATGGTGTTAATTTGTATATTGCGTCAACATTTACTAAGAACGGAAGTGACCGACGAGGTATGGCTGTCATAGACAATGCTCTTGATCAAGCATGAATAAAGGCCGCGGCTCGCGGTTTCGTGATACAAAACTTCGTTTTTCTTTTTCTTTTCTTATTTAAAGTCTAAATTGTTGTAATGATTTCTAAAAGGAGGCCGCTGTCTTTAAGCCGCACCGCTCAATATGCAATTCAGTGTGTATATTGTTGTGTCGACTAGAGGGAGCCGCCTCGGTTTTCCGACACCCAGAGGTCGCATAGCGACCACTACTGGCAAAGTTGGCCAGTATGTTGTTTGACGTTTGGGGTTTTCGATATTTAAATAGCTTTGCTTCCCACGTGGAGTTCCTTTTTGTGTGCTGACCGGTGGACTATCCTAGTGGTGCCGCACTGATTTTATTTGCACGTTAAGGTTAAGATGGAGTAACTGAATTATGAAATAAATAAAACAAAACCGCGTTATTTTATACTACAAGTACTGTACTAAAGTGTGTGGGTAGGCAATTATTTTGTTTTTGTCCTTCTTTACCTCGACAATTTTTCGCTAATCCGAATTCTTATTAATTCGAATTTTTGGTAAGGTCTTTTTGAGTTTCGAATTATCGAGAGTCGACTGTAAAGTGTTGCAGCAAAGTGAAATCGAAGTTCCAACACACTGGAGGACGTTTGATATCCATACAGCACGAGTACCGAACTTGAAATAGTTTGATTCCGGTTTGATGCAACAGCACTTCGTTTGAGAATTTCACTGTCGTTCAAAAAGTGATAATTTATTTTTGCTTCGCATGCGATATCTATGTTGCCATATTATCTGTGATGTTGTGATGTTTATTCATACAAAAAAAAAAGGAGCCAAATTTGAACCCAGAACCAGCACGAAAGTGTGAGCAACGCACCAAGCCACTACCCTAAAAGAACCGATAACTTCCAAGTGTTGTTTTTTGTTCGCATTTTGTATAGGTGTGATATACTTACATAAGTAGCGCTTTATAATAGAGTAATGACACCTAGCATGAGCGGAGCAACAAAGCTTCTAGAGACTTGCCGTTGCTTGAGTTTAAGTCCCTTAATCCAAAGCGGCCCGTTCTTCGTGTGATTTTCGGTCCCGTCTGCATAGATGGTGAGTGGAGGAGGAGATATAATGACGAGCTATACGGGCTGTTTAGCGACATCGACTTAGCCAGAAGAGTGAGGATCCAACGATTGAGGTGGCAAGGTCATGTAGAGCGGATGGAAACCAATGCTCCGGCCCGAAAAGTCTTCGAAAAGTCTTCGAATCCACCCCCGAGGGACGGCGCAGTAGAGGAAGACCGCGACTCAGGTGGCGCACGCAAGTGGAAAGGGACCTCAACGAACTATGCGTGCGAAACTGGAGGCAGCTAGCTAAAGATCGAGCTGGCTGGAGACTCTTGTTGGTTGAGGCCCAGGTCCACCTCGGACTGTAGCGCCATCTTAAGTAAGTAATCAAAAGCGGCCCAAGCGGGTATTGTTATATTAATTCTCTTCTTTATCTGAATGTCTTTATAAATTAAAAGTTTAACCAACGTGAACAAATTTTGGAATCTTTGAAAATCCTGAAAATCTCTAGGTTCCCCTGCAACGTCAATCGCCATGGGTTACGGACTAAAATTAATTTTTTTATAAAAAGTGGACCTTTCAAAAACGCTAAAAAGCAAAGACTGACTTGATTATGGCGACATCCAGTCTGAAGGGTGAATCAAAACCATACGAAGTCCAATCACATGCTATGGCGAAGATCTCTGTGAGGCTATCGCAGTTCATGGCGAGTGTATGTTATGTGCTATGTGGTGAATTAGTCAAAAAAGTGTTCAATGTCAGTCTACATATCTCAAGCAACGCAATGGACTAATGTCACCACTTTGAGACGTCACCAGATCCCTGATTCAGTGAGGAAGCGTCACATACCTTATGCAAGGGGTAATGCAAAAGCCAGCAAGCGGCCTTAGCGCGGGAAATACGAACGTTATATTACGTCTAACCTTCGTCAGCATTTCAGGTAAAATTCCACCCAAAACTGCCCAACAACCACTTGAACTCGAGCAACACCGAATTTATTCGGTGCTCTGCAGTCTTAAGCCCGATTGCAGATGACCTAATTTTTATCGTCGATTTTCTATGCCAGCGCGCCAAACCACGAGCGCCCACAACAGCTGACAAAACAGCATGTAGCCTCGTGTTAAATCGCCTGCAATTTATTTGCCCGTGACCCAAACCAATTATCGACCAATTCCACGAGTAATTCACTAGGAAATCAATAAAACATCAGACTTCTCCCCGCCGCCCGCCGCGCTGTTGACCAGTCTATGGGCCAGCCCGCACACGCTCCAAAGCGGTGACCAGATTTTGTGTTCAATTTCCTCCAAAAGAACACTTAGGCGAGTGCGCGATTCGCACAAAAAGCAGAATCCTTGTTGCCAGTCCGAGGTACCAAGCGCATTGACACACCTGTGCCAACATTTGTCATCCACAACCTCAGGCAGTGGCATTGCAATCGATTCACTCGTCGTTCATTGCAATTGCAGGCACATTACGGAATTCTAATTAATCGCAGGACCCGTCCACCGCTCAGTCGGACTGACCACAAATAAAATACCCACGTGCTGGCATGCTACATCGAGCGGATGGACAGCAGCATGTAAAGTGTCACTCGGACATAAGTCTGTGTCGGCCCGTGACAAGGGCGCAGCGCCTCTCTCGGCTGGGCCTAAACATTTCAATTAGTAAACAGGATAAACAGGACTATTTAACTATTTGCAGTTCGGTGCCCAGTGCTGCTTGTGCTGGGGACAGAGGTTACGAGTATCATCGTGTACCCTGACCGGGGTCTCGTATATGATTAGTTTGCAGTTCTGGTTTTAATTATTCGGCGGAGCGGTGGCCGTAGTTTTGGAAAATAATTCTTTAATTGCTTTAGAAGGGATACTCTGTGCGAATTGGAGACTGCTACGGTGTTTAGATTCAGTGCTTGTTTGCAGGGGCGGAATCCAATTAAATATTGAATCGACTATTGCATGCTGGCGGGTGGGTAAATTCCCGTCAGCCGGATCTTTGTACGTGTATAATTGAGTGGGGAAGGCAATGTGCTCAACTCACGGTGAAGAACTCGGGGTGGTCATGTGGAGTTAGTTCGATTTGGGTCGAATAAACGAGTCATTCAACAGAGGTGTAGTTACAAATCAGCAGGAATATGAAGGGTTTTTACGAGATGAAGTGATGCTTTTGTTTATTTGAATATTGTACGCAATCGACCAACGAATTTGTTGCAATGAGGATCATTCAAAATTCGGTGCTTGTTTGTGCAGCTCTAGCTTCTAAGCCACAAATCGGATTTGAATGAAACTCGGCCAATAGACTGCTTATGTCTTGGATTAGATCACTAAATTGTAGTCACAGGCAGTGTGAAAGTTGGACTTGCAGTGAGGTACTCTGATTTCAAATTCCACCGAAAAGTGGAACCAAACTTTGCACAATGCAGTCGAAACATGTATTGAATTGAATCTAATTGAATTGAAGATATTACTGAGTGACTATAGAGTGTGACTGAAGACTGTGACCACATTTGATCTATTGTGCCACCTTTCTATACTTACCTTCAGAGTTTGGTTGAGAAAATGTATGATCTCTTTAGATGGGACGGCCTGATAGTCTGTTCCTGTAAGATTCTAGACACTGGACAAGTAGGTGGATGCAACGACATGGAGGAGTGTGATTGGGAGGAACGGTGATCCTCACCCGAACGCGAACGGAGAGAAGTTGTTGGACTTTTGCTGTACAAATGGCATGCCCATAATGAACACCTTCTTTCCACACAAAGGTACCGTCAGAGTCTTCACCAGAAGTCGTCGGTAGACCTATAAGTGATACCATCGTGTGTGAAACGTATGGTTTGTGGTGATCGTGTGATGAGAGGGGCTGAACTGTCAACTGTTCACCACTTGGCATTGTGGACGCTGTACGTCACTGATAAAGCACCTCTCCTGCCAAGGCGGAAACCAGAAGTGGTTACACTACAGAACAGTGAGTTATGGCTAAATTTTTCGCGGCACATATCTGAAAGGTTTGAGCGACTTCCAACTGTTCCATCGTGAGTAGAGGAAGAGTGGCGACTGTCGTCAGCAGCTGTCATAGCCTCCGCACGGGATGTTTGTGGAGTGAAGCGGCTTAGAGTCACGGCTGGTGGTGCAAAAAGAACTGTGTAGTTTAAAATGCCTTGAGTTCAAGAAGCTATCAGAGAGAAGAAAAACACCCCCAGAGACTTTATTCTCTTGGGGGACTCTGCTTCTCATGACCAGTACACTGAGGCGCGAAGACCTTGCAAATTGGCTGTGCGAGCAGCTAAAGAGCAGTCGCAGTCTTGGACGGAGTTCGGCGAGAAGTTGGAAAGCGACCATCCGCGAAAAAGGTGTTCTGACAACCCATTCGCCCACTCAGAGGAAGGAAATTCAACATCATCGAAGGAGTCAAATCCAAGGATGGTGTGTTGCTTTCCAATGAGTTGGATATCTCACGCAGATGGAGTGAGCACTTTTCGGAGCTGCTCAATCCCGAACAGTGCACTGAGGATGGCAGACCTGTAGTCTTGAGTGGGGCGGAGAATAGTCCAACGGTGGAGGAAGTCATTTTGGCGATTGACAAATCCGCTGAGTTGAATAAAACCAGCCAGGAATACTTGTGTCAAGTGGGAGTTTTATGGCTCCCTCGTGTCATTAAAGTGGCCTGAAAACGTGGTGAGACACGTGGCTATTGGCAAATTGGGGTGATTGTCCAACTTTTCAAGAAGGGGGACAAAAGATTCAACTACTGGGGCATATCTCTTTTAAGTCTCCCCGGGAAAGTCTACGCTAAGGTGCTGGAAGCGCGTTCTAGAGCTATGGTTGAGACCAGGATGGGGGATGAACAGTGCGGCTTTGGTCTCGGTAGAAGTACAACCGACTACTTCAAAAGGCTTGGGAGTATGCCAAACCCATCCACGATTGCTTTGTAGAATTGGAAAAGGCATATGACCGAGTCCCTAGAGGTAAACTCTGGATTGCGATGGTCATCTATTGAGGGAAATTCTGTCTCTGTACACAAACTGTAGCAGCTGTGTTCGGGTTAATGGTTCTAAATCAACAGCTTTCACCGTGGGTGTTGGACTTCGCCAAGGGTGCGTCGTGTCACCTCTCCTTTTCATTGTATACAGGGTCTGGATGTTGCAGAGCAGCCGAGGAGAGGAATATTTCACATTGAGAGAGTTGAGGATAAGCCATCTTCTCTGCAGATGTCTTAGTTATCCTCAGATCTTCCCAGACAGAACTCCAGCGCGCACTCAATGGGTTTGTGGCCGTATTTTCTGATGCCGGAATGAAGGTCAGCGTGGACAAATCGAACGTTATGGGTATCTCCAGAACTCCTGTTTAATTCACTCTACAGGTTAGTTCAGTCCCATTGAAGCAGCTGGAGCAGATTAAGTTTCTAGGGGTCTTTTTCACGAGTGATTCAAGGAGTAATGCTGAGCTTTCCTTCAGGATTAGTCAATCTGGGTCAATTTTGAAACAGATTGGTATTTCTGTATACCCAGGATGGCCGAGCTTGATGTCAAAGCCAAGTTATCGACTTTCAACTCAGTATTTGTTCCAACTCTCACCTATGGCCATGAAATTTGGGTAATGACCGAAAGCCTAAGATCGTGAATGCAAGCTGCTGAGATGAGATTTGTCCGTGCTGTTGTGGGAATTACTCGCCGGGCTAGGGTGAAAAACACGGCAGTGCGCGATGAACTCAACATTGAGGAGTTACGTCTTCTAACGGAGAGGGCTATGCTTCAATGGCTTGGTCACGTGGCACGAATGTCCCCTCCATCAAAACTCCCGAGGCGGGCGTTGAAAGCGATTCCATCAAGGAGGCGACCGCTTATCAGAAACTGGACGGGGTGGTTGGACCAAGTCCAAAATCTCGCTTGTTTACGCTTAGGCATAACTCCTGATGAGTTAGAGGCAATAGCGGAGGATCGAGTTGCTTGAGGATCTCTCGTGCGTGGTTTACCACAGCGATCCCTTCAGTGGAACATGCGGGTCTGAAGTCGATGATGATGATATAAAAGCTAAAAAATATATTTATTTTATTTTATAGCATCCAAGTAGGTTTATTAAACTTGTAGACTATCCAATAGAAGCTGATGAAGAAGAAGACTTAACCATTCATTCTAAATCTACTTTTTTCTAAATTCTCAGACTATGAGGACCAAGACATAAGTGCTAATCAAAAATTTATATCTGTCCATTTGCAATTTCGAGAAACAAATTTTTGTTTAAATCGAATTATCTCCTTTAGTGTATTTTGTTAGTTAATGAGTTTTACCTTGGAACCGACGTTATCATCTTTCATCAATTGCTTGATTTGACGGCCATTGCCTCACTCAGCCTGGGAAATTCTTCTTTCAAATATGAAAAACCGTCACCACTCCTGTCAATAGCTTTCACGAAGTTTTTCATAAGCTCAAGACAGGCTAGTTTCAGTTTCTAGGTTTCACTAGGCTGTACCAGAATTTTTAATATTTTTTCCAGCAGTAAGAGATTGTCTTTCTTGACATAATGATTTTTTTTCATTTTCATCTGCTGTCCCACTCACAAATAAAACTAAAGTATTTTGTAAAGGGTGTTTAAATTTCAAGGGCTGATATTGATTTTGAATAAGACACAAATTATTTAGGAAATTACTGTCGTTTCTTTTTATTATGATAATATTGGTATGGTTCAATTATGTGTAGAACAAAATATCACCACACCTCCATCCGATGGTCCAAATTTTCGATGACGCTGAAGCATAATTGAATTGTTGCTGGCTTATCGACGTACACCTTTTCTTTCAAATAACCTCAAAGAAACTGTGTCAAATCACATGATCTTGGCGGCCAATTGACATCGTTATCATTTCACGATAGCGAACACCATTCACAGTAACTGCCTGACCGGCCTTATTTTGGATGAAATACGGCCCGATGATGCCGCCAGCCCATAAACCGCACCAAACAGTCACTCATTGTGGGTGCATTGGTTTTTCGACAATCACTCTTAGATTATCATTCGCCCAAATGCAGCAATTCTGCTTATTGACGAATCCACTGAGGTGAAAATGTGCCTCATCACTGAAGATGATTTTCTTCGAAAATTGACCATCCACTGTTGCCATTTCTTGCCACCATTCTGACCATTGACGACGCTTGAAATGGTCAAGAGGCTTTAGTTCTTGAGTCAATTGCTGTCTGTATGCATAGTGTTCATTAACGACGAGCGTGAGAGGTGCAATTGTTGGGCACGACGACGAGTTGAGGTGGACGGCTCTTCAGCCACACTATCGCGAACAGCAGCAATATTTTCTGCAGTACGAGCTGTACGAGCATGCACTGGTGTTTTCACATCTCCTACAGACCCGGGTTGCTCAAATTTTTGCACGATTTTTCCGATTGTACGCACATTTGGACGATTAAATTGACCGAAAAAATCACGAAGTGCACGATATGCATTTTGATTTGAACACCCACTTTCATAATAAGCCTGAATAATTTTAACGCATTTCTCGATTGTGTATTTTTCCATGGTTCAAATTGAGTTAGTCTGAAATTGAGAAATGTCAAATGAAATGCAGAAAAAACTTGACTTTTAGGCGTGGTTTACATTCAACATCGGGCCTTAAAAACCACCCAAGTTGTAATCCTAAAATAAGGGCAATCACCTTCAAGTCTGCGCAAACTTTCCATTTGTCTTCTTTATTTTTAATACTGTCATAAGCAGGGACCGGATTTTGTGGACATAAAAAAAAACAAGGCAAACCAAAACACTCAAAAAGGCAAAAAAGGCATTTATTAAAACATGAGGAAAGGAACGTAAGTGCGCATTTAATTGTAATAGCAATGAACTACCAGGCTGAAACAAGTGGAGCCCATTTAAAGCTTTCAACATTATCAACATAAATGTTTTCTGGAAGTTTGGAATTCACATCAAAAAGAATTTATCTGCTCAATAGTTTTCAGTCCGCTATTTGCATTGAAAACGGCAGTTAACTTCTTCATGGCTTTTTGCTTTTTTTCAAGTTCTTGAATGTTGTTCAAAACCGAAATCGAATTTCGCTTCTAATACTACCAATCTTCACTCTTTGGGATCTGTTTGATAAGTACAGCAGGATCGTATGATATCGACGTATGACTATATCAAACGTCTTCGGGACCGTATTTGCTGTCAACATCCCTCTCATTAAGTTTTATGAGTTGCCAGCGGCAACACGAGAATGGAACGCTCTTCTCAACCCAATTTTTTTTCTCACCGACTACAATCCTTAGATATTTAAGCCCATGTGTTTACCCTCACTTTCTCTCTCTATACTTTCGACCCGTGCCTTGTCTTGACCCCGGACACTTGAATATATTACAAATCCCTTGAGGTCGCGCAGATTATAAAAAGAGAAATTTTGATAGAACGCAACTCACACACTGGGTTCTATGGGTTGGGGCCCTAATAAATAAAACATAATAGTGCGTTGCGCCAGCCGACTTCGTTTTACAGAAAGAGTGCGATGATGCACTTCGTTAATAGGGTGTTCTATCTCTCTCTCAAATATCAAGAAGTACAACCGACCTCCTTTTCACTCTAAGAATGGTACTTGAAAAGGCTTGGGAGCATGCCAAACAGATCTACAATTGCTTTGTAGAATTGAAAAAGGTCAATATCAGAAATATTGTGTCAGCTGTTTTCATTTCTGAAATGTCAGATGACACAATATATTCTCGATTTGGAAGAAATCTCGAATCTTGCTCTGACCTCTGTGTCAAAAAATATCCGACACGGTCGATGACAAGCGATGAATTACGTTTTATTACGATCCTCTTATTTCTCTCATTTTTACCAGCGCACGTCAACGCAATATTTTATGCATGTCCATTAAATTGTGCGCGTTTTGAATTGTATTGTGCTTAATCCATAACGCCCGTATGACACTGCATTTTTCGCACTTTTAATGTACTGAAAATGAAATTGCGGTATGAACAATAAGTGTGAGTGCAAAACGATACCGAATACCAGAAATGAAGTATGATAGAGATGCCCAACTACCACCTCTCTTGCCGCTTAACATTTTTGACAACCATTTTTTACATAGGTCTCCAAAGACAATGGCATTTACTTTATTTCGTGAATAACTGTCATAAAACCTCTCAAATTTGTCGATGGACTAGGGGTCAATCAGCTGTGAAGTTGGGCATATCTATCATACTTCATTTCTGCCGAATACTACGAAAACGTCAAAAAAGACATAATAAATGTCACGAAAAAACTCCTTTTTTGCGACATTTTTTGACATTTTTGCATTCTCCTTTTTTTCGAAAATTGAATACATGACATTGAATGATTCCTTGCAAAATAATTTCTGTCTGTTTCCAAAAAAAAATGATTGCCCGTTTTCTGTCAAGCTGCATTAAAGTAGTGGTACTCCTACGTACAGGGCCGGACCCACCATCTGTGTGGGATGTTCAATTGAACAGGGCGCCAAGCTCTAATGGGCGCATTCTGAAGCCTGAACAAATTAAAACTTTCGTAATTTCCTCTGTTCACATGAAAAACACCATTCACAAACAGCATCCCCCAAGCCTTTGAAGGACAATTTCTTGCACAAGCACTCGCACAATTTCCAGGAAAAAGTCTCAAGTTAATACTTTCAGTTAATAATTCCTAAAGAATTATTTGAGTAAAAAGAGCTATTTATTTCTGCTCGGAAACATCTAAAAACAAAAAACTCAGTTCTCTGTTGATCTGGAATCATTTGAAATCAATTCTGAGCGTTTCCATCTTATGAACAGGAAACTGAGTTTTATTATTTTGAGATGATGGACATTTGCTAATTTGACGCATTTGTGACACGCATTGTCAGTCTACCTCTTGTGTAATCTGCAAATGACTTATTCTATGAAAAATTAGAAACGGGGCGCCAAACGTAAGGCGCTCATTTGGCTCGGGCCGTCCCTGCCCATGTTTATTGCACTCCCGATTCCTGGATTTTAGGGGGAAATCGCGGCAGATTGCTCAATTTGCCCACGACTCATGTATCGTTGTACGGAGGGTGTATCATCCATTATCTCTGCCCAGAACCCCTAGCCTAGGATTCGACGCACCTAACCACTGCGTAACGGCGGCCACGTGGCAGATCATTTGCAGAAAGTTTCAAAGCTGGAAGCGGACGGTTGCTGGTGTGAATTTCAAAAATGTGTGAACAGATATGGATGCCCTTGCAGGTGACGTTCTGTCGCCTGTTCTTCCGAACATTGAATATCATTCGAGACACATTTCCCCTTGAATTCCGACTTGGGAGGAAATCTATGCGTAAAACATGCTGAACCAACAGCCTGAAATAACCCCTCTTGTCAATGGTGTTGTCAAACTGGGCTGACGAATTCTATTCCTCTTCGGCACAGCAGATTCTGCAATAGTCGCTGTAAAGGATGTATATATGCAACGCGTGTGTGTACCACACTACCAAGTTAGGGCTTGTTGGCCTGATTACTTACTTACTTACTTACTTACTTAAGGTGGCGCTACAGTCCGAGGTGGACCTGGGCCTCAACCAACAAGCGTCTCTAGCTGTCTCCAGTTTCGCACGCATAGTTCGTTGAGGTCCCTTTCCACTTGCGTGCGCCACCTGAGTCGCGGTCTTCCTCTACTGCGCCGTCCCTCGGGGGTGGATTTGAAGACTTTTCGGGCCGGAGCATTGGTTTCCATCCGCTCTACATGACCTAGCCACCTCAATCGTTGGATCTTCACTCTTCTGGCTAAGTCGATGTCGCTAAACAGCCCGTATAGTTCGTCATTATATCTCCTCCTCCACTCACCATCTATGCAGACGGGACCGAAAATCACACGAAGAATTTTCCTCTCGAAGCAACCAAGAGCAGTTTCATTAGCTTTTGATAAAGTCCATGCCTCCGCGCCATATAGCAGGACTGGGACGATTAAGGTCTTGTAAAGCGTTAGCTTGGTTGTTCGAGAGAAGGCTTTGTTTACCAATTGCTTTCTTAGCCCAGAGAAGCAGCGATTGGCAAGAGTTATTCTTCGTTTGATTTCAGCGCTGGTGTCGTTGTCTGAATTGATAGCAGTGCCTAGGTAGACAAAGTTTTTGACTACCTCAAAGTTATATCTGTCTGCTGTGACGTTCTAACCGAGACGTCGGTGCTAGGTGTCCTTTCTCGTTGACAGCATATACTTGGTCTTACCCTCGTTTACCGCTAAACCCATCTTCGCGGCATCCGTTGCAATACCCACAAAAGCGCCATTGACATCACGCTGTGTTCTTCCGATAATGTCAATATCGTCGGCATATGCGAGTAGTTGGACGGACTTCTGAAAGATTGTTCCTCTGGTGTTGGCGTTCGAGTTTTGAACAATTCTTTCAAGAACGATGTTGAAAAAGTCGCATGACAGCGCGTCGCCTTGTCTGAATCCTTTTTTGACATCAAAGGTCTCGGTTAGGTCTTTACCGACCTTGATGGAGCAGCGTGCATTCTCCATCGTCATCCTACACAAACGGACGAGTTTGGTAGGGATGCCAAAACTAGACATTGCTCTGTATAGCTCGTCTCTATAAATGCTATCATACGCGGCCTTAAAATCGATAAAAAGGTGGTGGGTATCGATTTGTTGCTCCTGGGTTTTCTCCAAAATCTGCCGCAGTGTGAATATTTGGTCGATGGTGGATTTTCCTGGCCTAAAGCCACACTGGTATGGACCGACCAGGTTGTTGACGAATGGCTTTAGGCGTTCACACAGTACGGCAGATAAGATTTTATATGCAATACTTAGGAGACTGATGCCTCTGTAGATGGCGCAGTTCAGAGGGTCTCCTTTTTTATGGATCGGGCAGACTATGCTGAGGTTAAATTCATCGGGCATATTTTACAGATGAGTTGGTGCATGCTCCTTACCAAATCATCGCCTGCCTCCTTAAAAAGCTCGGCGGGTAGGCCGCCAGCTCCCGCAGCCTTGTTGGATTTTAGTTTGGATATGGCAATCCTCACTTCATCCGGGTCGGGTGGACGGAATTGTTGATCTTCATCGTCCCTTTCATTGGGATTGAATGGTTCGTTCTGCCTGACAGCGGGATTTGGTTCTTCGTCGCCGTTATACAGTCGCCGTTATACAGTCTGCAGAAATGGTTTCTCCATATCCTCAGCATCGACTGTGACTCTACTACGATGTTCCCTTGATCATCCTTACAGGCTTCGGTTCGGACTTTATAACCTTGACATTCCTGCAGTAATATCCCTCTAGTTTGCCGATCGCGCGCTTCTCATGCTCCTTCTTTTTTCTCCTGAGAAGCCGGTGTTCGTCTCTCCTCTTCTGCTCGTAGAGCTCCCGAGCAGCTCTTGTCCTTCTTTGCAGTGCCGCTTTGTATGCTTCTTGCTTGGCTGCATTCGCCTGCCGACACTCGTTGTCAAACCAGGGGTTTCGTTGTGGTGGCGGATTAAAACCCAGCACATCAGAGGCGGCATCTCTGATGGCTTTTTGGCAATGCTGCCACTGATCTTCAATACTTGATGTTGGCGGCGTAGGATTTATTAAGAGGTTAAGGGAGACACGATCGGAAAAGGATTTGGCAATCTCTTGCGATTGTAGCCGGCTGACGTTGAACTTCCTCACAGTATTTCTTTGTCTTGGCGGTGTTCGGATATCCGCAACCTTATCTTGGCTACAACAAGGTGGTGGTCCGAGTCAATGTTGGCGCCTCGGAACGTTCGAACATATATAATACTGGAGGAGTGCCTTGCGTCGATCGCAATATGATCAATCTGATTGACGGTTAATTGATCAGGAGATCGCCATGTTCCTTTGTGGATATCGAGATGTGGGAATCTTGTACTGGCTACTACAACATTTCGCCCCGCAGCAAAGTCGATCAGCCTAAATCCGTTATCGGATGTGGTGTCGTGTAGGCTGTGCTTCCCGACCGTACTACCAAAGATGTTCTCTTTTCCTAGCTTTGCGTTAAAATCGCCAAGGACAATTTTAATGTCGTAGCTAGGGCATTGCTCATAAGTTTTGTCCAGGAGCTCATAGAACTTGTCTTTGGTGTCGTCATCTTTCTCCTCTGTGGGGGCATGTGCGCATATAAGGCTTATGTTGGCAAATTTAGCCTGGATGCGAATTGTCGTGAGGCGCTCTTTCACGGATCTGAACGATAAGACTTCTTGCCTAAGTCTGCCTCTAATGACAAATCCACATCCAAATAGGCGCTGTTTTTGCTGTTTGTAGCAGTCACCGTAATATATATCACAGTTTTTCAGCCTTCTTTTGACCGGTCCATCCCATCGCACTTCTTGGATGGCGGTTATATCTGCTTTGCAGCAGTCTAGGGCTTCCGCTAATTGTTCGGCTGCACGTGGCCTATAATTTACATTCCACGTACAGATCCGAAGATCGTTGTCCGTATATCGTTTGCAGGGTTTGTCATCAGTAAAATCCTCCGTTTCCGAGGCTTGTTGTTGCTTCGTAACTACATACTTTTCTATGTGGCCGGGCAGTTACCCCGACGGCACAACCCCCAACCTGGAGGGCCAGTTCCTTTTTTGTCACCCCTAGGACAAGAGGTCGCACTTATAAGTTGGCAAGTTGAGCTCGGGTGAACTACAACCAGTACCCGATGGCTACCACTTGAAGGTAAAATAAGCACAATTGGTGTGTAGAAAAAGTTACAACACTGGGCATCGCCAGGTTGACGAGAGTCAGTGCCTACCCGATTCCCACAACACCCAACCTGGCCTGATTGCTTCTACTTAAATTGAACCGTATACAGTCTATGTTTATGTCCGCGATTCAATGGCGAAATTGCGGAGATCCTGAGCTCCATAATTTGCTGCGGTCTACGTGGTGGCTAAGAGACTTTGACTGACTGTGACTGCCTTCCCGTAGACTTTGACTAGTGGCAGCTCTTACTGTGCCGTCAGTATAATTGCCGATTGCGACATACTCCACATTTTACTAAACAGTTCCAACAATGTTGTTTATTTGTACTTAGAAACCAGATTCGTTACAGCTAGTAACTTCCCCATGCGCTTTGAATATTGTCCAGGCATCTAGAGCTGGACTAAGGTCTTAGCCCTTTCGCACTTATTGGGACATATAATGTGTAAGTTCATCGACTGCATTCCGCATCGAAAGGGTTTGTTATTTTACAACGATTTGCAAGAATTATGCTCCAGTTGTTCTTGGGACTGGTGCTGTTGGGTACTATTTCCCAAGAAGCCGAGGCGGATGAAGTTCTTATTTGATCGAGGTTTTGGCTGTCCATTATGTCCATTAACGCATCAGTGTCGTGCTGCCCTTTTGATGACATCAGATTCTTCGTTTGGCGCAGTCTCATCAACGTCTCATTCTAACCGAATGAACACGTGTTAATTGAATCAATTTGATTCAATTTAGCCCGACTGTCGCGAGGCACTGAATGCCATTTTAAACTACTAATCGCTGAATCTGTCAAACACCTCAACAGGATTTCCTTCGTCTCTCCTTCAACTGCTTACATTTCAGTCTACACTTCCTGCTCGGAACTAATCGATCGGGTGAATTTGGAAATTCAATTTCTATCTTTCCAGCAGATACGCCCTTGAACAATGTCATTGAATTCTCCTTTTAGA
Source organism: Eristalis tenax (assembly GCA_905231855.2). NCBI lineage: Eukaryota > Metazoa > Arthropoda > Insecta > Diptera > Syrphidae > Eristalis > Eristalis tenax. Next base: position 113,212,073 of record HG993124.1, on the reverse strand, counting down.
AGCTCACTTGAATTGCAGCTTAAGCCGTCCATAAGGCCCAAGGCGAGTGCATCGAAATCCAAGCAAATTATGTCCAATTCGAGATAGTCTTCCGCACTCCATTAACCGCACTCGCCTCAAGTCATTCAGTTGTCCGTCCACACGCCGAGTGATGGGAGAAATCGTGTACCCCCTAGGGACTTGCCAACTGAGTGCCATTAATTGCATCAACACCGTTAGCACATCCTATGTGTGCATGCATATGTGTGCACTTTGGCATAATCACACTTTCGTCAACAATCCACAGGCCGGTTTTGCAATACGTTTTTGCCTTCTCGCAGACTCGTCCCTGCCATTCGAACTTTCTCGTTCGCCGGCGAACCACCCAGCCGTCCAACCGTCCAGAGTCCCATCAGAGGACAATTTAATCCTGTCCTACGGCTGAAAAGCCGTCGCTGTTGATTTAATAACGTCCACATGCCTCTACGCTGTCACTGTTGCGCAGGGGCGGAGAAAGGCTCCCAATCCGGAAGAATTGACTTAAATAATTGCCAATTACGTTGCATAAACACTGAAAACTGTCCTTGCTCTGGTCGCTTTCGATACGCCGTCAAACACACACAGCCCCACTTGCGCAGAGAGTCGTGCTTGGCACTACTGCTGGCTGTGACTGTGAGGCAGCTGTTCCTATTTGTGCTCGGCTGGCATTCAAATTTTCGCCGGAAAGTGCTTCGTGTTTGGGATGGAGTACTGGTGGCTGGCGTGTTCGGGGTGTTGAATTGAAATCGACACAGGATTGGACCATGCCTTCGTACATCCTTTGAGGATGGAAGGATTTTCGCTAGTGGTACGGTGCCTCGACGCGATGGGCAATGACTTTTGAGTTGAATACATGCCGTAAGCAAGGAGAGCGTTCTATGTCGAGGCGGATGTAAATTTCGGGAAGCATCTAACCCGAGATGGCTCGCAATTGAATTAGGCCTCATGATGCGTATCCTGATGGGACGGATATTCGATTTGGGAATTAATTAATGAAAATTTGCTCAGGGAAGCCATTTGAATGAGACTGCCACTCTGATACTGTTGTTTCGGTGGTCGTTTCGGTATCCAAAGACAACCTTTGTGGGGTCATTTGATGTTGGTGCCGCTTAATTTGATTGTATTATCTAATGCCTCCTGAGTGGGAACATTGGAATTGAGTTTACAGTTGATTTGAGATGTGGTGGAATCCAATAAATGGGTGAATGGAGAACTTCGAGCGATGGTCGAAGTAGTTACGGACTGAAGTCCTAAAGACAGCTTGAACGAGGAAATGCCTGCTCGATGTACAGCATATACCTATCAACAGAAGTTCCTCTCGATGGACAGTGAATAATTTCTATACGAAACATATTTGAGGTATGAGCGACCAGTGACGCCAAACGGCATGACGCTGTCACGCCATTATGCCCCTCTCTCCCTTGTGAATGGGCTAAAGTATACTGTACACTACAGTAAATAATACACAGATATCTTATCCTTGTGGAAAGTCAAATCGTAGTGCTCAAAGTGCCACGTCTTTTACATGTCCCTTCACACGCTCGTCTGCGCTAAAACGAGAGAGAAGATAAGATCAACGTCGCCCAATGCTTTGTTCCGAAGCGCGGCATCCAGTGCAAATTTGTTTCGGGGTAAGGCCACCTTTGCAATAAACTGAGACACGTTCAATGTCGCTGTAAGATGGCGCGTCATACTTGCGCGTAAAAAGACTCACTTCCACGAGACCGTATGCAGGCAGGCGCCTGGAGCTTTAACTTTAGAACTTTTTAACCGATTGTGAACTGATGGCCTGTGGACTTATGACCCTGCATCAAATTTGGCACAATGTCGCAAACTAGTTTGGACCTATGAGACTTTTGAAGGCGATACTATGTCAAATGTTAATATGCGGCCTAATGCCACTTTGAAAAGCACAATTGTCCCAATTTGGTATAATGTCGTATGATGCAAGGTTACGGCACCAGTGATAGCACAAGGCTCAAACGAGGGTCTCAGTGGAGCACAGATAAATTAACTGAGCATTGGTACTCATCCCATTTCGTTTAAATCAAGCTCCTGAAATATACAACACTGCCAACACATCTGCTCGTATAAGAATCGCAGACAACACCAAAGCAATTCGCATTGTTAACGAAATCTGTGTAGCGCCTTTCCTCCTCTAGATGGTATCATGACACATGCGTGGCCAAACGGAAAATATCTCCACAATCGCAAGGCAGTGTCCTGTCGCCATTACGTATTCATTCTTCAGCCAGTCCAAGTAAAGTTCTCTTCATCACATTAATGACCGCCAATCTCGGTACTAAGGCCAGTCAATCGTTCTCAACAGACCACTTTGCATTAAACACATTCCGTGGCAGAAGAAGACACAAAAATCAATTCACAAGTAGCACGCAGCATTTGGGTGTCGTCGCCCACCGCCATCGACCGACTTCTACTTTTGTGTACAGCACTACCCTACATGACCCAAGATGCCTATCGGTCCGAAGCATCTTCTTCGGTTGAGTGATTTAGTGCCTACTTTACGAATCTCTATCAAGATGGGTAACGGAAGTTTCTCAGGCGGTGTCTTTTTGTTTTTTATTTTGTCCGCCCATGGAAGGCTCCTAAATCCATTCATGCTACCGCCACCGTGTCTCGTTCCTCCCTGGAGCGTATTTTTTTCGCCCTCCGTTGATTTGAAAGGCGATAGGAATCGAAAGCAAATGGATGACCTTTGGTCAGTGATATCCACTGGCGAACATTTTACATAAATCAAAAGGAAAATTGACAAATTTTATTGTCCTTGGGGGTTGGGCGGACGCCACACCCGAAGTTGAGTCTTTTATTTTCCTTGTCTTAATTTTGTTTTTATTTTCAGTTCTGCTCTTGCGATGGATAAGGACAAACAAATTGGTTGTAAAAAACGTACGATTGTTGAGGGACGAGGGGGGATTGTTTTGCTGTGAAAAAATTTAAGAATTAGAGGAATATTTGGGGGTGTTGGTGATTTCTTAAAGACGGACAGCGTTTCGCAATCGGAAATTTCAAAAATCGGCGACATTACATGTAAGCTTCAGTGAGGAACACTCGACGAAGTTTCGCTATTTCCAAATGTTTGAATACAGGGTACTTTGAGTTCAGGGGGTGTGTTTGGTCTCCTCAACTTTGGGCTTTTACCACGAGGTCGATTTCCGTTTGGGGACAAGTTCGCTGAACAGTTTTGTTCATTCTAAATGTCAATTCTTTGAACATGGTGAAACGAGAGGCCCACCTAGCAGTTCTGCTGCTGTAAGTGCCGCATTGTAAAGAGTGATTTTTTAGCTATTATCATTTTGGCAACACTGGTTTAAACAGCTGACGCACGTTTCGTGTTTTGTTTCACTGTCAAACATCTTCAGTTTGGTCTATAATTTAACCATGAATCGTCTTACAAACGAACAACGCTTGCAAATTATTGAATTTTATTATCAAAATGAGTTCTCTGTTAAGAAAGTTCATCGCGCGCTTCTTCCATTTTATGGTCACCTTAGACGAAGCGCATTTTTGGCTCAATTGGTATGTAAATAAGCGGAATTGTCGATTTTGGAGTGAATATCAGCCAGAGGCATTGCAAGAGCTACCAATGCATCCAGAAAAGGTCACAGTTTGGTGCGGTTTATGGGCTGGTGGCGTCATTGGACCGTACTTCTTCAAAGATGATGCGAGTCGTAACGTAACTGTAAATGGTGAGCGCTACCGTGAGAGCTAGACTTGCATGACATGTGGTTTCAACAAAACGGTGCCACATGCCACACAGCACGCGCAGCAATGGACTTATTGAGAGGCGAGTTCGGTGAACATTTTATTTCACGTTCGGGACCGGTCAATTGGCCGCCAAGATAGAGCGATTTAACGCCTTTAGACTATTTTTTGTGGGGCTATGCTCATGTCTATACAGAAGAGCCCGCTTCAATTGACGCATTGGAAGACAACATTGAAGCATTTATTCGTGAGATACCGGCCGAAATGTTGGAAAGAGTATGCCAAAATTGGACTAAGCGGATGGACCATTTGAGGCGCAGTCAAGGTCAACATTTGCATGAAATAATCTTCAAACATTAAATTATATGGACCGTACTATCGATTCAAATTTAGAAAGATTTCATGCATTTTTATGAATTTTATGTGCTCTTTTTTGAAAAACTTTCCTATAGCTTTTAAAAAAATCACCCTTTATTTGCTACTCCACATATTCGTATAGCATAATAAAAACTAATAAACATTTATTAATTTAATATATATATTACATTTATATATTTACATATATTTATATATATACATTTATATATTACAATAATAAATAAGTAACCAATAATTTACAAAAAATAAAATAAGAAACTATGTAATTAGAGAGGCTCAAGCTCAGTAACTAGTGTATTTTCAACAGTTAGGCATTTCGAAAAAAACGTTCGTCTGGATACTTGAATTATTCCAGCTTTTTCATGCAAAATTAGAGTCGAGAAATGTGTTTTTGCACAATTCCCCCACACAGGAGAACCGTATGTCAGTATTGCTTGAAAAATGACTTTAAACAATATCAGTTTGTTTTGACGACTTAACACTGACTTACGATTAATTAGTGGATGCAACATTTTTGTGGCGATGTTTAATTTATTTAAAGTATTTTTTATATGCGTACCGAAGGTTAGTTTCGTGCCTAAGTACACCCCGAGGTACTTAACGAAACTAGCCCATGTTATATCACAGTCGTTAATTTTTAAGCTGTCTGGAGGAAAATGGCAAAGCAATCTTTTTCTGGTGAGAAAAATTGATTGACATATTTCAGCCAGTGCTTAAAATATTCATAGAAGGTATTAAGGCCATGTTGTAGTCGATTTGTAATGACTGTACCATTTGTATGAGACGTATACAGAGCCGAGTCATCAGCATAAGGTGCTACGTGACAGTGTAGAATATCTGGGGTATCACTAGTAAATACGTTAAATAAAGTTGGTGCCAAAACCGAACCTTGTGGCACCCCAGCACGGGGAAGAAATCGCACCACTAAGTGCAACAAGAAATGTTCTATTGGTCAAAAAGTTTTAGATAATTTTAGTTAGATATGCAGGGCAATCAAATTTTATAAGTTTATAAACTAAGGCTTTTTCTATGTCAAGCAGCACTAAACCAGTCGACATTTTTCCGTTTAAACTTTGTTTTATTTCCTTACAAAGCCTTAAAACTTGGTGAGAAGTGCTATGACCTTCACGGAAACCGAACTTGGGGCAAAGGCCTGCTTTTCAAAAAGACTGCTAAAGCCTTCTTGCCGCAGCAAAGGCCTTTCTGGCTTTCGTCAGAACAATATCTATAGGTTTGTCAAAATCCAGATATTGATCCAGCCAAATGCTGAAATATCTACCTACAGCGACGTCAACATCAATGCCCCATACGCCCACTTCCCATGACGAATCTGGAGCATATTTCTAGGTGAAAACCATAATAAACGTTCCAAGATTCCTCACTACGTTTTTCAGAAATACTTGTTGCTTCTTGTTGAACTGGAGTCATTACGTTCAAAGAAATTGTTTAATAATAATACCCTTAAGTGTCCGGGTTCAAGACACAGCACGGGCCGAAGGTGTAGATGGAGATTGGGAGAGGAGGTACCTGTGCACATTGGTTTTAAATACCTGCGGATTGTATTCTGGGGGAAATATTGGGCTGGGACGAGCATTCCATGCTCGTGTCGTGAGGCTGATGAACGAGTCTCTAAATTTAACTCTGCGTCCGAAAGTAGGCTTAAGGGTAAACTGATGAGCATTCCTGGCGAGGCGGGTATTGCGGGTGAATTCATGGAGAGGAGGAATGCAATTGGCAAGCTCACTTGAGCATCGCTTTTTAAAATAGCGAAAAAATACGGATAGAGACGAGACGATACGTCGTTGTTCAAGCGAGTCTAATGACACAGACAGAGGTGCCATTCATGGACAAGGGTTCCCTTGAGTGACAGCAGGGAACATTGAGATTTTGAAGCATTGTTTTCCACTCGATTGTTTATTCCCCAGTTAATTATGCTGTCAAGATCGGAATTCAATTTGCTTAACATAAGCTGCCGTTCCAATTCTACGGCCGAAGGGCGGGGTCGTGAGTGAATATGAAAAGCTGTGAGTGCTGTCATCAGCGAAGGAATGGATGGGATTAGAAGTAGCAGACAAGAGATCATTTATAAAAATGAGAAAGAGTGTCGGAGACAGAACAGAGCCCTGGGGAACACCAGCATTTATTTGGTGGATAGCGTCGTGGGTAAAGCACGCACGAGAGATCTCCAGGCACCTCTATCCTCCACCATCGACTCTAAAACATCAGGAGGGGTCTTTTCCATGATTTTAGTAAAGCAATTTCTTTTGCTTTTTTCCACTTTAGTCGAAAATAATTTTGCTTGCAAAAAGCATTATAAATAAAGATGAGGTTGCATTAAGAGATTGTTGCATTAAATGATGATATTTCAGTTTCGACCATATTATGTGATCCTAAATGGTTTTTCAAGAAAACGTCTGCTAAAAGCTCATATTTGCCTTCACTGTCTGTGATTAATGATTTATTACCGACCAGACTGGGGATCTGACTATATTTTTTTTTAAGAATTTTGTTTATATTCCAGAATGGCTTGGAATTGCGATCAACTGTACTAAGTTTTCGTACCAACTGTTCTTTTTAAACTAATCGACTGTCAAGCGAATTAGACGTGTTAGAAAATGCATTTCCCGGAAATCATGGGTTAAGCGGAACCTTTGGCATTTAAGTCTGATAAAATTTCTAGTTTTTATTAAATTTAGTATTGAACGTGGAAGAAAAACAGATCTATAGCATTGAGACTTTGTTGGAACCGCAATTTGAATACTGTCTTTGATTTTTGTTTCCAGAAATCCAATTAAATCATCTACTTGCCCGCTACTCCACGATGATTTTCATCATACATCTTGTACTTCCAAGAGTAGCACGGGCTACCCTCATTAGTCATGATTAACTCCAAAAAAGACTCCAGATTTTTTTCAGCGAATTTGGGTCCAAACCGCCTTCACTACGACGGCTCCCACTAGAAGGGCGACTCCAACCGATCGGGGTGGAACACGCTACACTTTGGCACCGCCAACGCTACACTGTAGCGTTTGCCCATCAACCATGTCAAGCTGCACCAAGCATTATTTCTAAGACATCTCATGATACTTGATACCAAGACCGCTCAGGAGACACTAATGTGGGAATAAGGCGAACATCTTTGTTAGAGTCTTGGGAAATACAGCGTCCGATAACGGACTTAGGCCGGTGGACTTTGTCAGTAGCTAGCATGTTGCGATTGGCCTTGATCCTTGATGCACTCCTCCAGTATTCGTCATGCCCGAATCGAGGAGTCAGCACGAACACGGATCATTTCCTTGTTGCATGCAAGGTAAGAGTGGAGTGGAGTGGAGGAAGACCAACAGGGTTTGATGTCGGAAAGCTACAATCGCTAGGATCCTTGCCGCTCGAGTTTCCCAGGAGTTGTCTGTAAGTCCGACGCTGATTGTGCAGACAATCGAAGAATATGGAGGATGGAGAGTCGTCCTAGTCGACGGATGGAGAGTCCTCCATCTTCTTCGATTGTCTGCACAAGCAGCGTCGGACTTACAGAGATGGAGGGCCGTCGGAATGGCGTTGGAGGGCTTGGCGGGAACCCTTCAAAGAAGCTGCTAATATTATAATAAATATAATATCATTGCCGTGACATTTCTGGGATTGAACCTGGGATCAACTCACCAAAGACTACGCCACAGAGACCACAAAATGACACGATTTGGAATAAAACTCACGATTTGACGAGTGCATGTAGTGGATCTGAGGGCACGAATTAAGAGGACTATTTCGTACGTTCTATGAACAGAAATGAAGAGCTTCTAAAGAGGAATCTTGTTTGTGAATCGTGTCAATTGTTTTCTATCGAAACATAAAATACTACACCCGTGAAAAGGCAAGAGCATCCAATCACTGCTGGGGCAGTTTACAAATGTCATCAATGCAGGCCTTAACAAGAATCACCACGTAATTGTGCCATTTATAGACTTCAGCAAAGCATTCGATACTTTGACACATGAAAAGCTCGTAGAAAGTGTCAGCAGAAGGGTGTGGAGAGGAGTCCTGGCAAACTGGCTCAAAAGTTATCAGACTGACAGAACTATCCAAGTCAAGGTAGCTTATACATTGAGTACTGTAAAGGAAGACAAATACGGGGTCCCACAAGGCTCATAATTGAGCCCCATTTTATTTATCCTTTTCCCGAACGAGCTGCTGAAGTTATTGAAAAAAATCGACTGCTTATGCCGACGACATAGCAATCGTGGTGAAACACCAAAACTTGCATTCAGCTGTGCGGATAATGCAGGACGAATTCAACGCTGTATCCGAATGGTGCCATGATAATGGCCTAGTCAGAAATGCTACGAAAACAATGGCGACGCCCATTCGCACTCCATCAACAGCTGCAGAAGTCTTCCAAGTTTTTCATCGAATTGACCGCTGTCCGCCATCAACCAACAGCAACGAAATCGAAGTTGTCAGAAGTATCAACAACTTGGGAAATACCATTTCTTTGGCGTGAGCACATCAACGTCCTTCGCCTGCAACCAAAGGGCACCGTCTTCGCAATGACGTGTCTTAAGCGTTACACAAACGCACCGTCATTATCAACTGTGCAAAAGTGGTCAAGTGAGTTCAAGAGAGGCAGAGAGAGCATTGAAGACGACCCCCGTTCCGTCGAAAAACTTGTTCTTGAGGATGCCCGAATAAAGGTGAAAATGATGGCAGAGATCACCAAGCTTTCAATTGGTACCATTCACACCATTCTTCATGACCATCTTAACCTTTCAAAGGTCAGTGCAAGGTGGGTGCCACGAATGCTCACAGCGCCTCAGAAAAAAGTGAGAATCGCATGCTGTAGAGCGCTTTTGGAGATGTGTAGTCAGAACGCGGACGGTGTTATGGATCGAATTGTTACTGATGACGAAACATGGGTCCACCACTATGACCCAGAAAGCAAACAAGAGTCCATGCTGGTCCGAAGAAACTGTGTCACCTTAGAAATAAAATTCAAAATGAGTCTGCCCAATCACTAGGTCTTTTGCCTCGAGTGGGATTTGAGGTGGAGGGTCTGCCCTCGCAGAACTAGTTTATCGTTATGAAAGAAGTCCTCTGGAACTTCTTTGAACATTGTCAAAAGGTGGATGAAATCGGCTTGAGACGTAACAACTACACTAAGATCTAACAACGTTTGCTTGAAAGGTGATCGTAGAAGAAGAACAAGCTGTACAAACGGTCTGCCTGATACAAGAGAAAAGGGGGTGACGCGGCAGTCTGAGGTGGACCTGACATTGGCTTCTATAGAAACCACTGATATTGTGCGTGTTGTTGTTGTTCTCGTCCAAGTGGATGGGAGCTACAGTTTTATGTCGACTCCGACCGGCCAAGTTTGAGAAGCTCTCTCTATACAGGAATACTCTTTGATTCACGTCACCTATGAAAGTTACTGAGTACGAAGCAGAAATGAACTATTAAAGAGATAGTCAACTTCTACCTTCCTTGCCTCTTAAAATGTTTGAATCGAATCCAATCAAGAGCGAAACCAATCAGAGAGCGGGATTCACATTGCTGTGAGCTTGCTGTGAAGTCGGTCATCAGTAGTACCTCATTTCTGATACGAAGAGTAGACCTAGCACCCAGCGTAGCAGTCGCGGTTGTCAATGACGATCGAAAAAGGAGCAAGTTTCCAAGGTCAGCTATATTTCGCTCGGCATTATCATAAGGCATTAAATTGCACCCACAACTCTTGTCCAGAAAATCTCGTATCTAACCTGGGCGGACACCACTTCAGGGGACGACTAAATACAGAAGTTCCATTGACTTAGCGCCCGGCCTGACAATAGCCGATTTTGGTTGGAGAGGCGCTATAGAGAATGAGTGATGTCCCGAATTTATTTAGACTTATTTATTCATTCAGATGGAGTTGACGGATATGATTGATGCTGCAGCGCAGCGAGGAGAGAAATAGCGTGAGTCCATGAGGAATGAGATTAGGGATCTGAGTATAGTGCCACAAGAAAGGAAGGCGGAATGTAAAACCGGGGCAGATATGAAATGAGATCGCCGATGAATTTACTAGACAAGGATCAAAGGAGACACTCTCAGGACCTGAATCTGCTCTGGGTCTTGGTCAGTCCTTCCATCGATGGTTGGGCCTCTCGAGAACGCAACCGGAGGTGGCATCGCTCTCCAGGATGCAGACAGACCAAACGCATGCTCCCTAACGTCTGTAAAAATGCATGACATTCCGCTTATCTCTTGGCAGAAAAGACTGCAATCGACTTACGGGTCGGAACACTACACCTGCGTCAAACATCTAAGTGTGCTTGGCCTAAACGACGCCTGTGGAGAAGACAACGACACAACAGTGCACTTTCTCCGACACTGTCCAACCTTTGCTCGAGTCACGTGGCAGGTGTTCGGTGCTTATGATCACTGCCGGTCTCCTTCGGATCCAGTACAATCGACCAGTTTTTGAGTCTGAGTGCTCCAGTGTAGTGTTTAAATTTTCCGAAAAAAAAACTTCCACTAGCCGGCCCTATAACACTGAAAAAATGCTTGAGTGTGTCGAGAGTGCTTCGTGCAACTTGTCGCAAAACTAAAAATCTCCCTCTCTATATTCCATATATTCTATATTCAGTGGAGAAGAACCTCAACCAACTTGTCGTGCCAAACTGGAAGCAGCTAGCCCGAATTGCAGACATTTTTTGGTGGATAACGAGGAAGGTGTGTGATTCAAACTAAGTAACACAAGGAGAGCTTTCTTATGTAAGCCTTGGAGCACACATGAATCATTGGAAGATCCAGAAAGCGTCTGCCTGTCATTAGCCCGCAAGTTGATTTCAAGTAATCAACGAAGAGGTCCGCATTGTTTTACGTTTGTCTTATGGGGACTGCATTTGGCTCGAGATTCAATAGATCTAGTAAATAAGCACAAATGACAGGAGCAGTCTGTTGCTCCTGTTTTCTCATAGATTGCTCTTAGAATTCGAAGTAGGTTCACGTTAATATTCCATAAAAATTATACTTGTAACATCCCTGTCTACCCTGACAGCGACAACAGCGCCACCCGACTGTGGATAACTGAACTTAACGACATGAAATAAATAACTTGACGATCCTCTGATCTGAAGTCACTTTGGCGGCATGCCTTCCTTGGAAGTAAAATAAAATGAAATTGGCCTTCACTAGGAAACATCCCATATTACACATCCCAGCGCAAGACGGACGGTTACAAGTCAGAAAGCATTAACATTCCAAGACTTCGCTGAGACAACTGTGTACATCATTTTCTGAAAATCTCAAAAGAATGCCTCCACGTATTTCAAAATTCTCTCCTCTGCACCTCTCAACCTTGGGTCTTTTAGCAGTCTTTCGTCGAATCACGAAAATGAATTTTAAATCACGGCTCTCAGCGAGACAGGAACAGAAACAAAAAAGACTAAATAATAATAAATCTAGGGTTGAGGATGGGAAAACTGAAAATCCCCACCCGAAGGAGAAGTTTAGCTCCGCATATCCACTGGAAAGCCATCAACATCCCGCCACAACATCCCGCTAGACGAAGCGTTCGCCAAGGAAATCTCAAAAACTTCACCCTTCGGTGCTGCGAAAGTTCGCAGTAAGTGAATACCGAGATCTTGCCGTAAGTTGGGCAACCACCCGCTTTGCTTGCGCTCTCCAGGGCTCTGGTCACTGGGGTGCAGCCAGAAGCAGAACTGTGTGAAAATCTATCATAAATAATGACAGCAATGAATGAAATGGCGCCCAACAAACTTTCCAGCCACCTCAACGCTACAATCCACCGCCACCGCCAACCCAAGGTGGCACATCCACCCGTGTACCGCCGCTAATGGACTACTAATGATGTAGAATACCCCTCCCCACTGACTTTCGACCTCCTCGCCAGAGCTCTGTCATGCACCCGCTCAGCGACTAATGGAAAAGAATCCCCTCAAGGGTGAATTAGGAAATTCGTTGGCATCACCGTCTCGACGACATCAACACCCCCATCGCAGCATTCCAGCCACCTTTTGCTCCACGTCGCGTCGGTCGGATGCAAAGCACCTTTTGCCGCCTCTCAAACGGCCACCTCGCCCGACTCCTCCCGGGCTTGTGGCACAGGTTGCTGCAGCAACTCCAGCCGGGGAATGCAGGCCACGGCGTGGCGGCGAGAGTAACGTGCTGTTCATTTATCATGGATGAAATGGCGGGCTGGTGTCAGAACTTTTATTATGGGTCACGTCAACTTGGACGGGCATAATTAATAATCAAATGGACGGCCATGCCAGTGAAGTCCTGTTGAGGAGGGTGAGTTGAGGAGTTTCTTGTTTCTTTCCCACCCTACGTTGGCTTTATCGAAAAATGCCTGCGTCTTGTGCGGGGCACTTTGACAGTTCTGTTATTAGATTTTCGGGCAAACTTTTGGTGTGGGCAGATGACGAAAACGACGAGAATGGCGGTGGACGGTGGACGGTGGACAACCTTGATGCGATGTAATTACGGAATAAAAACACAACTCAGTTGAAATCGGCGAGATCCCGTGGGGACAATGCCGACTGGACGAGTGTATAGGCGCCGCAGAGAATTCTTTTCGATTTCGGCAGCTCGTGTCGGCTTTCTGTCATTAATTAGACTTTGTTATTGACATTGGCCAGGAGAGGGTGCCAATAAATTAGCCGACGAACAATTAATAACGTTAGTGCGGTGGCATGGCACACGGGTGGTTACCATCGCGGAGTGATTTCACCTCGCAAAGCAGGTGACCTTATTTGTAGGCAAATGGACGTTGAAGTGTCAATTTATGACAGCGAATACTATTTCTGTTTTATATTGGTGACGCCGAGTGACCCCATTTGCTGACAAGGATATATAAGGATTATTAATTCTTTTGGAGCAGCTAACATAATGACTTTATCGGATACTTGGTCTTCTGGTCGCCGAAAAAGCCATCAATTACAGAGTGCTTTCCCGATAGTTTTTCGACATACTTTCTGATTACGTTGCTTGTCAATTAATGATAGTAAATGGAGGCATTTGCAGTGTGAAAATTAGAGCTCTTGATACCCGCATACACGGGTGCACGCATTACTGCGTATTACTCGGGTACAATATTTCAGGCGATGGCGGGTACCAGGAAGCCGAACAATACCTTGTAACCGAGTACCCGTTTGCTGAAAAATACCGGGTACCCGCGTATCCGGGTAATGCGGGTAAAACCCGGCTTCTTAGCTACCAGGGCGCTATTGAAAATCGGATGAAGAAGTCCTTGGTCTCGAGAGAGTCTCGTCTTCGAGAGAAAAGTTGTATGTGCGATTGCATTGTACATCGTCACGCGTCGACGGATCCAACGCCTGAGGTGGCTGGACCACCTAGAGAATGTATCTCCAGCCCTAAGAGTCGTCCAATCCTAACCTGTGCGACAACGTTACAGAGAAAATAACGCCCACGTCTAAGGTGGCGCACCCAAATATAGAAATACCTCGAATAACTTGGAGTGCGAAGATGGACTAGCCCGAGATCGTGCTAGTTGGTGAGGCTTGTTTCCTGAAGACCGGGTCCAGAGATATACGGTCCGCGGCATTTTTTTGCTTCACTGTCAAACATCTTCAGTTTGGTCTATAATTTAACCATGAATCGTCTTACAAGCGAACAACGCTTGCAAATTATTGAATTTTATTATCAAAATGCGTGCTCTGAAAAGAAAGTTCATCGCGCGCTTCTCCCATTTTATGGTCAGTTTAGGCGAAGCTCATTTTTGGCTCAATGGGTACGTAAATAAGTAACTGTGAATGGTGAACGCTACAGTGAGATGATATCCAACTTTTTTTTTTGCCCGAAATGCAAGAGCTTGACTTGCATGCCATGTGGTTTCAATAAGACGGTGCCACATGAAACACAGCACGCGCAACAATGGACTTATTGAGAGGCGAGTTCCGTGAACATTTTATTGCACGTTCGGGACCGGTCAATTGGCCGCCTAGATCGTGCGATTTAACGCCTTTAGACTGGGGAGGGGTCTATTTTGGGGCTATCTTAAAGCTCATGTCTATACAGACAAGCCCGCTTCAATTGACGCATTGGAAGACAACATTGAAGCATTTATTCGTGAGGTACCGGCCGAAATGTTGGAAAGAGTATGTCACAATTGGACTAAGCGGATGGACCATTTGAGGTGCAGTCAAGGTCAAATAATCTTCAAACATTAAATTATATGGACCGTACTATCGATTCAAATAAAGATTGCATGCATTTTTTTGAATTTCATGTGCTTTTTTTTTTTGAAAAACTTTCCTATAGCTTTTAAAAAATCACCCCATATATATCTTATTTCTGCTCCGTGGAACAGAATTTTATGCACTGTTGCATATAATACCAGGGATATACATGTGTAGCCATTGTAGCGGTTTCCTGGGCATACGCTCCAAATTTGACCGGGTTGCTCCAAATGTTGCTACATATTGGATTTCCAGGATAACACTGAATCTTTTTACTGGTTGCACATCTATTTCAGTTATTTCTGCCGTTGATAATGGGTCTTCCAAAAATCTTCGAGATGTGTTCCCATCGTTGGTTGCGCCAAATCCTTGCTTTATTGTATCTACCTTAATACCCATTTTTTGTATAAGATTCTGCTAAATTTGACTCTTTCTTGCTTGATGTGCGCAAGCACATCTTTCTTGCTTGTCGTAGGCTATGTGCAGCAAGTATCCCACTAACTGCAAGGGTCAAACTAATTTCGGAGCTTCTCGATTTCTGGATTTTGCTCTTGTTAACTCCAAATCGTTCATCTCTGATGGTTTCACGCCACATATAATACATGAACTCGCAGAAGACGTGTTTGTTACAGCCTGTGCTACTTTGCCATCTATCATCAATAATTGATTCACCCAAATTCTGAATTTCATTTTCAATTCTACTTTCTTTTTTAAGTTGTAGCTTCACTGGCCTACAGTAACGTGTTAATCGTGGAAGGTCGAGGATTTTTACAAATTTCACTACTTTCATCCGTTTCCATCAGCTGCATCGGTACCAATGATGTCATGAATAAATATGAATCGGATGACACTGAATCCAAGAAATCTATGTTTTCCACCAACAACACCCTCATTGCTATCCTTTATGCCCTTTGCGACATGTCCCAGTTCACCGTAAAGAAACAAGAAAACGTATTACCTAAAGTATTCCAAAAAAGCATTTTCACAATACATGCATTACAAGGCAAATCTCTCTACTTAAACGCCTCGCTCTCCCAAAGCGGCTAAAAGAGGTTTCTAGTCTTTGCAGCATCGATAGACAACTTTCAGAAAAATTGGCCTCCCCCGTTGGAGACTTGTAGTAGTCCATCAAACATTGAAATGCCCCCTCAATAGGAGGCTTTACTGAAAAGTCTATTTCAATTGATAAGCAATATGAAAAAAATTAGAAGATGCAGTTTAAAGGCCAAATGTATGAACTTTAAAAAAATATAAATTATTAAGTTAGATTCGAAGGTAGATACTTCTAGGATATATGCCACATCAAATCCGCTTAAAAAATAAGTCTATTTTTTAAATTTCAAAGCCCCAACTTTAAAGTAAACGATGCAAGCAAACGGATCATCAAGAGTCATATTTGTAGAATCGAAAAATTTACCATTTGGCCGAGAAAAATATGTCGCTTCGGGTATTTATTTCCACTGCGAGATCATTGTGCGCCGGCCTGGCAGTTGCTGACATACTCCTGGCGGAGCGATGAAGTCGTTTGAGTGGACGTCTTCTGACTTTTTTTTTGTGGGCGCTTACAAATTGGGTGCGTGTGACTTGTAAATTGAGAGCCACTTCAAGGTCGGTGGAAACGGCCTATTGGGGTTCAGAGAAAGTTCGGCCGGACCCCGCTGTTTCGGTTCAGCGGAAACGTAGCATAAGGTGGGATGATTATGGACACGAACCATTCATTTAAACGTTATTTACACGCAAGTGGAAGAATCCATAAAAAAAAAACACACAAGTTTAGAGTTCCACAGTTTAGAGTACGTCGACGTCACGATTATTGCCCTAATCTTATCGAGAGTGTTAATTTTATCGAGTCCAATGAATCTGACTTGATGGAGAATATTGCACAATCGAGCAAGTAGCGACTGTTTCTAATTCAAACGCATTTGCTCAAGTATAGGGAACCTCCTTTGCGGAGCTGCAGTGCCGTACAATGTGAAAGGAATACTCAAGTTTGTCAGGGTTTATATCATCACCGTTTCGCCTTCTGTTTTATTTTGCCCAGAAGAAATGAGGCCACAAAATGTCTCGGACGAGACCCATCACGCATACACCAGGATGGACTGTTTGGTGCGACTTCTTCCTAATGACATCATCGGATTTAATTCCCATAGACATTATGAGAGATTTGTTCTTTGTGGATAAGTTCTGTGCCAAGGATTCCAACTAGAAGGCACTACATGTCGTACTGGCCACGCAACGCTCGAAGCCAACTACTTTGGACTAGGGCAAGGCCAACATTCGAGAAGCTATTGGCGGAAGAATGCCAAAGCGGTCATGAGAGGGACCAAAGTTAAACAATACCAAAGTTCAGACCTCACACCGTTCTCGTTTTATTTAAATGTCTTCTCCTGACGTTCTTATTTTTCCCCACTCAATTTTAATAATTTTCTAAGAAGCAAATAAGACGCTGGGCAAAATGATCACAGCTTCTTCTCCTCCCTTGTATGTCCTCAAAGTCCATTGGGTTACAGGAGTTAGCTTAGTCCTCTCTCCATCCAGCAAAATCGTTTGCTATCCGCCTCCAAGTACGCCCACCACGTTGATGGAGTTCCTTCCCCCGTTGTGCGTCACCTTACACTTGGACATCTTCAATCCCATTCTCCCACAGGCTCGGAGTCAAACACGTGTTTCCAGCTGTCAAAGTTTAACTTTGATCTCTTCTGTGATTTGCATACATTCAAATGGCCCAAAGGCATTCTTTGAAACACTCGCTTCGAAGGCGGATGTGTTCCTTCAACATAATTGAACACCGAACCCCGACCAGGACGCCCGCGCTGTGTATTGGCTGTTCAAATTCACATAATTATCCCAATCGAAAGTTCAATAGCCCCAAGCAAGCCAACTAACACTACATCCTTTCTGCAGCCCACACAAGCGAGGGAGACAGACGAGCCCACTTCCTCTTCATCATCCAGGGTCCCCGATTGTGTGGTGGCCTTGCAAAGGGAAATTACTTCTTTAGCTAGGAGCATCGCTGGGAATGCGAGTTTAATTACATATGAATTCCTGCAGAGGACAGGACCATTATCCTTACGCCAAACACACGCCAACCGCATTGAATATTCAAATATGAACAAGCCAACCGAGCTCCATAACGACGCTGCATGGAATTGAAACTCAAAGCTTCTCCCTCGGCTCCTCCTTAGCACCATTCGCAGCCGGTATGCAGAGATGACTTCCTGACACCACATTCAATGCCCGGCTGATGGGCGCCAAATTAAACAAAAAATCCACCCCCTACCCCATGTGCACATACGTGTTCCGACAAATCCACACGCACAGGGTGCACAGGCAAGGCTGGTCCCGGTCCCGTCCTCTCAGCACACATTTGTCTTCGGTTTTTGGCATTTTCATTAAAGCGACATCAGAATCAGAAGACAACACAGCGACAAGGAGCCGAGCGGAAAGAACAGGATTAACTGAAAATTATGCTCCTGCGGTGACAGCGGAACGACGAAGGACACTGCGGGGCTAACCGTCTTCCAGGGCTTCGGCGAGTAAATGAGCGAACAACTTGACGTGAATTAAAATTTGTGACAACATCGAAATAAGTCCTCGGTGCGACTTTATTTTCCTAGGCATCTGCATTCCTCGTGGTTAGAGGATTCAAAAGTCATCATCATCCATACGGAAGTTCTGATTTCGACGCCTCAACTCGGCGTCCTCCTGCTTTCAGATTTGTGTCTCGTTCGCAGACCCCGCAGATCCCACCGCCCGCAGAAGAACGACGGTGACGAAGATTATGACGATGATTATGAATGAATGATTTATTGTGAAGCAAATGAGTTTTGCTCCTCCTCCTACTCGCAGCGGTGAGGCGTTTTGTGTGCAAACACAGACATTTTCGAAAACTGCTGTTACACTTGCCCAAGTTTTGTCACGATGGCTGACAGGATGTGTACACATGCACACTTGCAAACATGCTGCGCAGCATGGATGTCCTTAATACTCCTATTCCGTAAGAGTTCTGGAATAGATAATAATTATCTGCCGTGAGGACGCGGCGAAGGATGGTGCTTGCGAATTTAATGACACGCGTTGTTTTTGAATGGGTTTTCTTTGTTTGATTAAACTTTCGAGATCGTGTTCTAGTGCGTCCTGAGAATGGGTGGATGTTTAATCTTGAGTAGTGCGTTTACGTACGCACAAGAGCGATGACCTTCAACAAACGGATGAGGAGGAAAGTGAAGTTGTTGCTAAGGATGTTCTGCGGATATTCGATTGAGAAAGAATTTGATAATTGATAGCTACAGAGTTACAGAGTTTGCCGAACTCATACGCGATAGTATCGGCACTCTTACAATTGATCGTAGCACACACGGGTGCATATGCAAATTAATAAAAACAACTTTCATTGAAAGAATCCGTTTGTTCCTCTATGAGGAGATCTTTTGTTACAGAACTACTCTTGCGGGTCACTGACTCCTCTAGATTGGGGTGATAAAGACTTCAAGTGGCTTCTCTTATACCAAGCGTCTTTGGATGGCGTGATGTCGATTTCGGACTTTCGGAGTTCACAGAGCTGGATGACGCTGTGTGATCTGCATAGACAAGCGACTTGACGCATCCCCATAAAGCAGTGTCATTCAAACGTTGTGAGCACACGACCCCTTTCTTAGGAAAAACATTTTAGCGACCCCCAAATTATTAGGTGTTAGTTACATATTGAAAAGGCTACGTACACTGAACCCCCTTCAAACGCAGTCCAATTACACAAGATTTTACTTATTCGCGATATACCCCCTCCCGTGATGGCAAAAATTAAAAAAAAAAGTAGGAGGCCTTCCAGTAATACAGTACTTTTTGAATTCTGGTTGAGTTATAATTCGTTAAAAAGAAATCGGACAACCGTCTGCTTGAAGTAGTAAATTGTG
This sequence comes from Eristalis tenax, assembly GCA_905231855.2. Lineage (NCBI taxonomy): Eukaryota > Metazoa > Arthropoda > Insecta > Diptera > Syrphidae > Eristalis > Eristalis tenax. The sequence goes on along the minus strand of HG993124.1, from coordinate 113,192,851 downwards.
ACTGCACTTTATTATAAAGGGTGATTTTTTAGCTATTATCATTTTGGCAACACTGGTTTAAACAGCTGACGCACGTTTCGTGTTTTGTTTCACTGTCAAACATCTTCAGTTTGGTCTATAATTTAACCATGAATCGTTCGTACAAACGAACAACGCTTGCAAATTATTGAATTTTTTTTTCTTAAAAAGTTCATCGCTCGCTTCTTCCATTTTATGGTCGAAGCTCATTTTTAGCTCAATGGGTACGTAAATAAGCAGAATTGTCGATTTTGGAGTGAATATCAGCCAGAAGCATTGCAAGAGCTACCAATGCATCCAGAAAAAGTCACAGTTTGGTGCGGTTTATGGGCTGGTGGCATCATTGGACCGTACTTCTTCAAAGATGATGCGAATCGTAACGTAACTGTGAATGGGGAGCGCTACCGTGAGATGATATCCAACTTTTTTTTGCCCAAAATGCAAGAGCTTGACTTGCATGACATGTGGTTTCAACAAGACGGTACTACATGCCACGCAGTACGCGCAACAGGGGACTTATTGAAAGGCGAGTTCGGTGAACATTTATTTCACGTTCGGGACCGGTCAATTGGCCGCCTAGATCGTGCTATTTAACGCCTTTAGACTATTTTTTGTTGGGCTATGTTAAAGCTCATGACTATACAGACAAGCCCGCTTCAATTGACGCATTGGAAGACAACATTGAAGCATTTATTCGTGAGATAACGGCCGAAATGGTGGAAGGAGTATGCCAAAATTGGACTAAGCAGATGGACCATTTGAGGCGCAGCGAAGGTCAACATTTGCATGAAATAATCTTCAAACATTAAATTATATGGACCGTACTATCGATCCAAATAAAGATTTCATGCATTTTTCTGAATTTTATGGGTTTTTTTTTTTTGAAAAACTTTCCTATAGCTTTTAAAAAATCACCCTTTATAATAGCGTACAATTGGATGAATTCAGTTACACAGTTTGGTCTAGACCAAGTAGATAATAGTGGGAATTGGCATTGCCAAATTCAATATGTTTAAATTAATAGACATTATTCGTTACTTTACAACAATTCTTTTTGTCATTATGTCACAAGTTACAACTGCCGCATGGTGAGCCACAGGTTGTGAGGCTTTCTTATTCTGAGCCAAAAGCTCGCAACTTGTGTGCATCACAAGAAGTGTAAAAATTGTGATGTTCTCTAGAGCACATCGCAAGGAAAAAATGTGAGAAAATACAGTCAAATGTAATAATTTTAAAGTAATAAATATTTTTTAGAGAGAATTAGGAGGATTCTAAGGAATTTATGAAAAATTAATTCTCCTCCTCCTCCTACTCCTACACGTTCTCCATCAAATTCTCTTTTATCACACAGAGGTAAGATGGCTGTCAAGAGGAAAGGCATTGACACTTCTCATTTCATTCAGCTTCAAAAATACGGACAAAATCTCCTGTTTCCGGTCTTTTAAAATTATTTTTTCTCGCTGATCTTTTTGACCACTTAAACATCACGAATAAGAGTTTTTTTTTACCGGAGCTCTTGCAGGAACGATTGGAGGTGCCAATCCCATTGGATGATCTGAGCAGTTATTTTTCAAATACTTGCTTTTCATTTCATTCGTCAAACCAACAGAAGAAAAGAAAGTGCTAATAGATGAGGCAAAACAAAAATGTTATTTTGCTCATACCTCCCACAAATTGCAGAATTTGGAGCTTACAAACGGAGCTGCAAACGATTGGATGTTGTCTAATCCTGGAAAGCCAGGGACGATTTATGATGTGGGGCAAAAATATGTGGGCGGTTTTTTTTTCAAAATTTGAACGTTTATTTAGGACAAACATGTACAATAGTATTATTCAAAGTATTGCCCATCTGAAGCTATGACTTTTCCCATCTTTCTGGCCATTTGTGGATCCCATCCCAGTAGAAATGCCCCGGCTTGGCAGCCAAGAATGAATCAAGCCAATTTTTGATATTCTTCTCTGATGTGAACCGTATTTCAGTGAAGTCGTTCCTGAACAAATGGTAGTCAAAAGGGGCCAGGACTGGGCTATAAAGCGGGTGGTGTCAAACTTCCCATCCACTGTTTTCCAAATAGTTCTTAACCGGAATAGCAACGTGGGGCCGAGCATTGTCATGATGGAAAATATTGCCTCGTGTCTGGTCGCATATTCCGGGCATTTTTCGGCTACTGCTCTCTTCAATCGGATTAATTGTGTCCGGTAGCGTTGTCCATTGATGGTTTCAGCCGGTTTTAGCAGCTCATAATACAGCACACCCTTCTGATCCCACCAAATACAGGGCCATGGATATTCGGCTTTGCCGTTAATTTGGCTGGCTGGTCAAGCCAAAATCACCACTTTTAAATCGTGCAAACCACTTTTGACGCTTTTGATATTCAGCTAGCACATGTTCACCATAAACATCCACCAAAATACGATGACTTTCGGCAGCAGTTTTCTTCATATTAAAGTAATGAAGAAGAACTGCCCGCAAAAACACTTTTTCAGGCAAAAAGTTCGACATATTTCAGTGAAACAAAAATGATTGTTGTTTACGCTTCAAATGAATGACATATACTGAAATGACGTACAATGACAGTGGCTTTCCAACGCATGTTCCAATGGAATAATACAAGTTACGCCATCTCTTAGCAAACTTAGTTATAGACCAATTTTTGAACATTGTCAGTAAACATTGCTCATCTTCTGTTGTCAAAGCTTTCGTTTCGTATAACTTGAGTTTCATGGTTTTGACATGTGGGGGAATGTCGCGCCTTTCTTTGTTTACCGTACCCACTAGTGTTAATCGCTTGGAAAGTAAGTTTCTTGCTAATGAAACGGATGTGATCAAATTGTCAGTGGTCACATTTCTACCTTTATTGACAAACCACATGTTCTTCAAGACTCTTATTTTCAGGACGAGCGTAATCTATGCCCAAGTAAGGCGAGGCATTCAAAAGATATTTTGAATTCTTATCTGCGCACAGCCGAAATTTTATACCAAATTTGTCTGGCTTGTTCGACATATATTGAATAAATCCACATCCTACTTTAGTTCGAAATAGTTGTTCGTCGGCGGTCACCTTCCATGTAGCAAGATATACAGTTTTCTATTAAACGGTTCCACACCTGAGTCATGCAGTCTCTGCAGTGCAAACTTATCTGTGTGCAGTCTTACAGATCTTCGAATCATATATATTGAACCGATCTCTTGACATAGTTTGAGAAAAAAAGCTGTGCCCCAAGTCTTTCTCCACAACTCATTTATGGAAATATTGTTAGTAACATACACATCTCTGACATATAAAATGCCAATAATTGTATCCCTTACGCTAACAGTTCAAAAATTAGTGTCATATCATTTCTCTACGTTCTAGATAGTTAGTTTCCTTTGTTCAACTCCTTTCTCTTGTTTTATCCTTTTGATGCAATCTGTGTTCACTCTGTGTCCAAACACACTCCAGTGAAGATGTCCTGTCATTTCAAGCTCCTGTCACAAATTCCTGTTGTAACTTCGTAACGTAATTAATTATTTGTATTTTCGTTTGTACAATTCCTATTATCATTTCCTTTGTTTCATTCCTTGTAATTCAACCGCACATAGTTTTCCATTAGCTCCATACATTCCTACATGTGTGCACATAAAAAAAGTGCAAAAAAAGTGTATTAACTACTAGTTCTCTTTTGTAACATAATAATGAACTGTTTCATTTCATCAGTGTACTCTTGTGACGTTCGTGAACAATTAAGTTGGTGTCAAGAAATATATACCACAAGGTGTATGGTCACCTTAGTTGATAGCCCAAGGAAGTTGATTGAAAGATGAATAAACTGCTTGTGATAATTTATTTTTCAAAACTGATTATTTTTTTTAGAAAAATTCTAGAAGTATGAAGACATGAAGTAAGGAAAAGTAAAGTAAGCGAGGTAGCATTGGGGCAGTGGAACGCTCGCCACAGCTGGACGGTGGTAGAGCATTGATTTGTGGACTGTTGCTGTTCGTGACTCATCGCACCCTACACACGTCGCAATACGACTGTTAAGCTGATCAGAAAGCAAACGCCACGAGCTACGATTCCTTCCGACAGACTAATCTTTGCGGCTCACTACCCCAGTATAATGTACGACAACAGGGTGCGTCTTAACGGCTCGCAACCATGAACATCTACTTCAGTTCCGTAAAGCGTTCTCTGCTCGCTTCAGAAGAGAGTGGACCACAGAGCTACACTTTTACGAGTATGTACTCATTAAATATCACATACTGAGTCTTCTTTTCCTTCTTCTTCTAATGGCGTTACAGTCCGGGGTGGACCTGGGCCTCAATCACAAGACTCTCCACCTGGAATGATCTGTTGTTAGCTGCCTTTAATTTTAGCACACCAAGTCACAAGTTAGTTTAGGTCCTTCTCAATTGTGTGTCCCATCGGTTCCGTGGACGACCTGTATTGAGTCCTGTACGAAGTCCATGTAGGGCGCATGGGTAATACCGGCCGGAATAGTCGTCGACTACGACTCATAGGGAAGGCCGGTATTACCCATGGGCTCTACATGGCCTAGCCATCTTAGGCGTTAAATCTTTAAACGCCTGGCTAGGCGTCTATAGATTGCAGTATAATCGGTCTTAACAAATTTATATGAATTGACGCACCAGGCTAGACGGTTGAGGACGCTAACATCTCAAATTCATGCCGCAGCAGAGTGTTAAGCGCTTCCAAACACAAACCGCACGGGGTTCAGCCACTCGATATGGCCCGGTTGGAGGAAAGGCGGTTGATGGCAAACAGCTATTTTTTAATTTCTCCAAATTGAAGCCGCAGTAATCGCGAAAACCCAATGACTATTGCAGCACGCGCTCCAATCCAAACTTCGTTGCGGGCTCCAAACAAATTGCGAAATGTAAGCAATAATCCATTAAGGACCCTGTGTCAACTCAGAAGGTATCTGACCAATGCAATCCACTAAGCAAACGCGTCCAGCATGCCAGCGCTGAGCGTTCGATCCCAGCATAATCAAAGTAAACTTTACCCTTAATTGAAAGGTCGAACAATTCCATTTGACGGCTGACCGAGTAGCCAGCCTGGCCCATCGACTCGCAGAATTAGAGGCAATATTAAATTGTTTAACACAGGTCGATGTCGAGCCGAGACTTTACTCCTCCGGGCCAGCCGGTGACCAGATGCCAGTGCCCAACTACCGTGAGCTGCCCACGGTCACTGGGTCCGGTTAGGTCTGCTTGTCTGTCCAATTTGGTGGTTAACCTTCGAGGATCAAATACAGTCGACTACACACACACACACACATGCAATTGTGCGCTCCTGATTACAGTATTTACACTCGCGAGCAGCGAAACTGTTATCCGCAATTGCGGATAGAGAGAGAGAGAGATTGAAGTGCTCGCTGAAAGTTTTATGAAAATTCAACCCAGAGCCTGGTCCACGCCGGACTAATGAATACCGAAAAAGGACGACATCAGCCACACGGTCCGTGGGCAGAAAGTAATCAGCCCAGGGGATAATTAAATTTCATTGGGGATTTTCATTAGGCCGCACAGACAGGCTCCCACTAAGCAGAAGTTAGCCGGTAGCCAACGGCGGCAGTAACGGCGACGGTGGTGCTCCCTTCAACAGTGTGGTTAATTATTCAAGTGCGAAAGTTTTCTGGTTCGACAAGAAGTGAATGGAAAGTTTGGGCTTCAAAGAAGCCACTGCGAGGGGCACGCCATCTGCGACAGCTAGGCAAACACTCGGGCCGACCACCGACCAGACAGAGGGGGCAACCCTTCGTGTGGACTCTGATTGATTATTACCCGAAGCGATGATTTTCTGAGCCAACAAATAATACTCCAAAGGGAGTATTGCCTGCCGAAACCCCACCCGTGCCCGCCCGCGCACATGGAAGCGCTGCCAGGACATGGGTGGGAATGGGCACACGACCGTACGAGCAGCGGAGTGGGTGCGAAAGATTGCTGCAAAGTGAATTCATTGAGTTAATTAATGGGAGAGGGCTCAAGGATGCGGTTTTATTGAGTGGTTTTGTTTGATTAGGTGAAGCGGGCGTGATTACAGGAAGTATCCCATATATGATGGGTCCCGACATAGGGGCTGTTGAAACACACAACAGCGCTTAGCTCGTGAGGGACTGATTGAGCCCACTTGATTGGAACTCTTAGGTGGTGTTGTGGAATCACCGCAAAGGAAATGTTTTGGCATCTAATGAGAATGAGAGTGAAGTTCTAATAGGCAGGGGAGATGGTGTTTACCATAAATAACTTTTGAGGAATATTATGTATTCATTTCGAACACAGCCGGGGGAAGGGCGAGCATAGGGTGGTGAAAACGTGTACAAGTCAACACAGTTCAGATAGTGTTCGAAAGACAGCACAAAGGGAAGGTAGATTATTTGATAAGGATAATGTTGACGTTATTTGATAGACATTGATAGATGATACGGTTGATGTGCGGGCAGCAAGTAATTGCAAAATAAAATAAGGCGATTAAGTAAGCGACTAAAGCTTTAATGAATTGACAAGGAATGGCAGGCGCTTGTTATGATCCAAGTTGATGTTGTTACAGTAGAAGCTCCGTAATGTGAACCCCGATAATGTGAACTAGAACTCGTGGTGGTTTTTAACTATTCGGAAAGGGAATTCGTTTTATCAAATATGAAGGCCACCTATAAGTTCATTCGAGGCTCTGACTGGCAAAAATGTTAGCCACTACTTACGAATCCGAGGCTATGTTCCCTGGCACCCCACGATAGTAGGAATGTCATTGCTTTAATCGAGCAAGTGAGACACTGTCTCGTCATGTGGTGTCATATCTTGCATTTTTGATACCCAGTACTAGCCCTGTGATGTCAGGTGTTGTGTGGGTGCGACATGAACTTCATCTAACCACAATTTGCAATATATTGGCGCAATTCCAATACAAATTTGCTACGTCTATGATGAACCCTATATCAGCTTCGGAATCTATTTCTTGTGTTTAGGTGAATTGCATAAAAAGGTTGTTCAAAGTCAAAGATCTTCCTAGGTATTTTACATGAAGCCTATGAATGTAATTTAAAAATTAGTGTTCTATTGTAATTTTAAAGCACTTTATTATTTCACTCAAATGATTGGATCAAAATTATTTCCAAATGAATACCTGAGCATGGGTGAGTCGTCTGCCGACATGGGGCAACACTGTTTTATTGGGTCTATAACTTAATTCGTGCGGTTTTCTAAGAGATGGTGTAACTTGTATTATTCCATTGGAACATGCGTTGGAAAGCTACTGTCATTGTACGTCATCTCAGTATATCTCATTCATTTGAAGCGTAAGCAACAATCATTTTTCTTCACTCAATTATGTCGCACTTTGTGTCTGAAAAAGTGGCGCAAATTCATAGTCAGCTCATTAATAGACTCTAAATCAAAAAGCCGACTTTAACTTTTCGTTATTCATAGACTGCGCATATCTAGTATCTGCGTTATTGTAAAGTGATTTCATCGAACAAACCGAAATGTCAAAATATTTCACGAGAAATCTATTACTTTCAAGTGTTTTTGTTTTGAATTTACAAATTTTCCAAGAAAAAAGTAATTGAAATCCATAGAATGGATTCAAAAAATGAAGTAAAGGTATAACATGTTTATTATTTTAGATTTATTATAAGTAAGACTGTATAATTGCAGACAAAACGAGACGGATCGCATAACTGGGACCCCATAGAAAGGGAAATGCTGCGGCAATTTGTGGAACAGAATTTGGAGGTGGTTGAAAACAGAGGCAACGATCTAAAAATGATACGGAGAAAAAAAGCTGCCTGGGAATCAATTACTACAAGTATGCGTGCTGCATATGAAAATGAATGAAAATGGTCGCAAAAAAGTCCGCTACCACTGTTAAGAAAGCAGTAGCGGCTACTGGAAACTCTTTCCTGCACATATAGCGATACAATTGGCGCTTTAAAATCTCCTGCCGTCGTTGCCTTTGAATCAAGTTTTCCACAAACTGCCGCAGTTATTAGTCCCAAAAACGCCGGTAACCTCTTGTCTCCAAATGATATTGGAATAAGTGCGAATGCTGTAGTTAACGTTACCGCTGAAGGGCCAACCCCTTCCAGGTCGAGGCAAAATATAATTGAAAAATTAAGGAAATTGCCGAAACCGCAAGCATCAAAACATCATGTGATGGCAGCGCGGCAAGCCCAAATTGAAGAAGAAAGGTCTCACTCAACGGAGCTTCATTTATTAGAGTTGAAGCACCGGAAACAACTGCACTCTTTGCGAATTAAACTATTAGAAGACCAAATTGCACACCAGCGGGAAATCCATGAAGAATTAATGGAAAAAAAAGAAAAGAATGTGATTGATTGTTATTTCAATGTTTGTTTATTATTCTAATTATGTTAATTATTCTGTGATATGAATTCGAAGAAATCTATTTATGAAATCATTTCTGAATGCTCTTCCATTTATTTCAACAAGTTCGTTGATATTTTCAGAGTGTGGTTGTTGCTGGCTGGGAGTGGGTACTTCTTCATTTTCGACGAAGGAATATTACGCTCCTTAGCAATGTTGTGCAGAACTGCAACAGCAACAATCACGTTCTTTGCAGTGCTTAAATCTACGCGTAGTCTTTCTAAAATCGACCGAAATTTCGACTTCAATTGTCCGTCTAGGCATTCAATTTTACTCCTTGTTGCTGTATGGCTATTGTTGTACAGCTCTTCTTTCCGATTGGAAGGCTTTCTAATTGGCGTTAGAAAAATATTTGAACAAGGGTAGCCTGCATCACCAAGCAAAATACCTTGATGACTATTTACAGTTGATTCCAGTTTATATTTTAAGATGCAACTATTCCATATGCTAGAGTCATGCTTGGAACCACGGGACCTTGCAACGATATCAATAATCTTACATTGGGCGTCGCAAACGATGATAAGAGAGAATAATATAATAATAATAACCCTTCCGATTTATGTAATGGCCAGCCATTACAGGTCCCACAACCTTAGTTGGGCGTTTAATTTGCACATGCGTACAATCTATCGCTCCAATAACCTTTGGAAAGCGAGCAAACCTATAAAATGTCTGTTTGGTTTCATTTAACTCTGCCGCTGTGAATGGAAATTTAATAAAAAGAGAAAGCAATAATGCGATCCATTTTGAATTTTTTCGATTTCAATTCGGCGATTCGTTCGCGTTTCTTGCACATCCATCACTTCAATCAAAAATTTAACAGTAATTTTATAGAACCTGTACCGCGAATAAAATTCTTCCTCCTCTAGCTCTTCAAATGGATTCGATCGCTGTTTGTATATTTTTGGCCGTGAAATTAATTCAAAATCTTCAAATATGTCCAAATCTCGATCCTCCGGAAACATTTTGAAAAAAAAAAAAACAGCAAACAACTTTAAGAAATCGAATCTGACAATCGATTAAGAGCCAACTTTATTTTCTCAAAATCACGTTCAACTCATATAAATTTAAAGTCGACTTTAAGTTTATAGCCTACTACAAGATGACTATGAAAAACAAAAAGTCTACTTTAAGTTATGTAGGTGAATAAATTCTTTTAAAGTCGACTTTAAATGACTATGAATTTGCGCCAGTGTTTTTTCGGGGACCGAAAATCATCGTATTTTGGTGGAAGCTTATGGCGAATATGCGCTAGCTGAGCGAAAGTGCCAGAAGTGGTTTGCACGATTTAAAGTGATTTTGCAAAGCCTAATATCCATGACGCGAAGGTAATGCTCTGTATTTGGTGGGATCAGAAGGGTGTGCTGTATTATGAGCTGCTAAAACCGGCTGAAATCATCAATGGACAAGGCTACCGAACACAATTAGTCCCTTTTGCAGTAGTTGCAGTAGCCGAAAACCGCCCGGAATATGCGACCAGACACGAGGCAATACTTTCCCATCATGACAGCGCCCTACGTTGCTATTCCGGTTAAGAACTATTTGGAAAACAGTGGATGGGAAGTTTGACCTCACCCGCCTTTTAGCCCAGTCACGGCCCCTTCTGACTACCATTTGTTCTGACTACCGGTCGATGCAGAACGCCCTCACTGAAATACGATTCACATCAGAGCAGAATATCAAAAATTGGCTTGATTCTTGGCATTCTTGTCTGCCAAGCCCTGGATCCACAACTTACCAGAAAGATGGGAAAAAGTCATAGCTTCAGATACTTTGAATAATTGAACATGTTTTCTTAAAATCGTTCAATCTTAAATAAACGTTCAAATTTAAAAAAAGCACGAATTACGTTAATAGCTAATAACTCTTAGTTATATAAATATAACAACTTAAATATGATAATTTAAAAATAATTATTTAAAAAAAAAACTTGTCTTTGAAGCTAATGTGAAGAGCAGAGAGAATAGGAAATGAACTTTTTTACAAATGACATTATTTTAGCATTCACTTTATGCTGCACAACTTGCCACATCTCGCATTGAAATTCAAAGCAGAACTAAGCAAAAAGGATTGCATCTCTTATCACGATCATTTTACATCCCCAGTTTTATGTAGTTTACCCTCATAAAACTAGAGATGACTGTACTCTTTTAAGTAGGCTACATACTTTCAGTTTGCAAATGCCTTTCTTGTTGGAATGGTGAAAAAATAGCTTTTTGTAGCCTGGACTAAAATGATAAGAAATTGCATTCTAGGAATGTCATTTGAAAGCTGATAGTGTGTGGCCTACTTTATGATTATGAACAAACAGTGTAATATTCCTTACATTTGCATCGTAGCCTGAGATTGAATGATATGCTGTTGCGTACCCAAAGCAACTTGAATTCGAACTGTTTGATGCCAAACTCTGTCTATGGTGTCGATGAATCTCTTCTACAATGGATTAGAAATTACCTTTCGAACCGTTCGAATTCAAGTTGCCTTGAAATGCCTTGAAAATATCAAGCGCAACGATCTTACTTTCGCCTGCATTGTGCAAAGATTGGTTCCACTTTTCGGCGAGATAAGCTATCAGATCACCAGTCAACCTGTTGCTGCGGAATACGTACTGCCGGCCATTAAGAAGCTTCGGTGATTCAAGATATTTCATAAGCTGACGATTTATCAGCGTTTCCATGACCTTAGAAAGAAGGGACGTAAGTGCTATGGGTCAGTACGAGGTGGGTGCCGAAGATTCACCCCTTTTAGGGACGAGCTGGACAAATGCTGTTTTCCATCTGCTCGGAAAGAGACCGAAAGAATAGGATAGATGAAAAAGCCTACGCAGTGGTTTTGCCAGGGCAGAAGAACACCTCTTCAGAAGAATAGGGGGAATACCATCCGGGCCAGCGGATTTGTGAACGTCGAGATCTTTAAGTACTCTTACAACTGTACGAAGGCGGAAGTGGATTTGTCCCATGGTGAAATCAACGCTCTTAAGTACAGGTGGCAACATATTGGAATCTGGCAATGTTGAGCTGCTTTGTCTAAAGAGCTGACAGCTGGGATGTCATTGTAAATGAGAGTGAGAATTGAAGACGAGGTGGAATTCTTTATGTTTTTTACACATGACCAAAAGTTTTTGCTAAACTTGGGATATTGTAGCAGTTTTTGCCTCAACTTTTGCTCATAGCAGAATTTCACACGTCTTATAATTGCATTACAGTCATGTCTGGCCCGTTTAACCTTATTCCGGGTTTCCTCAGTAGAGTTTGCTTTGTCAAGGGTGATTTTTTAGCTATTATTTTTTTGGCAACACTGGTTTAAACAGCTGACACACGTTTCGTGTTTTGTTTCACTGTCAAACATCTTCAGTTTGGTCTATAATTTAACCATGAATCGTTCGTATAAACGCTTGCAAATTATTGAATTTTGTTATCAACATGCGTGCTCTGTTAAGAAAGCTTATCGCGCGCTTCTTCCATTTTATGGTCAGTTTAATCGAAGCTCATTTTTGGCTCAATGGGTACGTAAATAAGCAGAATTGTCGATTTTGGAGTGAATATCAGCCAGAAGCATTGCAAGAGCTGCCAATGCATCCAGAAAAAGTCACAGTTTGGTGCGGTTTATGGGCTGGTGGCATCACTGGACCGTACTTCTTCAAAGATGATGCGAATCGTAACGTAACTGTGAATGGTGAGCGCTACAGTGAGATGATATCCAACTTTTTTTTGCCCAAAATGCAAGAGCTTGACTTGCATGACATGTGGTTTCAACAAGACGGTGCCACATGCCACACAGCACGCGCAGCAATGGACTTATTGAGAGGCGAGTTCGGTGAACATTTTATTTCAAGTTCGGGACCGGTCAATTGGCCGCCTAGATCGTGCGATTTAACCCCTTTATACTATTTTTTGTGGGGCTATGTCAAAGCTCATGTCTATACAGACAATCCCGCTTCAATTGACGCATTGGAAGACAACATTGAAGCATTTATTCGTGAGATACCGGCCGAAATGTTGGAAAGAGTATGCCAAAATTGGACTAAGCGGATGGACCATTTGAGGCGCAGTCAAGGTCAACATTTGCATGAAATAATCTTCAAACATTAAATTTTATGGACCGTACTATCGATTCAAATAAAGATTTCATGCATTTTTCTGAATTTTAAGTGTTTTTTTCTTTTTGAAAAACATTCCTATAGCTTAAAAAATCACCCTTTATATCCGGAAATTCAACTCTCTCAACCTGACATCCTCTTTACAGCTCGAGTCGTACCATTGCGTTTGCTTTGGGCTTGATACACTTCACTCTATGAGGAATGAATGATCTTATGCCCAGCAGAAGAATGTTTGTGATCGTATCAGCAGCGGTATCCACGTCACTATCGAGTAAGCATAGTGACCAGTAAAAGTTCCTAAAGAAGTTGTTTAGATCGCTCCAATCGGCTTTCTCGTACAGCCATACTATATTTTTAGGAATTTGTTCTCTAACTGTTTTTGGCTATATCGAGAAATTTGCTGATACAACACAGTGGTCAGACGAGCCTAGAGGTGACAGAATGTCAACAGAATATTTGTCAGGATAAGGGGTGAGAAACAGGTCCAGGGTGTTTGCGGAATGATCTGACATTTCTGGTATTCGTGTGGGCTCAAGTAACTATTTTGTATCATAATTTGTCTTACTTCCATTCATAGCAACCATTTATTTGTCTTTATATGTTCTTACGAGCAAATATCTGCCTTATGTAAAAAATTGTTTTAGTGTTTAATAAAATCTCATCTTTCATCGAGTTAATTGAACAAAAGCTGACTTTTAACATCGAAATTATAAATACACCACTTTGGGTAGGGATTTACGATTTTGGGGATATACCCCGTTTTAAATACCCACCCGTTGCGTATTTACCCGAGGAACATTCCTAATTGTGCCTGCTATTGTTCTTTCACAAGTGGAGGTGACCTAATGTCTGATGCCGACTCCAAACGGTAGGCAACTTAGACTCAAGTTCCAAACCACAAGGCCGCGTCGCCGCCTTCTGGAAAAGGTTGCCAAGAGCAATTCTTCTGCTGGATTTGCCCAGATATGCCGTGCATGGAGCTTGCATTTGCCTCCGGCCCAGGTGCAGTGCGATTCCAGGAAATTGTGAGAACGACGCACTATTCAGGCCCTTCATGGGAAAGTAAAAGGCGACGGGAATCTCGTTAAACTCCTCCACAGTTACCCCAGTCACGCATTCTCTGACAAAACCAGACACCAGGCATTGACATTCAACTTCAGTTCAATGCCGCCTGATAACCGTGCAACAATTCGAATCAATTTACTTCCTCACAATGGCCAGTCTGGGTGATTATTATGATTATCCAAACATTATTGGAGGTCAATTATAGCGACAACGGTTTGCTGCCACGCCCGCCCTCAAATGGATGAGAATCCTAATTGCATTTCAATTCCTCATTCAACATGCCATATTATCTGCCCGTAAACAAGTTCCGGTTTCCGGCCATCTCTGAAAATACTCATTCCATCCAGTCTGACAGAATTAATTCAATAGACTTTCCATGTGCCCGTACATATCGGATATTTGCACACTAATATCATTTCGGACGCTCCAATCATAATTCTCTTTCATCTCTCTTCTCCCTGCGCCTGTGGGTCAGGGCGCACAACTGTTTGGCTTGTTTGTTGTAAGGATTTTTGAATAGAAAATCGAATTTCGCCCGAAATTCAAATTACGTATACGACCCGTTTAACCGAACACATGTCACATGTGAGGCCCATCCACCATCGACTGATGTGGATGCAAACAAGGACAAAGGCATATTCTCGTAATTTCATGAAAATGAAAAACTCAAAGGATGGCCGCGAGTAATTAAATTCAAAATTGTTGACAAAATAGTCGCATTATCAGACAGCCAATATCAAAATCAAATATTTATAATTGTGTGTTGTTTGAAATTAAATGATGTTGCCATGGTCGTTAGTTGAACTGGGTTAGTTTAAATGGGCTTTAGAGCGAGCCAGCATGTAAGCAAGTGGAACGGGGTTGTGATGAGAAGGCGGCAGCATCGAAATGGAATGGCAGACATGCAATTTCCGCCGAGGTATTTAAGAACATCCAAAGTACCAGACGTCACCAGACCGAGGTTCAGATTTTAAGCCAACTCGTCCTAGATTGTCTGTGGGACCTTCAACTTTGATCGCTTCAAAGAACGCAATAGATGACGTTCCTTGCATAATTGGTGCCTACAAGGGATGAAGGACCACAACCGATTTGTTCTTAAGGTGGTAATTTATTTATTGTAATCCACACACTACATGCGTGCTAATAGATTTGTTTGAAGTGTACTATTCTTAATATTAAATGGAGAATATAAAATAAATACTTCTGTAATTTAATAAATTATTAAAGGATAAAAGGCACTTTTAAAGCGCGGACTTGTACGAGACAGGTCCAAGTCTTGTGAATGTTCATTGAAAACTCGAATTACTCTCGTTAGTGGTAGTCTCCACTGTGCAGTGGCGATTCCTCTCAGTTAGCCAGTTTAGCGGCGCTAAGCAAAGAGCTTCAATGGATAAATTCTATGAAGAACATTTTATACAAAATGCAATGACAAAGATTAATTGCAATTATCTGTGTGATAAATAACAAATTTGCATACTCAAGTTTAATGGACGACAAACATACACCCAGCTCGCTTTAAAATGCCTTGAAGAGAGCAGGGTTCCTTACATGTTTCTTTTCGTGACATTTTCATGCAAAACACAAAAATCCCGTACCAAAGGTCTCCCTTGAAACTATCTTTACGGCAAAAAATTTGCGCCACCAGATCCCCATGCGATATATTCATTTGTGTTTGGCTATATACGGAAGAGTTAGCGCATAAAATTGCGATAAACCGCCACACATCAGATCCCAACTTACAAGTGGGGTGGAAGCAAGCATAGGAACAATTGCCTGCTGTTAAGTGCTGAGTCGGTGCGCCGTTCGACTTCTTGGCGCTCGAAGTTTGACTGAAGAGAACAAACTTCAGCGTGTTCGATTAACAGAATATAATTCATACAATTTCTTTGTGTTGGATGCTTAGACAATGCATAAACTATAGTCTATATAGACATGCATCCAAACATGATTATATTACATCTTATAAAAATGCTTAAAATTAGACAGTGAAAATGTATGTCCTATGCCCCATCTCACCGCAATGTTAAAATGAGGAATACTGCATGCGATCTGGATTTATTGTGACTAATAAGACTAAAAATACTAAGGATTAATTGCAATAAGTCTTATATAATCGTTGTATTGTTTGCTGAGCTTGTAGTTAACCTAATGTTTAGGACCTGGAATCGCCACTGGTACACTGGAACCTTTCAAATAAAATGTCCCAATGACGGAGTGACTTAGATGGCATATGAAATTAATCATCAAGAGATAAGAACATTTTATATGGCTGCAAATATATCTCTAGTTGACAGATATCTGAAACCAAGCAGTTGACATCTTGCTATATAACTGGGTGAAAACCCCGAATAAATTTAATAAAAATGTACTTGGTGAATCGCTTTTGAACGTTTTCAATTCTTTCGGAAAATGTGATGAAAGCAGGGTTCCAAACTACGACAGCATATTGAAGGAAAGTTAGCACGAGGGATATACATAGTGTTAATAGGGCGAATGGATCAGTGAATCCTTTAGTGCTACGCTTTATGAAGCCGACTGCTGAGTTTCCCTTTGCTACGAGGGGCGTTCAATATATTCTCATTATCGGGGTGAAGCTGTGGTTGTATATATAAATTGACTTATTTATCAAGTAATACTAATATTTTAGTGCATTCATGTAAAATTTCATATAAATGTGATTATTAATTCGCGTTTTATCTCTAGTTAAACAGAATCATAATGGCAACTGAGACGATGATGGTGAAAATTGAGCATCGCGCTGTAATTAAATTTCTCACTCAGCAAGGAAAAAGTCAAAAAACTATTCATTAAGAGATGGTGGCTGTTTACCAGGGTTTCGCACCTTCATTATCAACTGTGCAAAAGTGGTCAAGTGAGTTCAAGAGAGGCAGAGAGAGCATTGAAGACGTCCCAAGCTCCGGCTCCCCGGCTACTGCTTGCACGGGAGAAAGCATCAAAGAAGTCGAAAAACTTGTTCTTGAGGATGCCCGAATAAAGGTGAAAATGATGGCAGAGATCACCAAGCTTTCAATTGGTACCATTCACACCATTCTTCATGACCATCTTAACCTTTCAAAGGTCAGTGCAAGGTGGGTGCCACGAATGCTCACAGCGCCTCAGAAAAAAGTGAGAATCGCGTGCTGTAGAGAGCTTTTGGAGATGTGTAGTGAGAACGCGGACGGTGTTACGAATCGAATTGTTACTGGTGGCGAAACATGGGTCCACCACTATGACACTGAAAGCAAACAAGAGTCCATGCAGTCTCATAAAAAAGGAACAGACCCCCCGAAGAAGTTCAAAGTCACTTCGTCTGCCGGGAAGCTCATGGCCACAGTTTTTTGGGACTCAAAGGGAATCTTGCTCATTGAGTACAAAAACAAAGGTGAAACCATCAACGCCACATCCTACGCTTCCACTTTGCATAATTTGCTGGAGGAAATTAAAAAGAAAAGACGGGGTAAACTCGCAGCGGGTGTGTTGCTTCTTCATGACAACGCTCCTGTTCACACGGCGCGAGTTTCCAAGGCTGCTGCGCGAGATTGTGGTTTCGAAGAAATCCAACACCCACCCTATAGTCCAGTCCTTGCCCCTAGTGATTATTTCCTGTTTCCGGATTTGAAAAAATGTCTTCGTGGAAAAAGATTTTCGGATGATGAAGAACTCAAGTCGGCAATAAATGGGTATTTTGCAAGAAAGAAGAAATCTACTTTTTGAGGGCTTAAAAAAGCTTATCTCAAGATGTAACATGGAGATTATATTGAAAAATATAAACAATTTAAATTGAATTCGCACTTTCCTTCATATCGATACCGAGAATATATTGAACGCCCCTTCTGACTGATATGAGTATGAAATGTAAACGTGGAGGTACGTAATGCCCAAGTATTTGATGCCATTAGTGTTCGAAAGATGTGAATTTCCAATAGAATAATTAAATTAGATTAGAAAAGCTAGTCGCGTAAAAGAAATTAATGGGCATTTATTAATTAAACATTTATTAATTAAACATATTAAACATTACATTTACATTATTAATTAAACATAAGGTCATTATTTTCACACCACTCCAGGGTGATGTTAATATTCGACTAAAAGTTAAGTATGATAGAGATGCCCAACTTCACAGCTGATTGACTCCTAGTCCATCGACGAATTTGAGAGGTTTTATGACAGTCATTCAAGAATTTTTGACAGTTATTTACGAAATGAAGTAAATGCCTTTCTCGGATTGGTAAATTTGTCTTTGGAGACCTAAAATATAAAAAATGGTTGTCAAAAATTTTAAGGGGCAAGAGAGGCAGAAGTTTTGCGTCTCTATCATACTTCATTTCTGTCTCCGACTGTAGCAGAACAGTCACTGACATTTTTAGTACTTTCATATCATCAGCATACAGCAAAGATCCACTGTCTTTAATTGAGAAAATAATATCACTAACGACTGTAATAAACAAGAGTGGACCTAGGTGGCTACCTTGCTGTACCCCCGAGCTACATGTAATTGGTTTTGATAAGGAGTTTCTAATTTTTACTCGATTGAAAAGGAAAGAAGATATCCACCTTAGGAAATGGGAACGAAACCTTTTAACACTAGAAAGACGGTAAGGGTTATATGTACCCGTACAATAAATACGTAGTTTTTGATATAGTAAAACATTTAATAGTGCTTATCAATCGGCGAATAAATATTTAAACTAAAATGTAATCATATTAACGTTTTTTTTATTAAGAAGGCGCTTTTATTCCTAGTATAACCATGACAAATAATTGCTTTCGACTGATTACATTTTCCACATAATGGATGTTTGCAAAAATTACACACAAATAGTTTGTTTATTACATTTGGAAATATAACAGTGACATCTTTGGCTTGAAGGCTGCATCAGTATGTTGGCTGAGGTACTAGCTGATTCTTCCGATGTGTTGCTGAGTTCGAGACCCAACTATAGTAGAAAGTCTACTCACTTGATTGTTTGCCACTTCCTGATATAGAATCCAAGCATTTATCGCAGAGAAGTATAATATATTATAAAATACTTGTACCGGCCATCTTATCGAAGCTGCCTTTACACTGTAATTTCTAGTCATTTGGTCAAGAACATCAACACCATATTTCGTAGAATTGTAGAATGTAACCGTTTTTTTTTTATATTTTCATATATTGGGTCTACAACTTAATTCGTGCTTAACTTAAGTCAAAATTTGAGCGTTTATTTAAGATTGAACGATTTTAAGAAAACATGTACAATTATTCAAAGTATTGCCCATCTGAAGCTATGACTTCATCCCAGAAGAACTGCGCCGGCTTGGCAGCCAAGAATGAATCAAGCCAATTTTTGATATTCTGCTCTGATGTGAACCGTATTTCAGTGAGGGCGTTCTGCATCGACCGGAACAAATGGTAGTCAAAAGGGGCAAGGTCTGGGCTATAAGGCTGGTGGGGTAAAACTTCCCATCCACTGTTTTCCAAATAGTTCTTAACCGGAATAGCAACGTGGGGCCGAGCGCTGTCATGATGGAAAATTATTGGCTCGTGTCTGGTCGCACATTTGGGGCGTTTTCGGCTACTTCTCTCTTCAAACGGATTAATTGAGTTCGGTAGCATTGGTTCAACCCAGTTTTAGCAGCTCATAATACAGCCCACCCTTCTGATTCCACCAGCAGAGCATTACCTTCGCACCATGGATATTCGTCTTTGCCGTTGATTTGCTGGTTGGCCAAGCCAAAATCACCACTTTCGGCACGTTCGCTTAGCTAGCGCATGTTCACCATATACTTCCACCAAAATACGATGACTTCCGGCAGCAGTATTCTTCATATTAAAGTAATGAAGAAGAATTCCCCGCAAAAACACTTTTTCAGGCAAAGAGTTTGACACATTTGAGTGAATAAAAAATTATTGTTGCTTACGCTTCAAATGAATGAAATGACTGAAACGACGTACAATGACAGTAGCTTTCCAACGCACGCTCCAATGGAATAATACAAGTTACGCCATGTCTTAGCTTTTGATCAATTGCTTTCAATGTCCATCAGATATTAGGGAAGTTTTCAACTGTGAAATACGATTGAAATGACCCAGTGCTGAAGTGATAAGAGATGCGCAAAATGTCAACAATTTCGCGGAAATTTCTTTTCAGAACATCAGTGATCAATCTAGCCTAAATTCAAGTAACCTAAATTCTCCCCCGTCCCTATCAAAACTTTCCCATTTTTATGAAGCAAAATAAAATTCATGAGGAAATCCAATTCTAGGAATCTTTAAACAAGATGCTTGCAAGAGTTATTTGTGTCAGCGTATCACCTTTATCGTTGGTTGAGCATCCCTTGTGGAAGTTATTTTTTGAAAAGCTGCAGCCTTCATTCAAATTTCCATCACGAAAGCAATTGGCAACAACTTACATGAATTGCGGATCAACTACACACTTCACAAAACATACATCTGCAGTGTGATGGATGACCCACAAATGTACCCATTTTGGGTAAATACCGGGTATATACACGGGTTTTTATCCTGAAGGGGTATATACCGAGTAAATGCTACGCAGAATACGAGTGGTTGCTGAGAAGTTAGGCCGCAGCGCTAGCCATATTATATTATACTTTGTCTAACCTTTGCTACTTCGGTATGCTTAACCAACTTGGTCTCACGAAAGACCAATATCAAGCTCTATCAGAACCTCATACTGGCCACAAGAACGCTAAACGATAAACACAACAGCTGACCCTTGGGGTCTTCGAAAGGCACATTCTACATAGCTTCGGATAAGCAGTTCTGTCTGCGAAAAGGCTGAATGAAGGAGAAGGTAACCTCCATGAACTGTGCCTATACCTAAATGTACTCGGGTAGACTAGCATCTCGACATGCAATTAACCGCTGTAAAGAGCGCCAGTGGGTTATCCTCACACAATCTAGCGTCTGGCTCCCAAATTCCAGATGCAAGTATAGTGGATAGACTACAAGTTTACGAAGTCGTAAGGGACTTTACTCCTCTCGAAACGAGGGAAGAGTGAGCAACGTATGACCCTATCAACACTTCTACCATCCGCTTGTGTACAGATAGATCAAAGACGTGAAAAGGTAGAGGCTATTGAATTGTTAAATATGCACGGCTCCATCATCTTAACACTCAACAGCAGCAGCCTCCAACCCATCCATGGCTGGCGCGAAATGATCCGAGCTCTTATTCATGTCACACGTTTCAGTAAATGGTAAACGCGGCTCTTTTGGCATTGGCAAGTCATTAGCAGTGCGGGCAAAAGGAATTCCTTAACATATCCCGTAGCTAGGTGCAACAATTGTTTTCTTTTCACCGAACGAGCTCAGATTCTGCACTGACTATGACAGTGTTTTTCAAGTGAATGTCCTGGCAGTCAAGGAAGAGTCCAGAATGATGTCAAAGTTGGAAATGCCAACGGTTCATATGAACGTTCTAATTGACTTTCAATCGGTCATGAAATAAATTTCGCCAAGAGAAATCAATTTCAAGCTGGTCGCATGCTGCCGCGATGTATTTGCGGCTTTCAGCGCGAAGCACGAATCACTGGCAATTCACCCACCCATAAACCGCATCAAGGCCGAATGGATGGCGCAATTGTTTACACGTCGGCTCCACTCCACATGAATCATACCCTGTTCATGGACATGATGTGAACAAATCTAGTGGAGGCACAAAAATCCATGTTAAAACCTACATGACATGTGCTCTGATCAACAGTTGGACATGTGATTTGACGTTTTCCTATATGTGCACGACATTGTTTGAATGGAGTGGTAAATATTGAGAGTAAAAATAGAAGTGTTAGTGAATGCCATTTTTGACACTATTTTTTAGTGAGATCTACTTCGTTGATTGGTGGTTGATTGCCCGCTTCTTGATGTTGACGCTATCGCAGCCAACGTTGATGTGAAGCGACATGGCATATGTTGCTCACCAAAGAAACGATCGTGGTTTGGATGTTGAGCAGAAATATGTCCAGTGGAGACGGTGTGTTAAGTGCCAGTCCTGGGATAGTCGGGTCCTCGGTTCGAATTGCAGTGACAGCTAAGTTAATACGGGTTTCAAATCTCCTGCAGTCACCATATGCCGGTGGTTATAGTCAGACTGTTGGTATCCCAGTCGAACAACATGGTCTTAGTGTTCTGGTGAATTCACAAGCAGCCCCCTTCCATACTCTACCCTAAACCGCACCAAAGAGTGCATTATTCCCATATTGCCCATCTGACCAATAATTTTTTTTTTTTCGTTTCATTTATTGATATTTACGAGTATCTCTGTGCATTAAGAAAATGATGTCCTTTTACTAGTTCAGGAGCAATATAAAATAATATACAATTTTACTTGACATGCTTGAATTTAAGTGATATCGAATTCTTGCGAGTTATTTCAGTACGATGAGAAAAATTAGAAACAAGCGGTACAATAGTCTGCACTCGGTCTTAGACCGTACCTGTGAGGGTAGGTGGTTCCAGAGATGAACAGCATGAATGAAGAAGTGCATTAAACAGGGATATTAACTAGGGTCTCAAGGTAATATAACGACTCGATCGACAGAAGGTGATCAAATAAATAATTTGGCTGTTTCTTGTGAATAATTTTGAAGAGTAATATGCACGATCTGTAACCTAGAAATGCTTCCAATACGCATCCTAGGATATTCCGACGTTGTTCTGAGACATGGTCAATCTGCGAAGATGCAGCCGCGTTGATTGCTTTTCTCAACTTTTACGAAGAACAATAATCACAGTCAGCGAACAACTCTGATCCATATGTCAAGTTTGGCACTATGAGTGCTTGGGCAAGTTTTGATTTAACGTTGATAGGGAGAACATATTTGCTGATTGACAAGCCTCTTAGGGATGTATATATCTTGGACACTACGCAATCAATGTGGTCAGTTCACTATTGCACATTATTCCAAGGTTTTTTACACATGTAACATATTCAATGGGGGCATGGGCTTATGTACACAGGGTAAAGTTGCTGACTGCATCCAACCTGGTAGAATGCCAGCGCGATCCCTGCTTGTTCATAAGTCAAGTTGACGTACAGCCTCCTCGCGGCGCCCCTGGATAGCCATCATAACAGCCGTTGTGTGGTGAACTAATATACGCAGCGAACCCTCTGAGGGTTAAATTAATGGGCCTGGCCTCCCAGTTTGGAGGTTGTGAGTGAGGTTAACTTCCTCACCACGTAAAAAAAATACGAGTTCAGAAACAACAACCTGCCTCGGATACGGACGGATCTACTGTTGACGACCCTTGCAAACGGAAAAAGGACAATGACTTTCGGTTCTGCACGTGGAATGTGAGGTCCCTTAACAGACCACGTGCAGCCGATGAACTAGCCGAGCCTCTAGACTGCTATAAAGCAGACATAACCGCTATCCAGGAAGTGCGGTGGAACGGGCTGGGCAAAAAGAGGATGAGAAACTGCGACCTCTACTAGGCGACTGCTACAGGGAAGGAGGGCAGCGCTTATTTGGATGTGGTTTTGTTGTTCGAGGCAGACTATTGACCAAAAAGTCTTAAGTTTTAAGTATGTAAGCGAGCGCCTCATAACAATCCGCATCAAGGCTAAGCTCGGGAACATCAGCCTGATTTGCGTCCACGCCCCGACAGAGGAGAAGGATGACAATAGCAAGGACGATTTCTATGATCTCCTAGAAAGAACATACGATCAATGCCCCAGCTATGATACCAAGATCGTTCTAGGAGATCTCAACGCACAGCTGAGCAAGGAAGAAATCTTTGCTAAAGTTATCGGAAAACACAGACTGCACGACAACACATCCGGAAACGGACTCAGGCTGGTGGATTTCGCCCCGGGGCGTAACCTCTCTGTAATGAGCACACGGTTCCCACACCTCAACATCCATAAAGGGACCTGGCGGTCACCCGATCAATCAACCGTCAACCAGATTGATCACATTGGGATCGACGTCAGACACTCCTCCAATATTCTCGATGTCCGAACTTTCCGAGGAGCCAATATTGACTCGGATCATTTCCTTGTTGTAGCCAAGGTAAGAATGAGGATATCGAGAGAAATACGGAGTCGAGACAGGACACCTCGTTTTGACGTTGGCAAGCTACAATCGCAATCGATCGTTAGGAACTTTGCCGACCGAGTCTCCCTGAAACTCTCCGAAAGTTCGACCCTGCCTACAACCACAATAGACCAGGAATGGAAACGTTGTCAAGAAGCCATCAAAGAAGCTGCCACTGATGCTGGATTTTACGACACCACCAAAGAAGAACCCATGGTTTGACGACGAGTGCAGGCAGGCACATGCAGCCCAACAGGAGGCCTACAAGGCAACTCTGCATCGAACAACGAGAGCTGTTCGTGAGCTCTACGAGCAGAAGAGAAGGGAAGAGAACCGGCTTCTCAGAAGGAAAAAGAAAGAGCACGAGAAGCGCGCGGTGGAAGAGATGGAGAGATGTTACGGCAGGAAGGAGGTCCGAAAGTTTTACCAAAAGGTAAAACAGTTATCCGGAGGGTATAGACCTCGGACAGAAGCCTGCAGGGATGAAAATGGACAACTAGTAGTAGAATCGCAGTCGATGCTGAGAATTTGGAAAAATCACTTCTGCAGACTGTTAAACGGAGATGACGACACAAATTCCGCTGTCAGGCAGAATGTTCCACTTAACTTGGACGAGGATGACCAAGAATTCCGTCCCCCGATATAGACGAGGTCAAGATAGCGATATCTAGACTAAAGTCGAACAAAGCTGCTGGAGCGGACGGACTGTCCGCGGAACTGTTTAAAGCAGCTGGAGATGATCTGGTTGGGCGCATGCACCAGCTCATCTGTAAGATATGGTCGGAGGAAAGCATGCCCGATGAGTGGAATCTCAGCGTCGTTTGTCCGGTCCACAAGAAAGGAGACCCATTTGACTGCGCCAACTATCGAGGGATCAGTCTCCTTAACATAGCGTACAAGATCCTCTCTGCCGTCCTGTGTGAACGCCTGAAGCCATTCGTCAATAACCTGATAGGTCCTTATCAGTGCGGTTTCAGGCCGGGAAAGTCCACCATCGACCAAATTTTCACACTGCGGCAGATCCTGGAAAAAACCCACGAGATGCAGATCGACACCCACCACCTATTCGTCGATTTCAAGGCCGCATATGACAGCGTGCATAGAGACGAGCTATACAATGCCATGTCTAGTTTTGATATTCCAGCCAAACTCGTCAGATTATGCAGGAGGACGATGGAGAACTCTCGCTGCTCCATCAAGGTCGGTAACGAACTCACCGAGACCTTCAATGTCAAAAAAGGTTTTAGACAAGGCGACACTAAAATGTCAACACCAGAGGCACGATCTTCCAAAAGTCCGTTCAACTGCTTGCCTACGCGGACGACATTGACGTGATTGGACGAACACAGCGAGCTGTCAATGAGGCTTTTGCTAGCATTGAAGCGGAAGCGGCTAAAATGGGTTTGGCAGTTAATCAGGGCAAAACAAAGTGCATGCTGTCATCACGAAAGGACGCACAACATCGACGCCTCGGACAGAGCGTCATAATGGGCAGCAGAAACTTTGAGGTAGTCAAGGACTTCGTCTACCTTGGCTCTGCAGTAAACAGGGACAATAACACCAGTACCGAGATTAAGCGCAGAATTACTCTTGCCAATCGCTGTTTCTTTGGGCTCAAGAGGCAATTGAGTAACAGAGCCATCTCTCGAAACACCAAGTTGACTTTATATAACACCCTAATCATCCCCGTCCTGCTCTATGGCGCAGAGACATGGACGCTATTGAAAGCGGATGAAGAAGCTCTTGGTCTTTTTGAGAGAAAAGTTCTGCGTGCGATCTTTGGTCCTGTCTGTATTGATGGCGTCTGGAGAAGGAGATTCAACCACGAACTGTACGGGCTGTACAGCGGCGTGCACCTAGTTAAGCGTCTTCGGATCCAACGCTTAAGATGGCTAGGTCACGTAGAGCGGATTGACACCACAGCTCCGGCCCGAAGAGTCTTCGATTCCGAGCCTTTGGGACAACGCATAAGAGGTCGTCCTAGAACAAGATGGCGCACACAAGTGGAGAAGGACCTCAACCAACTTGGTGTGCACAACTGGAGGCAGCTGGCGAAAGATCGTGCTGGCTGGAGAGGCTTGTTGGTTGAGGCCCAGGTCCACCCCGGACTGTAGCGTCAAACAAAGAAGAAGAGAACATATTTAATTGCGGTCGAGTTAAGTTCAATTGGCGGGAAGTTGGATAGGGAAGGCGGTTGTTTCGAGAACGGCATTAGGCCATTTTTTGTAGCCCAATTGGCGATAGAGCCTAAATCCTTGCTTACTTCAGCAACTGAGTCTTCAACCACACCAAAAAACTTATGTAGATTTTGAACATAGTCTGCTTAGATATGGAACTTACAGTGGGACAAAGCCATTGGAAGGGCGTTGATAAACATTGAAAATAAAAAAGGACCGAGAATAGAACCTTGAGGAACACCACAGCTTATGTCACAAGAAGGTGAACGTTTTTAATTATGGAAAACAGCTTGAACTCGGATAGGAAGATATGAAAGAATTAATTTATTAGTGGGATTACATAACTTATATTGGGTGGACAGTTTATGACAGAGTATCCTTTCCAAAAGTCAAGTAAGGTTAATATGGTCTTATGTCGTCCGTTACCTCTCACAAGGCTGTGACACAGCTATGTTCTTTACAAAAACTTGACTGCATTGGGTTTAAAAGATTGTGTCGCTCAATATAATCTCTGATGTCTCGGCTAACAAGAGACTCAAGCACTTTTGATAAAAACGGAGGAATAGCAATAGGTCTATATTCAGGTGGATTAGTTTTCTTGGGAATTGGGATTATCTTTGTGTGGAGGGTACGTCAAAGTCATGATTATTGTGTTCATAATGTGAGTGGTGTGAGGAAGTATTATTGGAAGCAACACTTTAATGAAGTCGTGGTGTGTATTATCGAGACCAACCGATTTTGACTTGATGGAGAGCACTGCACAGCCGACTAAGTAGAAATCGACTGTTCTCAACTCAAAAGCACTTGTTCGAGTGTTATTTAAAAGTGTTGGAGACATTCTTTCGGAGGATGCAGGGCCAGTAGAAGCAAATCGAATGCTTAAGTTCTCAAGGTTAATGTCATCATCATTTATCCATTTTTTTTCTTTGCTCAGTCCAGTGTTGAATTTTGTTTTGTAATACCTGAGCTTAGCTGATTTTATCCTCAATGTTACATGGTTTCTACAGTCCTTGTATTCATTATGCATTTCCGGGCACCGTCTGAAAAGAAAGTCCCTCTTTCTCATCGCGGGAAGTATTCTCTCGGTTAACTACGGAGATGTCTCGCTTCTAATGACTCTTGTCCGAAGCGGTACATGTTTTTCGAAGAGATAGTTAATATTAGCGTTAAATAACGCAATTTGTTCATCAACATCAGACGGCATGTACAGAGTCCACCACTCAACATTACAACAATCTGAGAACAGGTTATCAACATTAATACTACGGAAATCACGATATTGAACGGACTGTGGACAACCTTTTGCTGATTGAATATCAAATGTTGCAAAAATGAGATCGTGGTACAGAAATACAGGAACAGGAAGTTGGCTATAAGATTTCACCAAGCTGTTGTCATTGGTCAACACGACGTCGATCAATGATGGCGAGCAGTCTGGCTTTAAATGCGTGGGTTCGACGGTATTTGAGAAAGTTAAGCTTAGAGAACGCATTGTGCGATTCAACAGAGAGAGTTAGATGGCAATTCAAGGAGATTCAAATTGAGATCTCAAATTGAGATCACTGGAGAAGAAATAAAAAAACATAATTTTGATGCGTAACGTCCGGTGGCACGTAGACAGTACCAACAACACACTCATATTCACCAGTTAAAATCTCGACAAAATAAAATTCATTAGAATGCATATCACTATCATTGGAGGACAAGAGGTATTTTGTTCTTATGTTGTTCCTGATATAAATGGCAACGCCTCCACCCGCTGAGAAAGCGGTCTGCTCGAAAGAGGTTAAACCATTTAAGTCTCGTTTCGAAGCGTTGTTCGGGTGTCAGTTATTCCATAAAAAAAAAACGACACGAATTCGGATGACGTCCAACAAATTCATCGAAGCCAAGCCCGTCGATACATGTAATCCCAAGCGTCAACCACAGCAAAGTGACACAGCAGTCAATCTAAATTGGACGCATTAAATAGAGAATGTCTACTCTTGAGCCAGCTATCAGTACTAATGATATCCCCTGTATAGACATTTCTTCCCAATCAGCTCCTTGTTCGATCGATTACAGATCACATCATTTCAGTGCCGCTGCAGTGCACTCGCACATCAGAGCTCAACCAAGTCACACTGGCTGCGACTCTATTTATCATCGTGAGTGCTCTCAATCAGGAAAACAATTCAGTTGACCATCCCAGAACCGCCCTCTCCATTGGTCATTCAATTCCACTCCAGAAGCAGTGCAGCAGCACAAACTGACGTCAATCACCGGCAAATTACAAGTCACGCAACATTCATTGGGGCCACAAATTCACTATCATGTCTCGGTCAACACTTGTGACCCCAAAACATGACAATCTACACAACCTTTGTCCGGACCAAGTGTCACACCCGTCAGTCCGACAACACCCCACAAATGTGTGGCTCCACTTTAGTAATATGTCACCATCAACCCCCTCCCCCCGGGAGCATGGCATGCATAATGCCACTCTTATCGTGACGTTCGCATCTCTCAAATCGCTGAACGAACGCTCGATGCTGGCCCCCACTTATCCCACCCATGGCAAATGACTGCTCTTGCGGTTATAGTCTCCGATAAGAATTTACATGCAGCCCCCAATTATTGTCATGTTAATCGCCTCTTGTCCTACTAATCGAAATCCACTTCAGCTGCACAGTTTGCGTTTATTCGGCCATAACGTCAGGACTTCAGTGTGAAATACTTGTGTCTCCTCGTTCAACTCCTACCTCTACGCACACATCAGCGATGAGTGTGTGTGTGTGTGGGCTTGAGTGCCGAAAGCACAACTGGTCGGGACTGGCATGGCCTTTCGAGTAATCGGTCGATAATTAGTTGGCCGACTTGCAAGTGGTGGTGTTTGCAGGATAATTACTGCCCACAGCTGCAGAGGTTGTGTGTTCATTTTCACTTTGCCACTTGTCTCGGGGAGGAGCGGTCTTTCCTTGCGACTTAGTACACCCTCTCCCCCTCCCCGCTCCCAACCTCAACACTCCCGCTTTCTGTTCGTCCTTGGGGCAGTTGGAGAAAACGCGATTAGCTCGCGGTGATTAGGTTAAGTGAATTAAAGCGTTTCCCGGAACTAATTTGTTTGGCCTTGTTGGCCGATGGTTGCTTTGGAAATAAGCTCGTTTGGCGTTTATTTAGATTTTATCCTACGAGTTGATGGGAAGAGAGTCAGATGTTGCGAGCCTTAGTTTGAAAAAGGATAAAAACTAGACAGTCAATGCACTAGATTCATCCCAACTGGAAATGTATTCCTCGTATGCATTATTGCGTAATACAGGACAGTCATTTGAGATACATCGAAAGCATCGATGTCTGCTGATCGATGAATCGAATCAATCTTCCGAAAGAGGTGAACAAAATAATTTAGCTCTTTGCTTGTGCAACCATCCATATATTGCCTTTTCCATCTGTGGATATTCAGAAGTCTTAAGTGTAACGCGTTTTCCTGGTCCAGATTCGGCTCTCGCCACAAATTGTCTAAGACTGCTTCCCTTTGCTTTTATCTGGCTTATTGTTGACCTGTGCACATTATATTTTTCACAAAGTAGCTTTACTGAAACACCCTTATCAGCTTCGGATAAAATTTCACTTCTTTTTTTAATAGATTATTTTGTAATAATTCTTGTAACACCCATCCTGACCGAATTTCGAGTAGATAATAATGAAAGTGGAACCCATCTAAGGAACCACACTTGGATGTGTAAATGTAGTTACAAAGAATTCTGTCTAGACCCACAGGAAAATACATTACTGTGAAATAACGACAGACGTAACCAACCAAAAGGAGAACATGCAAATAAAAAACAGATGCACAAATTGCACTGATCGAGGTAACCTTTTTGGAAAGTTGCACTTATAGAGTCAATACGTGCTACGTCTTTAGCGATGCGAAAATCGAGGAGTTGCGCGCATCGAGGGTTGCGCTAACCGAGTTCGTACTGGATTATGTAGTAAAAATTATTTAATTACATTGGTCCCATAAAGGGTGATTTTTTAGCTATTATCTTTTTGGCAACACTGGTTTAAGCAGCTGACGCACGTTTCGTGTTTTGTTTCACTGTCAAACATCTTCAGTTTGGTCTATAATTTAACCATGAATCGTCTTACAAACGACCAACGCTTGCAAATTATTGAATTTTATTATCAAAATGCGTGCTCTGTTAAGAAAGTTCATCGCG
Source organism: Eristalis tenax (assembly GCA_905231855.2). Classification (NCBI taxonomy): domain Eukaryota; kingdom Metazoa; phylum Arthropoda; class Insecta; order Diptera; family Syrphidae; genus Eristalis; species Eristalis tenax. The sequence continues at coordinate 113,162,863 of HG993124.1, read as the reverse complement.
CGCTTCTCCCATTTTATGGTCAGTTTAAGACGAAGCTCATTTTTGGCTGAATGGGTACGTAAATAAGCAGAATTGTCGATTTTGCAGTGAATATCAGCCAGAAGCATTGCAAGAGCTACCAATGCATCCAGAAAAAGTTACAGTTTGGTGCGGTTTATGGGCTGGTGGCATCATTGGACCGTACTTTTTCAAAGTAACTGTGAATGGTGAGCGCTACCGTGAGATGACATCCAACTTTTTTTTGCCCAAAACGCAAGAGCTTGACTTACATGACATGTGGCTTCAACAAGACGGTGCCACATGCCACACAGCACGCGCAGCAATGGACTTATTGAGAGGCGAGTTCGGTGAACATTTATTTCATGTTCAAGACCGGTCAATTGGCCGCCAAGATCGTGCGATTTAACGCCTTTAGACTATTTTTTGTGGGGCTATCTTAAAGCTCATGTCTATACAGACAAGCCCGCTTCAATTGACGCATTGGAAGACAACATTGAAGCATTTATCCGTGAGGTACCGGCCGAAATGTTGGAAAGAGTATGCCAAAATTGGACTAAGCGGATGGACCATTTGAGGCACAGGCATGAAATAATCTTCAAACATTAAATTATATGGACCGTACTATCGATTGAAATAAGGATTTCATGCATTTTCCTGAATTTTATGAGTTTTTTTTTTTTTTGAAAAATTTTCTTATAGCTTTTAAAAAATCACCCTTTAAATGCGTATGAAATTCTTCCTGTCGTACGATAAGCTTTATGATAATACTATCTGACAGTATGGCTACTCTTCAGTTCATGATCGGTAACTTCATTACATACGGCTGTAAATGGGGTTTGGTGGTAAAATTAGAGAAATCAGCAATAGTAATATTTCGGAATGGTGGTCGAAGAGCAGCTGATGAAAAATGGTATTTTAACAGCACAGAGATAAATACCACAAATTAATACAAATACCTAGGTGTGTCTTTCACACACAACATGTCGTGGTCGGCATGGCATCATGGGATACGCGCACAAACTGGCTAAAGTTCGTCATTTTGGACCCACGGGGACGGCTGTTAGATGTGAAAAGTGTAGTCAGATATCTTGGCATTTGGTTGGATCAATATCTGTATTTTGACAAACATATAGACATTGCTCTGACGAAAGCTAAAAAGACCTTTGCTATGGCAAGGGGGTTGTTTTACAGCAGCCAACTTGATTCCAGGTCAAGGTAATCTGCTACATGGCCCTCATCTATTGTGGTTCAACGTGAGTCCTTTCCAGATGGAAAAAATGAGGTTGTTCGACAGACAGTGTCTTCGGTCCTGTCTCCGGTTGTATCGTACACCCGAGTCTGAGTACAAGAAGTACTATCCCAACAAGGTCCTGTACAACGAGGCAAACTTGAACAGGATAGATAATTTTATTATTAAGCTGAATAGAAGGCATATTGCACGAGCTATGACTTTTTCTAACAGTCTGCTTTTTGACGCTTAATAACCCAACATAATGCATCATGAGAGAGTGCGCCTTACCGGCTTTATTCCTCCCGAGGCGTTCCTCTACCTCGACAGAATTGGCCTAATACAGGATCCACACGGATGTCCTGTAATCTTCCATGTCGTACGCCGAACAGTGGATAGGCGACATCAATATGAACGGGACGTCGCTCGCAGTCACGAGGATCTCTGCTCGTGACAGGAGAGAGTCTGCCAAAGAACTGCAATTTTACTGGTGGTTACACCAAAACCAGTCTCCGCCACCGCTGGCCTTTTCAAACGATCCGGTAGTTGACCATGGGCCAGCTTACATAGGTTTTAAGATAGTTATTAAGAAAAAAAATTTATAAAACAAAAAATATGTAAAACAAAAACCCAAAAAAAAGGTGCACCACGGCGTATAAATTATATATGTTAAGCATATACATAACATATACGCCCTGGTGCACGCGTCCGTACTGTTACGGACATAATTAAGACAGCCTCAAGTTTGATGTTAGGGTAAGTTAGGATAAGGTAGGTTAAGTAGTGGAGTTAAGTTTAGCCAAGTTTTTTTTATCAGTTTTCTTGGTACAGATAAAAATGAATACAAGTTTGTCATTAAAGACAAAAAAACACGTGGATTAAGCCGAAAGGCACATTAATAATGTAGATTAGATTAGCTTAGGGTCAGTAGGTCAGTATTAAGAACAATTATCAATTTTTACGTTAGTTAAGCTAGTTTTAAGTTCTTTTGTCTAGCAAGTAAGTAAAAATACATTTCAATAAGAATAAAATTACATTGTCAAAAAATAAAAAATAAAAAAAAACACACATTGACTGCAACACTTCAACCAAAGTCTGGCAATGTCAAAAAACTCAATGAATGCCATATGATCCACTTTCATCATTAACAAAACCATGTCCAAACACTCAGCCAAGGACAATATATACAAAGCCGCTACAAAGTCGATAGTGAATTGTTGCGCCCAAATATGATGATATTCTGAACACTGCCAAGCTGAAAAAATTCAACTTTTTAAAAAGATGCTTCTTTCTACCAAACAACACACCCAACTATGCCCTTAACATTGAAACCGTTATCGAGAAAGAATTCCTCACGACACTTAAGCTACATTTTCCACACATTCAAAGCGTGGTTGCACTTCCTGAAAACCGACTACAGTGGAAACTATCGGACCTCTAGCCCATTTTTTTAGAGTGCTTGCTTTTACAGCACAATTGATGAAATACAAAGTTCGCTGAGAAGTTTCCCGCCCCAAATTAAGGAGGTCAATTAGCCAGCAGGACAATCCATATGAATCCATACTTACAAGCGCCCCCTAAAGACGAATTAAAAGCACCAACATACGACATTCACTTCGACCAATCTTTCATCAATCAGTTCTGCGAATTAGTGTTACTTGGGGCGCTTCGATGCGCCCACCCAAATCCGTTTAGCCGCCATTGCAAGATGTAAATGGCTTCGATTACCACTAGCCAGCCCGGCTTCACCGACCAGAAATAATCTCCATGAAACTTTCCGAATCGTTAAATACTCGAAATTTCTTGAATCCTTTTATAAAGTTTTTCGGGATTTTTTTTTGCTCAACATAGCTCAGACTGCTTGCAGCTCACATCCTCCCGCACACATTTTCTCACTCTCGTCCAAAACTATTCCTACGGACAGACTACTCTGTTCCTTAGGTCCTCAGTTTCTCAGTTCATCGATTGCCACACTCCCCGACCGGCTCTGGCCCCGGGAAAAATAAGTTCCCGAAGAAAAACTCCCGGGCCGCAAATATTTTTAAGACCGTATTACGTACTTAAGGCCAAACGACGATGCTGGAGATTGTGTGGAAGACAAACAGGACGCAAGCGAAAAGATTATTCCCGTCGATTTGATGTCGTTTCATCTGTCCGCCCGAGGAGAGTGGCGCAAGGGATGCTGAAAGTATTTTCTCTGAAAGGATCGAAGTATTTAGTTTTGCACTTGGAATGGGTCGCGCTCGTCACCCAGCAGAGGATTCCTTCGGAACACTCCTAGAACCCCAGCAAACTTGCCTGCATTGGAATTACCGAAAACATTCTCGAAATTTTCCTGTTTTTTGCCGGGGCTTCGGATGTGCTCAACTGGACTCGGTTACAAGGACAGCAGTCGGTCTGATGTGGTGAAAGTGAACTTTGTTTGTGACTTTGTTGTTTAAATCTTTGCCTCCGATGGCAGTAGGTTGCTCTCGGTCGAGCGGATGCTGCTAATCACAGAGGGTTCGCATTCGCAGGCCAAGTGCTGGCCACACAACATTCCTGTGTCGTGGACGCTGTCGTCCAAAGTTTCATAATCTACTTATTTGGTCAAATTTCAAGCCGATTATTCCAATTGATTGCGATGTTGGGGGCAACGTGGATGGGGGGTGTCGTTTGAGGGGGGGTCTGTCGTTTGAGGGCATTTAATCTGATAAAATGTCAATCAAATATTTACCATCGGTTATTTGATAGATGTGGGGTGGTTTTGTTTTTTGACTGGAGTGTAGTTTTATGTCACATTTGAACAATTATGGTCTGTGCTTGGGGGGTTATAGTGCGTGAGAGGGTTCAAACTGAAGGAACACAGCTCGGAGTGAATGGAGAGGTTGTTCTACTCCGCTTGTCTGGGGTTTTAGATCACCAATCACCAATATTGTTGTAAATGAAGAGACAACAGCAAAAGTGCTGCCTGATGGGCTTGTGCACACCAACTTAGCTAGATGCTTACAGTAGCGCTTCCCAAATGTGGTTGGAAGGGGACATCCCGCTGAATATCGTTTGACTGAAGGCAGGATTCTGGCTTGTATCTGATCTTAAATGTCCATTCCGGCTCCATAATGAGATTTAAAGCACCTGCTTTAATGAGCAATATCTACAGCATAATCTAGTTTTTGTGAAAGTCTCCACTCATTCCTGGTTATGGGGAATCTATGAATGTATTGTATTGTCAACTGTCTTGCGAAGTGCATTCAACGTCACTTGACTATCTTGCGTAAACCACTGTAACGGTAGTAGTTTTTCAATGATTTGTAACACAAGTCTGGAGTCCTAACCCCTGAGGTCTGAAATGGAATACCTAACAGTATAGACAATTTAATTAAGACATCCGAACACCTTTGAAACTCTAACAACAAATGGCGCCCAACAAGTGCTCGCAACGAACTTCCTTACAAACATCCTGATCGTGGAACTCACTGAGCACTTTTCTGTCTGTCTTGACAAACTTTTCTGACTTTGAGAATGTCACCCAAATGGTCGTTTTGAACTTCTTTATAATCTGCGAATTATCCTCTCCTCTGGGCTTTCCAGTAATCCGGGACTCAATCTAGGAATGGCTCACGACTAGTGGTTTCCCTACATTCTCAGTTATTTGGCTGACCCAAACTTGAAACATCTAGAAAGTCTAACTGCGTTGCTCGCCCGGGTTTAAATTTCTAATTACTTCACAATTTCCCCCCGTAGCCTTACCTTGTTGCTGATCGCGATTGCACCATAGGATGTACTAGAATGGATGATCATTCGAGAAGCAAATACATTAAGACGTCCAACCTGGGATTGGCGCCCAACAAACGGAGCGGACATCCACACAACTCGCGGGAGAATCTTTCATCTTCGCAACCCCTTCATCATCTTGTCTTGTTGCTCCGATCCAATCCAGTTCAGGCTTTATCCTCTCTTCTAGGAAGTGCAAGCGCCATCCGATCTCATCTCATCTTCCAAACCCGTCTCATATGTATCTCATTCCGTCGGAATGATTTTGAAGATCTAATTTGATCAGACCAATACCAGCAGATACTCACAGCCACTTGTCCCGAAAATCTTCACAAGAAGATGCCACCGGCCGTCATCATCAACACATCTCAGCCATAAAGCTCCCATTAAACCCATGCCAACTGTGAGCGCAAAAACAGGAGAAAAACGAAGAAACCATGGAAAACAGAATGAAGGAGAAAACAAACACATTTTCGAGTATCCAGAGTATCTACGACCTCAAGGGGGCTCCTCTATCTCTCTCAAACGGCCATAAAACCATTCAAATTCCGCGGCAGGTATCGAGTCCGATAAACACCTCATTCATCAGAATTTTTGTTATCGCAATCAAATGCCCCCATCACTTGGTGACATATGACACAAATATTCAGCCGTAGAAGAGCCAACAAAATTTGAATTTGTACAACATTGGCAACACAGTACTGATATGTACTAGCTGCCTTTGTTTAAATTGTAAAACGGAATATGCCTGGCTCATATCATTGACTCACTGTATTAGTTGTAAGCTTCTGAGGCAGTAGGTACTTGAAATTTGACATTTGAGAGTCAGTGAGGTTTACAACATGACAGAAGGCAGATCGGAAATGAAACAAGAAAAAAACTTGACGAAACAACGATACCACAGTGTCCCACAGTGTAGCAATTGTTGCTTAGACACGCACAAGCCTACTTATTCCGTAGAAAACAACATAATCGTACCTTTGCGTTTTACATCATGTGAGTGCCGTAAAAATAGCCAAACACGTCCACTCCAGTCAAGGTTTTTCAAAAAAAAGTGTTTGAAGATGTATCAACCTCTTCTTCAGCACTCGGCAGTAAGATGGCCTTCGAGGGGAAAAGTTTTACCCAGAGTATTTTTAAGGACACTTGTTGAGCTCTGTGGGTTTGTTGGCTTTCGATAAACTCAACGTAATTTGCCAGTCCTTACAGGGAAGTCATTTTCACTTAGAATCAAAATATTTTCACTTAATACCAAACCTGGCTTCTGAATAAAATGTGTTATCGACGACAGCTTTGTACTCTTTTGAAAGGATTTGTGGAAGAAAATATGTTTATTTCAGTTGATTAAGGAAGCATATATCAAAATTTGATTAGCTGCCATTAAGACGAGTATTTCCTCGTAAAAATGAACGATGTCATCGAGCCGATTTTAGGAAATTAGAAAAAGGTAGAAAAATGGACATTTGTGCATTGTTTACTTTTTTATACCATTGGAATTAAATTGAGAAATATATATATATTGTGACCTAAGCCTTGGTGTGCGTCGACTACTTCTGTCTCTTTTCCTTATCCCTTTATTCTCGTTCTCCACCACGGTTCGTGACACTTCTTTAATCACGTCGTCAGCCGAGTTGAAGTTGTCTGGTCTTCGTATGTCTCAGATTTGTATTTTGAAATTTTCTAATTTCTCTAATTTTCATACTTTTTTTGTGGGATTTATTCGTCGTTGTAGTCGCCGCATATTATATTGGATTAAGGTGTTAGGGATGTAAGTTCTTAAATTAACATTTGTGCAAGATGAGTTCTATAATGGAATTTCGTTTTTCAGCTAATAAAATCTATTTGTGAATTTCACTTTAGAACGTGAATTTAAAGATTTTTATTTCCCTTTGGTTTCGGTTTCGGCGGTGCTACAACAGACGGCATTCACTGAATTCGCTTGAAAATTATAGCAAGCCACAGATGCCATTTAAGCACAATATACTCCTTAAAACTTGGTGCATCTCACGGACTTTCTCCATCTCCAAAGGAGGCAAATACAATCATGTGCAGCCCAAGGACTCTAGACTGTTTTATCTTACCTCTTTTATTCGCACACTAGAGATAAATCTTGACTCCAACATCAGAGAGTCAATGCCTAGAAATACGCGTAGGTCCACCGAGACTGCTCTGCAAATTCTATATTTTACTTGTCGAAAAAAAGATGAAAATATAGTTTTATTTTTTTTTATTCATGTTTATTTTTCAATTCATGATATACTTAAATCCTTGACAAAAATGCTTAAAACTAGTTTAACGAACAATGCTAAATGTAACTTACTGGCCCTCGGCGGGCACTCTAAGCTAAACATACATTTTTGTGTACATGTCTTTCGAAAAAAATTAACAACGCATGCATTTAAACAATACATGGATATTTGATGAAAAATATTAAATTAAGGTAATTCTACAAAAAACTTAATAACGGAACAGTTAGAAAAAAAAAATATTTTATTTAAAAAATATAATTATTAAAGAAACATAATGCATAATTTCACTTTTCGAACATTTATTTTAGGATAATCTTAAGCACTAGCTGCGGAGAACCTCTCTCGTTCTCGTCTTACTGGAGACTTTCACGATTGTTTTCTCAGTCTGCATCTCATCCCAATCATTCAATGTCGTTATCACTGTATCATCATTCACTGTGAGCTCAAGTGGTCAGTCTCTTTCTTTACCTTCGACTTTTCCATCCGAGATCCAGTGGATTTATTATTTATTTAACGACCGTATGAACGCATCGTACCTATCCTACTCTGGGTCTATGACATGTCTAACTTCTAGGGCCGATACATCAGTGACATGGCGCTGACATATTTATAACTTGCACGAGTTAAGTCGCACTATAGAAGCCTCACTGAAATACAGAGAGTTCACCAAAGGCACTTTCCTGGACATTGAGAGAGCCTTCAACTACATAACTAGCAAAGCAATCTCCAACTCACTAACGAGAACCGGGGTAAATCAACATCTGCTTGGATGGATTGTAAACCCACTGAGTAATCTTACCAACACCACCACATGGGGTAGCACCACACTAATCAAATTTGCTACTAGGGACACACCTCAAGAAGGGCTGCTGTAACAGCTTATATGGATCCTCACCCAGAACCAGCCACTATACACTCTCAAAGTAGTCAAAGTAGTAGCATAGGCTACTACTATCGGGCTACTTGTATCGGGCAAATACTTAAACATCATGAGTGAATTAACGGAAAGAGGTATTGGATGACAATTAAATTCAAGAACGCAGCTCTGACTAGAGATCAAGCAAAGATTGTGGGCATAATCTTCGACTGAAAACTTAGTTGGACATCGAAGGCCGAAGAACGAATTAAGAGGGAACAAAATGCTTTCTCTGCTTGCTAGCGCATGTTTGAATCAATGCACCGAGTACAGCCAAAAGTGACCCTCTAGATCAAAACCTCCATAGTAAGGCCAATCTTATTGTACGGGTCGTAGTATGGTGGAAGGCCCTGGAAAAAAGACCCTCTGAGGCAAAGCTTGGACGGCTACAAAGCCTCATGTGCACAGAAATAAATGTTGCCAATATTAATGCAGATTACCGACAGCCGGACAAGAGAGCACTAGTCAGAACACTCATTTGAGTTGGAAAACTCCGTTAATGTAGGCACAGACGCAGCCTCATAGACAACTATCGACGGGAACATAATGTTATTTTTAACGTCAAGTGTATGGTAGAGTTGGTATGAAAAATGCACATATTCTCCCAGTGTTCTACATCACCACTGGCAAAGACTGGGCAAGTGGCAAAAGTAGTGACTGCCATCGCTAGCAACATTTTGTCACACTGAAGGAGTTTGCAGGTTATTGTATTGCTGCACGAGGGCCAAAGCATCCGAGTGGTCCTGGAGGTCAATGATCGTGACATCTGCAAGAGGTAGTTTGATCGATAGGATGGCCTTGAGTGGGTCGGTTGCGGTCACATTCCTGGCTAGTGCATCCTCTACTGGCTAGCATGTGAGCAAGCCAGACTGTCATTTGACAGTCGATTAGAGTGGTAATATCAGCCGGTGGTATCATCCTGACTGCTTCCTCGACAGGACCTTCCCCAATGGAACAACATTGCCATAGCCAGGGATTGTGATGGAGCGGTGCATGCTTAAGATGTCGAAGAGTGTCCGCGCCTGTGCTTCTCGGCATCTTTGATCCTGTGTATCAAACTGTTTGATGGTGCCTTTAGTCCAATAAACCATTTTGTTGCAGCAGACTGTGCGCATTGTTTCAGTGCCGAGGAGAAAGACGGTGGCACGCTTGCGGTTGCACGGATCATCTCATCGGACGGGGTGATTCTTCTCCCCTCCCTCGTACACCACCTTTCACAGACAAAACAAAAATATCGTGCCTGTATCTAGCTAAAGAGAAGAATAGAGTGAAAAGAGATGATAGTGAAAGATGAACTAGAAATTGGACAGAGAAGAAATAGAAGAAATAGGAACGATGAAGAAGGAAAGTGTGTTCGAAGCCCATGACTTTACCGACAACAGAGACCGGAAAAGGGCTCGCGGAGCTAAGCTAAACCAATGCAAAGGCTAACCTACCTAAACTAACAGCTGTTCTTAACCTAAGCCTTATCTAACTTTAGTCTACCTAACTCAGCCCTACAACAAAGTTAACGCCCTTCCAGCGTCGTTTGGTGATCTAGGTTCGTAAGGAATCCGAGGCTGTTAATGGCACAAGTCAGCCAACCCATCCGTCATTTCAATCGACATGACCTTTGCTATCTCCCTTGGCGAATTTTGTGGGAGATAGCCTCTTAGCGGAGACGCTTAGTAATACCTGACTACAGTCCAGCGGGGAGAATGTTTGACGTGAGAATAGGTGTGGTTTAGTACGTAGGCGCTAAGAAAAAGGACAAAAATGCCATCTTTCGAAGATTCCACATCCATTGGCGCAGTCTATTGCCCCTCATTTATTTCAAGTGCTTACTGCACAAAAACCACATCGATTCGACCATGAATTGCCATCTCAGGACACATTGGAATCAACCTCGAATTCAGAAGATTGTCTGCACTCGTACCGACCTGTCATCACTGCCAACAAATCATTTCATGGCCCAGTCTGAGGAAAATGCCATTAATTCATGACTCCATTCGGCCATCCAACGGGCAACGTATTTATTGCACTCTCTCGAGCAATCCACCCCCGCCCGACCGTTTCCGGCCAAATGTCAAACATAAGAAGCACATAAAATCCCAAATTCCAACTAAACAAAGTGCTAATACCATTTAGGTCGTAAAATCACTTCTTATCTGTCACTCTCGTCAAGCGGAATCCCCCGAGCCCCTGGGGTGAGGATCTGTGCCACCCCAAATGACACAGCCTCTCATACATATGGCCACGCCACAGCCTCGGGAGATATACTTTTTGTCCTTCCGTTTTGAAAATCCATTCAGTGGGTCCTTGAGGAGACGCCATGGGGTTTCCTACGGCCGTGGCGCTGATCCAGACATTCTAGAATGTCAATGCAGATTCACTCCTGATTCGATGCCATAATACATGAAGGGCACTTTTGGGGGCAGTTTATTTTATTGGCTTCCCATGCAGATACACACTCCGCCACCCACGCTGCCGCCGAGGAAGGTGCCTATCGCTTGAAAAGCCATTGAACCCTTGGCTGCCTATCCATTCGGCATCTAACCAACCTCACAAATGAAGTTTAATTGTGTGGGATATTTGCAGCCGAGCAGATACATGCGAATACACGCCGAAGCAGGGGAGCAATCTGGGAGTCCTTTTCCAGTTGTTTTGTATCGGAATGTAGCCTAATGTGGCCCACGGGCCTGCTGGGGTCACTTGTGGAAATTTCCGATAGGAATTTGAATATCAGATGGAATGTAAATGTGCGCAGGGAATCCGTAAAGAGAGGGAGCTAATGACGGGAGACGAACTCTTTCAACACATTTTTTCCTTTAGTGCAGTGACTTTGGGGACTTTCGTTGTTGAACCCTTTTCAGCGACAGACTTGGCCTGGGGCAGTGTGCGCCGAAATGCATGATGTCTAGACTGTGACTGGAATGGTGACTGGAATTTCTGCTAGTTCGATTCAATTGGGTTTTCTGTGATAAGATGATTGACTCCAGTTCGTATAACAAGGGTAAATTTGTTTGAGACGCTTCTGACGTACACCCACTTTTATTGCATTCGTGGACATCGAGGGAACATTGAACCCACTGCAATAACCTCAGTAACTAAGCAAGGTTCGCGATCTAAGGGTCCTTAGTTGCCTTTAGTCCACTAATACCGTCGGTTGAAAAACTCATCAACTAACGACATCATAAACCACTGCCACCACCACCAAACACACGCTTTACACAACAGACGGAGGGTGGAATAAATAAAGAACTAGTTGCAAGTAGTTCTGGTAGCACATAAGTGTGTAGCCAAGAGCAACAGCCTACTATTTCGTGTGTTGCCATTCAGACTTTACGGTCCATCGACACATGTCATTTTAGATGAGGGATCGTCAGTGACCATGTTGAATGCCGATTCACTGAAGGAGCTAGGTTTGAATGGCTAGGTTGGAGGAAAACAGACTCAAGAGCCTACAGTGATAGTTGACGTTCAGATGTTTATGGCGTGTCAACTTACCTGTTCAAGGCTTGTGTGAAAGCGGATTCCGTAGCCTCCTAAGCTCTTATTCGGCCTGGATCACTGCCACCAGGGCTTTGCTAAATGATGCATGCGACCACCAAAAACGGCCCAAACGCTGCGAATACAGAACTATTTTGGGTTGTGTTCGGGTCAACTACAAAGTTCCTTTCTACTCCACCGTCATGCCTTTTCACCTGTGGCCAGAGCGATAAGTCATTGCAAAACTCGTTACGGAATATTTTGAAACCGGGAGCTTTACCATTACACCGGGAGCTATAGACATTCTTCGATCAACAAAAAATGGGATACTGGAGGGATTTCAAACTGGAATGCTGTGGAAGACGGACGTTGTGGAGCTGCCCGATGGCTCATTCAATGGAAAAATGATGCGAGATGAAAACTTTGCCACCGCTTGTCGCTCTGTCATCGAATATTGCGTTAATGAGCAATGCGCTCTTCAAGTGCAGCCAACAGAAGTTGCCATAGTTGGTCCGAAAACATGGTATTTGGCACGTTTCGGGGTGGGGAAACTCAACAAGCCGTCCAAGTTAATGGGACGTCACTTAACGCATAACTTATGAAAGGATCTCCGCAATACACACGCTGCCATCTGTATTATTTAACTTTCGAGAAGGAGGAACTTCGGCGTGTCGCCGTGTGTGGGGTCAACAAGGAGATGTTTCACCAAATATTGATTCAGACGCAACATACTCGTAGGTGTGCTCAAATGAATGTGATGGCGATGACACCAAGCAACTGGACGTTTATGAAATGGTTGCCGTGACGCCTGCTTCGTGTTCGCCTAGTGCGACGCACTACGTGAAAACGATCAACGCTATAGAACATCGAAATCACCACACACGTGCCTGAAAAGCTATCATGGACCTTCGTACTTTGGACTTCGTGAATAATTTTGAATCCACAGAGCCAGCTACAGATATATCTTTGCTGGTAAGAGAGATTCACAAAGATGCCGGTTTCGAATTAAGGAATTTCAACACGAATTCACCAGAAGTTCTAGATACTCAGCAAGGCAATGATGTGCTGCTGTGTTGTGAGCGGTAAAGGCGAGTAGTAAACAGCCAGAGACAATTTCAAGTTCCATCTAGTCTCTATTCGTATTTTATCGCTATTTTAACAAACGATGCTCAAGTGATCTTGCCAACTGCATTCCTCCTCTCCATGATTTCACCCACAATACCCGTCTCGCCAGGAATGCTCATCAGTTTACCCTTAAGCCTACTTTTGGACTCACAGTTAAATTTAGAGACTCGTTCATCAGCCGCTCGACACGTATATGGAATGCTCTTCCCAACGTAATGTTTCCCACAGACTACAATCCGCAGATATTTAAGACCAGGCACCTCCTCCCCCTTTCCCCCTCCTCCCATGCTGCGTCTTGAACCCGAACACTTATGGGTACCCTGTGCTCGAAAATTATAAAAAAAAGTTACGGTTCCATCACATCGACAAACATTTCCTTAATTTTGTATTTATTGAAGCTAAATACAAGCCATAAAACCTTAAACTTCGAAATGGCCGTAGTTGGTGTCGTGAAGATGGAGACGAAAGACGGGAACATTATTAAGGGATATCTTTCTTAGGAATGCTGCAAGACTTTGTTGCCGCTTGTCGCTCCAGCATCGAAAATTAGGTTAATAAGCAATGCGTTTTTTAAATTCAGTCAACAAGCTGCCATATTTGGTGCGAAAAGAAACTAGTTAAAACCAGGTGCACAAAGAGCATGTGAGCGACTACACGAAATTTTTCTAGAGTTTTGCAGGCTGATCAATTTAGGCCGGTCTTCAAAGGGAGGTAGTCTAAAGCGTAAAGCAAGACGGATGAACCTGAGCTGCACAGCTTGTATTCTGGGTTGATTGAAAGTATGGCCTGACTTGGCCGGCATATTCAGGTGTGGGTCTGACAAAGGTAATGAGTAGGGATTAGAATATTCCTTAGACCAGCATTTTATGAAACTACGAGAACATAGGGCTGAAGTTGGTGGTATAACTCCCACGTCCTTGCCATCCTCCAATGTCTTCAGGGTCTTAGAGATGAACTCGGTTAGGTGAGTGGTAGTGGATCTACGCTTCGGGAATCCGTGGTAATGTGGGGAAAATAGATTTCCAGTGAAAATAGAGTCAGTCATACACAATGCTTTCGAAGGGCTTACGAGAACTTAGCTATGGCTTAGACGAGAGCTTAGCTATGGGTCGGTAGTTAGATCTGTCGCTTTTGCTCCATTTTGTACGGAGGAACAATTAAGGAGGACTCCTTAATTCCTAAATTTGGAAAATGGCTTGGGAGAGCGAGACTCGAAAGAGAGTAGTAAGTGGAAGATACGAACCATTTACACATTTCTTACGAAATATGGCTGGCGGACCATCGGAAAAGAGGGAGAAGTCATCCTTGAGCTGATTTGTCTTTTCGCGTACCGTACCGCTACGTATATTTATTGAGACAAGAGTGGTCTGTGGGCAGTTTTCCAAGTAGCTGAAGTAGTCAAGGTCAGGTTCTTGAGAATGATCACTAAACGATTGGCTAAAAAAGTTTGCAGAAAGGTTGGCGATCGTTTAAGGGTCAACAGAGGATGTATTAAATAATTTTGAAGTGGAAGGTAAACCATCGGATTTTTTTTTGTTAAAAGCGTCTAGAATCACTAATTAGACTGGATTGCATTTTGTTGACGCGATCAAGAGTGATTCGCGGAGCGTGGAGAAGCGGAAGTACGCCTGTTGATAGAGAGTGACATCTGAGCCAGATCTCAGGTAAATTTTCCATGTTTTATTTCTGATAATGCGGAGTTCTTCATTGTACCAAGGAGAGGAAGATGAACAGTTTTTTTCGCATTACATAAGGGGCAGATTGGAGAAGACAGTAAAAGAGAGAGGAAGGCCTCTATAACGAGAGCTGCTATAATGTGCTATGTCAGTTTTGGATACAATGACGTTCCTAAGGCACTTCACTAGGTCGGGGGTAGGTAGTGAAAGGAGCTGTTAGTGGGTTCATCAGCACACTTAGACCAAGTTAGTCCATTGTCACCCACAGTCAGAGTACTAGCACTGGTCGACAGCTCCAGTGATAGCGCCGTTTATTTGATCTTAACGGCAAAAGGTGACTGGACCAGATTTGAAAACCAGATAAAAGCGTACTAACTGTGCTTTCACTGGGATTTGAACCGGGGACCCCACTGAACAAGGGCAGGCACCTAACCAACTGCGCCATGCAGTCGTTAGCCATTTCACTATTGGCACCAAGTTACTGATGAGGGAAGTGTGATAGATGGCGTTTGAAGCTTTCGGATGGGGAAATGTTCAACGTTCCACGCTCTTACTTTCGAGATGTTTCTCCAGAAGATGTCCAACTGCACATGTTCGCTGATGCCGGCGAGGATGCCTTTGATGCGGTGGCCTCTCGTAGGATAGTTAATGCGAGTGATGAAGTCTACCCATCATTTGTTTGCTCGAAAACGAAATGTGGTCCGTTTAAGCCGCTAACAATTGCACGCCTTGAGCTGATGGCAGCTGTCTTGGGGGTACGCATGATGACAACTATAATAGAGGAACATTCGGTACTCATCTCCCACAGTGTCTAGTGGAGCCATACAAAGTGTTATCTGTGGATATCGTTTCTGGCGACTACTAATTCATCCAACTGGAGATGATTGCTAACCCGTGAAAATCCTGCTGCTGAAGCTACGATGTCAAACGTTCATGGCGACCTCAGTACTTAAGAGCTCCCACATTTCTGCGGGACAAGGAAGAGAATTGGCAATCGAACCGAAGATGACGAAGGGCTTCGCCCAAAATACTCTTTTAATCGCTTTTCCTTCCTTATCAGGCTTATAAGTACTACGGCCTGAATACTACGATTCCTGGATCGATATCGCAAACGCCCTTGCAACCAAGAGCGCAGCAGTTTTCCGAACTTGAAGCAGCGAAAATACCTTGTGCCGCCAATGGCGAGATGGACCGGACCAGACACAACGAGGGAGTGTCAAAACGGATCGTGTTGCACCATCCCTGCCCTTACATCGATAGCGCTGGAATCCTCCGAGTTCAACGTAGAGTCGTTGCGGCCAGCTGCTGACTCACGCTGCCAAGCGCCCGATCATATTGCCACCAACTCATCCGTTTACGGCACTAGTCATTGCTGGCAGGCACCGCAAGATGCACATGGAAGCACAAACTTGTGACATTCGCCAGAAGTACTGGCTTCCTCGCCTAAGATAAAATATGCGCAGAATTGCCTCGAGATGTCCTTAGTACAGGATCTACAAGGCGAGATGGGCCAACGATGGGTCATCTACCTGAAAATCGATTAACACCCTTCGTGAGAGCATTCTCATAACTAGGCTTGGACTTTTTCGGCCCGATTGGACGCCGTACAGAGAATGATGCATTCTAGCGATTCGGAATTTGATCAGCCATCGAGGAGTTCCAGAATAAATTCGTTCCGACAATAGCACAAATTTCCTCGGCGCTAACTGCGGTTTTCGACTGCGACCGTGTGCAAGACGAATTGGTCGCCAAGGGGGTTCAATGGGTATGTGGGAGGAGTGTGGGAGCGTATGGTGCGATGCGTAAAGCCTGTGCTACTCCATACTCTTCATACTCACACGCGGGTACTCTTCAGTGCCTCGTGATAGAAGCCCGAAACGTGCTAAGTTCTCGCCTGTTCACGCTTTTACCAGTAGAACCCAATCGAGACAAACCACGTTTCGCGGGATCACCAAATTCTGCACAGACCCCCATCTTTAAACGACCCAGTAGAAAGGGTCAGCCACTAGAAAAAACAATGGCGAGTAGCACGACAACTGAAGGATCGGTTTTGGAAACGGTGAGTATCCGAGTACCTACCCGCCGGGAGAAATGTCGCCAAAGGTCAACAAGACCGATCGCCAAAGGAGACTTGGTTTTCGTCTGCGACGTGAATGTACAGCGGAGGCAATTGTGTCGAGATCGTGATCGATCGCATGTATGACGGGGGTCGATGGAGGAGTCCGAAGTGCTGATGATGAGGTGCCCTGCATCTAAACTAGCCGTTAGGGACCCGGGTGCTAGTGAAACGTGGCCGATTCACGGGGGAGGAGGGAGTATTGCCGAACGACTAACTAATCTAAACGCAGCCTTACTCGTTTTTGTTGATATTTTCTTTGCCTGACATTCATCTGTTCGCTTTGTGGTGATTCAATTGTTTGCAAATTTTTGTTTGAATTTTTCGCACTTGTCATTTGTAAGCCAGCCAGGAAGGAGGGGAGTAAGACTCCGATTAGAATATTATTGAAACAAATTCCATTGAGAGATGAGCTTACTATCTCCTATGTCTTATATATCGCATATTCGTTCGTATGGACTTGTAAAACTCCTTATTCCTGCATGTGTCTGGCCGCTAAATGGCGCACGGCGTCATCATCGTCCTCTGACCCCCATGCTCCACTAAAGGGGTTGCGGAGGTAAACCACGCACTAGCGATCTCCAGGCAACTCTATCCTCCGCCATCGACTCTAACTCACCAGGAGTTATGCCCAAGCGTAGCCAGGCGAGTTTTTGGACTTCGTCCAACCATCTCGTCTTGAGTCTGCCAAGCGGTCGCCTACCTGATAGAATCGCATTCAACGCCCGCCTCGGAAGTCATGATGAAGGGGAGATTCGTGCCACGTGACCAAACCAACTAAGCATAGCCCTCTCCGTTCGAAGAAACAGCTCCTCAATGTTGTTCCTCGCGTACTGCCGTGTCTCTCGCCCCATCCCGGCGATTAATTCCAGCACGAAGAAATCTCATCTCAGCAGCCTGTATTCGCGAGCACTTTTCGGAGCTGCTTAATCCAATACAAGGCACTGAGGATGGCAGACCTATAGTCTAGAGTGGGGCGGAGAATATTAAAAAAAAGATATTTGCCAATGACTTGTGTTTCCGCCCGGGTTCGAACCGGGGACCTTGTGCGTGTGAAGCACACGTGATAACCACTACACTACGGAAACTTGGTGAATTCAGGAAGACAGATTAATGCTGAGTTAAAGGCTTTAATGGGCTTTCTGTGAAGAAGGCAACCATCGAACTCCCATTTGTGACCAGATTTGAGTCAGTGGTGGATATTAGTCTTCCACTCAGACCTGGATCTGTGGAACCCCGCGGGGAGAATGAGCCTAAAAAAGCGAGACTGAAACCGAATCGCTGAAGGCAATCGGACCCTCGGACGCTTTAGGGTCGGCTGTTGAGAAACCGCTATCAGGCAGATTCTCTAACCAAATGAGGCTATCAGCGCAAAAGTGGAATAAGTCTTCTGATTGTCACTAGATACCTCTGATGTCGTCAAAAATTGTTATTTTGGTATTTTTCGGGTTTTGTGTTTTACGCGACTTTTGCACTGATAGCCTCAAATAGCACAATAGAGAATCGCCTTACCTCCAGAAATTCTCTCTTGGAGCTCTTCCAAGCTCAGACCTCTGTTGCGCATCAGATGCCTTGCTTATAAATGCAGATAACTGCAAGGATGTACCACCACCTCCGCCAATGCCATGTCGGTGTGATAACAAAGCAACTACATTCTGCACATGGCTTCGCATGGAATTCCATGTCTAGATGACGAGTAATAAACAAGGACAGTCCTGTGGTGGCAGAGAAAGTTCGTTTGTTGTCTGCCCGAAGACAATGCATTGGCCTCTTCTCGCCATTTGCCACAAGCCACGTCTCACTTGCTGCTACGCTGAAATCCACCGGCGCAGTTGAAGGGACTGGTCTGAACTTGACTAGATTCCGTCGTCAATCTGCACCATGGCTCCTGTTAAGCGGCCTACATACATCTGTTCTCTAATGATATACTTAGAATGCCATTTATTGTCATTTTCGCCCGGGATACGCCCTGTCATTATAATTTCTCTTCCTTAGATCTTTAGCTTTATTTATCGCCCGCTACTACATACAAATGACTTACAACTTAACTTAAGCGGCGTTCACACTCAGCAATTTGTCGCCACGATTTGCTTTTCGACAAATTTATTCTTAAAGTTCACAAAACACAAACAAGATGTTGGCAGACTTCAGTTTTGAGAGAAACTTCAGTGTTTGAATATAATGGCGAATCGCGAGCTTGAGTGAAACCCTGGATAAAGCAAAGAAATAATTTCTCTTAAATGAAAATTCTCGCGATGATTTTCGCAATTATTTGCGTATGAATGCAGAGACGCATGAAGGAAAATAAGCCCACACATCAAACGAAAGGTCACTATTTTAACAGACGCTTTTAGCTCGCATGAAATGCGTTTGTCTGTGTGATTCTAAGGTTCTTGGCAATAGGAAAAGGTTTCTCAGATTTAGCACCAGTATTGCTAAATCCGCACATTCCACTAAATTCGTTCCTTTAACACTTTATTTTTGCATTATTCACTTTTCCCTCTAACTCTGGAAATTCACCCTGACTCCCCGTGTCGGCATTTTACACGACTGTTGTTTTGTTGTTGTGTTCTTTGCTCATCGGCATTCCTTTACATACACGACGCGTCAAATCGTAGTAGATTTCCACACGAAATTATTCAGGAATAGTGGCAGCTATGCTGATTTTAGTGTCAAAAATTTAAAATTAAATTTCAAGACAGAGGCGAATTATGCCTGAAACACAATAATGCGTTGCTGCGTTCGACTTCAATGTTACGGAGGGGTGCGATGACGCACTGCGATAATCAGCTGTTCACTCTCTCTCTCTCTCTCAAATACCAGACGAAAAATATTGTGTCAAATGTCTTCGTTTGTCAAATCAAAAAATATTCTGCTCAAACAGTTTTTTTTTCTTCCTTGGTCCGAATTCAAATTGATTTTGTCGTTAAAATGTAGTCAGCTGTTTATCATCGCACCAATCTGTCAAAAATGTTCCAACATGTTCGATAATGACATGCGATGGTCTTACGTTTTACGATACTCTCACTCTCTCATTTTGTACTTACGTAGGTCGCCGCAGTATTCTGTGCATGGCCATTGAATTGTGCGCGTTGAAAGACGACGCAACGCAGCAAAGCACTATTGTGTTTCAGGCATTAGTAGGAAGATTAAGATTAAGGAAGATTTAATTGATTAATTGTTTAAAACGAGTTGAGATTTACAATGAAGGGTGATGTCGGTGCTGACATTTTCATATGAAGATGAAGAAATGGAAAGCAAGAGGAAAAAATAGTTCACAATTAAAAGACAAACGAAATGATTTGATTTGCCCAATTCAAGTAAGTGTAGAGCGCTTAATTTCCTCGGCATATTCTTAACTTTTCCTATTTCATTTTTATGTCTTATCTATTATGTCGTATATTTCGTTTATCGAAGAAAGACTTTCAACACGTGCATATGGAAAAAATCGGTGCGGGCTGTAGCAGATGGTGCACAGCAGGATCCTTACTCCTGACTCAACACAAGACGGGGGTTAAGAAAGTATTTTCAGCACGGTGTACTCAAGCCCTAGGCATGTATGTAATTAAGATATTACCCGACGTTCTGAAAAATCAATTTTGCTGTCTTTTGTGTGAACGGCAACTGCATTGCGACCCAGTTAAAGCATCAAAATATTGTGAACGAATGTTCTGCCTTGCACAAAAATTATTATTTTGTTGGCTTAGTAAATAATGTCTTAGTAATAAATCATATTTGAACAACACTGCTTAGGGGAATCACAGAGGAAAGAAATTCAACATCATCGAGTCAAATCCAAAGATGGTGTGTTGCTTTCCAATTAGGTGGACATCTTACGCAGATGGAGCGAACACTTTTCGGAGCAGATTAATCCCGAACAGGGCACAGAGGATGGCAGACCTGTAGTCTTGAGTGGGGCGGAGAATAGTCCAACGGTAGAGGAAGTCATTTTGGTGATTGAATCGCTAAAAGTTGGCAAATCCTCGGATTTTTTTTACAATTTTTTTAGGGAACAAGCTTTGAGAAGGTTTCAATATATTCAAAAAAAGGAGTAAAAGGCAAAAACGGCGCAAAAGAGCAAAGAAAAGCAATAACGGTATAAAAAGGCAAAATAAAATACATATATTTGCAATCAGAAGGACATGAAACGTGTTTGTATAAAGTCGGTACTATCTTTCGATTAATCAAAAAAAGGGGCAAGGTTAGCCAAATCATATCCCTGATAATAAGCTATCTTTTAACAATCACGTTGAACACATTGCACAGCTAATAGACCATGGGGAATGCTAAGGCGCTATGCTTGTGAGTCTTCTGACCCATATATCATTAAGACACTGTACATATCATTTGTAAGATCTCTTTGGCAAACTGGGTGATCGTCCCACTTTTCAAGAAGGGGGGACAAATGAGATTGCTCAGTTGGAGCATATCTCTTTTAAGTCTCCCCGGGAAAGTCCACGCTAAGGTGCTGGAAGCGCGTTCTAGAGCTATGGTCGGGCCCAGGATTGGGGATGAACAGTGCGGCCTTCGTCCCGGTAGAAGTACAACCGACCACCTTTTCACTCTAAGAATGGTACTTGAGAAGGCTTGGGAGTATGCCAAACCCAATTGCTTTGTAGAACTGGAAAAGGCATATGACCGAGTCCCTAGAGGTAAACTCTGGAGTGTTCTGCAGGGGTATGGGATTGATAGTCCCCTTCTGAAGGGCCATTCAGTCTCTATACACAAACTGTAGCAGCTGTGTTCGGGTAATGGTTCTAAATCAACAGCTTTCACCGTGGGTGTTGGACTTCGCTAAGGGTGCGTCGTGTCACCTCTCCTTTTCATTGTATACAGGGTCTGGATGTTGCAGAGCAGCCGAGGAGAGGAATATTTCACATTGAGAGAGTTGAGGATAAGCCATCTTCTCTGCAGATGTCTTAGTTATCCTCACATCTTCCCAGACGGCACTCCAGAGCGCACTCGATGGGTTTGTGGCCGTATTTTCTGATGCTGGAATGAAGGTCAACGTGGACAAATCGGACGTTATGGTTATCTCCAGAACTCCTGTTCAATTCACTCTACAGGTTAGTGGAGTCCCATTGAAGCAGGTGGAGCAGATTAAGTTTTTAGGGGTCTCTTTCACGAGTGATGGAAGGAGTAATGCTGAGCTTTGCTTCGGGATTGGTCAATCTGGGTCAATTTTGAAACAGATTGGTATTTCTGTATGCCCAGGATGGCCGAGCTTGATGTCAAAGCCAAGTTATCGACTTTCAACTCAGTATTTGTTCCAACTCTCACCTATGGCCATGAAATTTGGGTAATGACCGAAAGCCTAAGATCGTGAATGCAAGCTGCTGAGATGAGATTTCTCCGTGCTATTGTGGGATTTACTCGCTGTTATAGGGTGAAAAAACACGGCAGCGCGCGAAGCAAGAAGGAGAAAGAAACTGAAAGACAGAACAGAAGGATAGCGTTGCTACTTACTGCAAATGAGCACGTTGAATTTGACTCACATAATGCAACTGATGTCTTGCTGAAAAATGTGTGCTGTTTGAGATGTTACACAACGTTAACACGTGACGTTTTACCTGTCGTTTGATACCAAACTTTTGTCATTCGGACGACTTTGATTTTTGAATTAAGTTCCGCTAGATTCCCAAAATAACTCACTGCGCGACGTATTTAATTCTACATTTTTAACTTTGCATTCTTTTACAATAATTTTAACATGTTGATTATGATATTTTTTTTTTTTTTTTTTTTAAAAAAGAGGTGGTGACAGCCCTGTTGTGTCCTGTGTTGCTTTTTATGTAGAACTGCGTAGACAGGAGGAGGAGACGTCATTGATGTGATTGCTGTGGTGTGTGAGTATCGGTGACTGCGCTCGAGTGGATGTCGTTGCAGTTCATGTGTGGATTCGGATGACGGATAATAGTACTTACCAGCTTCCTGGAGAGCTGCAGGATGAGCTTGTCTATCGGCAATATCTTGGCTGGTTCATAGAACCTTCATGGTCGGGAGGAACCTCGGTGTGGAATGGTCGCTGTGAAGACCGGTGCACATTTTTAAAATCTTCCGTTCGAACAGACAGATTCTCGCCATTGCTGTGGGATTTACTGTGTACCCGATCGACCATCAGAAGGTTATTACTTGTAGATAAGTTGCTTGTGGATAAGCACCTTAGTCTCCTGGCTAGGAGCAATTCTTCTCAGGAACAGTGGATGTACCAAATGTAGGGCAAAAGCTGCCCGTTTGAGGATTGCATCCACATGGTTGTTAAATCTGAAGTTCCCGTTGAGCAAAGTTCCCATCTATTTTCTGTGCCCGGCTGGGGTGATCGTCGTGTTGTCTGGAAGAGTTACCTTTAGACTGTTGCATCTTTTGACCAACGTCTTATCCCTGCGTCCTATTACAATTTCTCACACATTGACACATTGACTCGTTATCAGTCCTTATGCACCATTCTCCGTCACACCAGCGAAGTGCACTAACATTTTTCAATCCCTCACTTTTTCTTCCATTTTTATTGCAATTTTCATAATGAACTTACATACTAGACAAAAATGCTTAAAACTAGGTGGACGAACATTGTTACTATTTCTAACTATTACTAAATGGCCTTCTGTGGGCACTCTAAGCTAAACCTCACCTTATCCTATGTCTTTCGATTTAAAATAAAAATGCATGTGCTTAAAGAATATTTGCTTTGACTGCACAACTTAATATAAAGAAACTTAACCTTAAAACGTATATACTAGCTTACACGCTACCTTAAAAATAACCCCAGTCTGTGTATGTAGGTCGGCCATAGGCTGCCGCTAATATATTTGCATCTAATTTGCTGCAAGACAGTGACCGACTGCTCCCCCTTTCGGGGATCCGGGGATACTGCCCTTTCTATCCCGAGTCTAAAGGGTTCTTCCCAGCCACCACAATTTTCGGTGTTGCATTACAACCTCCTGAACATCTCTCCTTGATACCGCCGTATTGAACCGGAGGAGACCGTCGTGCGGTCGTGGTTGAGTCGCCCATCCACAGTTGATCTGGCGATGTGGTAGATGAGCGACATCGCATTTACGTCTTGTATCAGACTGTGCTTGTCTAGATGGAGAAAAGCTTCTGGGGGGACAAAGCCGCTGTAACGTACCCTCGGGGTATAATGAATTGGGGTAGTAAGCCCCCGAGATCAAGTTATTGACCGAGTTTATCACTCTGGTAGTATGACCTCGAATCAACTTCACTATGAAGTTGTCCACTCCTGTCAGGTTCGCCCCGTTGTATAAGACCTCATTGGAATAGAATTTTTTGTACTGGGAGTCGGGACTTCTATAAAGGTGAAGGCAAGCCCTAAGAGAAGCCCTTTCGAACAATCGAATCTTTTCCATCAAGCTTGAACTCACGTTGAACCACACGGGACAGCCATAGGTAAGCATTGGCCGGATGAGGGCCATGCAGCAGATAACCTTCACCCTCGCATTGAGTTGGCTGTTGTAAAACAGTCTCTTTGTAAGAGCAAAAGCGCCTCGGAATCTACATGTTTGTTAAAATGTAGATACTGGTCTAGGCAGATCCCCAGGTATCTGACTACAGTCCGTTGCCCGTTTCGTCCAACAATTGAGAACTTTTGCTTTTTGTATCCGCCGAGGCCTTATACAACGGCGTCCTGAACAATATGGTTTCGGACTTCTGAAAGTTGATGTTCAACTTCCAGTCATCGCAATCTCTCATGAATGAGTCGAAGTAACTCTGCACGAGGGTAGTGATGTCCTCGATCTTTTTGCCTGATCTGTACACGATCAAGTCGTCGACTTACGTAATTACGTGAGGAAGAGAACTTATCAGATCGCTCAAGTAAATGTTGAACAGGATCGGCGAAGTAACGGCACCCTGTTGGAGACCATTTTTTACATCAAAAATACCTGTGGAGGTCACGTTGCCAGTCTTAACGACGAACCGTCTACCGGTAAGCATGTTACACAGTAGGTACAGCGGTGGTTTGCTAATGCCCAGCCGATTGAACTTGTAAAAAAGACCTTCTAACCATACGGGGTCAAAGGCCTTCTTCAAGTCAAGTTCAAAGAATCTTTTTCTCGCTTGGATATGGGTTACACAATCGCAGTTTTCCAATGCTCCGGATAATGTGCATTATTCAAAGCATTGTTAAACAGGATTGTGTACATATTAACCACTTCCAGGGGTTAATATGTTCGAGATCCCGTCGGCTCCCACTGACTTGTTCCTCCTTAGTGATTCGAAGACAGCTGAACCGGTGAACCTCTTCGTCGTGTTATCAGTGTTATCATCGCTGAACACGACAAAGCCAGTGTTCTCAGATCGCCATTGTTGCAGATCTTCACAAAAAAAGCGTGTTGTTAACAAGTACGCGGTTCTCCAGGTCGTGGTTCGGGCGAACACTTTCGTTCGCCTTGTACACTTCCTGAAAGACTGCGTCAAGTACTTCCACTTTTTCTTGCGGATCTTCGACCACAAAGAAGTTGTCGTCAAGTACAGCGTTATCTGGATCAATACCTGCTGTAGTCAGTATTTGTTGATTGTCCGTCGTTCTAGGGAGCTTACGACACGGAAGGACGCTTTGCTTGTTGCTTCTAAGGAATTTGTTTATCTGCGGGAACATGCTCGGGTTGTTGGATCTCACAGCCCGTATCTTATCGTTCCAATACGAGTTAGCAGAAAGTCTGTAATTCTGGACAATTAATGCTTGAATGTTCTTAAAGAGCGATTTCAGTGTCCTAACTTCCTCATCTGGTCTGTCGGTAAACCGCCTGTACAAGGTTTTTAATTTTGACAGAAGCCTACTTTTTTGTTGGTTGGAGTGCGTCGATTGTCGCTTTGCGGTACATGCTTTGACTGTTTGTACGTGTTTACCGTGGTATCGTACTGTCCATCGTTCGTTTCATTGTCTCGTCCAACTCCAACTCTTCGTTTGACGAGTTTCTATTGGACGGTATGTGGAGCTCATTCGAAGGGAGTGCTTTCTCGTCATTTGTCTGGAGAAGCGTGTTCATCGTGCCCTACTGTAATTGTAGGGATACGTTTGAATAAATTCTCCTAATTCCGCAATATCTTTAGGAATCTTGATTTTGGCACTGAGTCCGCAATGGTCACTGGGATACACGAATGTGTTCAAACAGTTTACCCTTTGTTAGTTTGTGTCTGTCAGTTGCAGTCTTGCGTCAAACAGCAGTAGATTCAGATGGGAGCCGCTTCTAGGGAACGACGAGATATCTGTTGCTTTCAAATCGACTCTATACTCGACACTGTGTAAGCAAAACCAGCTATAGAGTTGGTCCCCTCTGGGATTGGAAACTATGTTCCCCCCGTGCAATCCCTCATCACACTCGACATATTCATTGCAAGCTATATTTTATATCTTTTTCGAAGAGTGACGTCAAGCAAATGATAGTGTGTAGGATACTTTAGGCGCTCTGTGCGTAGAAGAGATTTGTGCCGTATGCGGACTGTTGAACATATCAAATGCATCTGCATCACGAGGAAACGCTGCTAGATAAGACCTTTGATTAATTTCTCTATTGGGGATTTTCGGGATTACCGCGGGACATTCGTCAGTCAGTGAGAGTGTGAAACTATCCGCAGATTGACTTAAATATAAGTGCGTTCGTCGAGAATTAGTCTTCGGAAGAAAGGCCCTTGCTGCTTTTGAAGGAACATGATCGGTAATTCCTGGATCTGCAGACCATTTATCGGAGATCTTTTGACATCCAAGAGCTACAACTACTGCTGAACAGGATCGACTATGTTCGCGTGTTTGCTGAATGTGATCGCTGCATGCTGGCTGATTGCTGGCAGATTCCCCTTAGCAGAAGCTCACTTAAGCACAGTCACTACGCTGGAATATGAGAAAGTCTGACTGACTCCTCAAACAACCCTCGTAGTTCACCTATTTTGCATCTTTGACGATTGAATAAATCGAGATGACCGTTGTCCTTTCAATAACCATCACTCAGCTCACAGCCCATCCCAGTCATAAATGTGTCAGTCAACAGATTCCCCACGTTATCTCCGAGTTGTCTCGCCCCCCTCGTGACTCATCATCACCCCAGAAAACTGTAATGAAGTTTTGTGCAGTGTCTTCTTGGAAAGCTAGAGTTTGCCCCCGTCTTATTGTCAAACATAAATTAACTGGCTCTTGTGCTCCTGCAAGGCAAATGCAGTCCCCCAAAAAAGGTCACCTCTAAGAAACGAAAACCTAACGACAAATGATGACCTTTGTACGTCCACATCCACACAAGATGGAAATTTATGATCCCCACGACATGTTGACTTCCTACCACTGTCGGCTGTAAGTAACGGGGGAGGTGTCCCCCGAGCGAGGGATGCGTTTGCCCTGTTCAAGATAATTTATGTACCCTCATGCAAAATCCTTTCATCAACGTGCCAAGTGGCAATTCCGTTTTCTTCACTGCCAGTACTTGGCTTCCGGTTTTTTGGGTCTGCCTGTGCCGCGTGAGGTACGCGTAGCTCGGAGCTTCAACAACGACGATCATTACCATCACCTCCTTGCCAAGTGAGCAGGATGGTGGCGCATGGTGTAGCGGGGGGTGTGACGCTGCGTTCCGATTGCGCATAAAATGTCAAAATTATCATTTCATCATTCTGACATTGCTGCAGGAGTCGAAGTGGAATGGGCAAGCATGTGGTAGCGGTGACGCGAAGGAGCTGAAGCACCACTTTGACATAAATTTCCAAAATTTTCTCACCGAGTGACAAATTTGACACGAACATGGCATCGCATTTGTTCCACCACTTCCAACGCTTTCAGCTGCAGTGCCGACGCTGCTGTTGTTCTTGTCGTCAGCGCTGTCGTTGTCGTGTTGTCATTGTCCGCTGCCGCTGAAGATTGGATGCACCGCATGCCGATGTGCAGGGAGCTTCTATGTTTACATTAATGCAACATGCTGTGCTTGACAGTCCTCTGTGTGTGTGGGTATATGTGTGTGTATGTGCGCCTGAGTGTACTCTGGCAACCATGTGAGTCGTCGGGACAAGTGCATTGACGCAAGGGAAGTGGAGCTGCGCGGCGAAGGTTCTTACGAAATAAGACCAAGAAAAGAATTCCAAATGCTAAAGCTGAAGGGATGAAGAAAAATTGCGACAGAATTGTCTTGTTGTTACATGTCACTGTGCGGTTGCAATAAATAGTGCACCCTGCTCGTGGTGTGCGCTAAGCTTGTGCGCTTCTGTTTGGAATATGTGCACAAGGGTGACGTCTGCTGGTGGTCGTGGGCGAGGCGGATGACGGTGGGGTGTGGGATTGGGGATTGGGGATTGGTATGCTATTTTCAATTTGATGGAAATAAATTTATTTCGTCTGTGGACTACCGAATATCTGAGTGATGTCGGGGTGCCGGGTTCGGATTGCTTGCCTTGCTCTGGACTCAGATGTGCTGTGGGTGCTGGCAGATAGCTGAAAGTGGACAGGAAGCGAAATTGTTTTAGACGCATGACATGGGTTTGGAATAAATGTTCACATGTGATGGCGGGTGGTGTAGCAGGAAAGGCCAGCAATAGGTTTGAGTTCATGTTAATCAAGTCGTTCTCTGTGCGATGGGTTGACCTCTGAATTACTATTCCTTTGGGGGGAGGGGCACTTAAAACGGGCTTTGTTTTCAGAAGGCGCTTACATTCTGAGATCTCCTTCAGAATCGTGGTGTTTGAAGATACTTGTGGAATGGAGGCGCGAGTGAAAAGCAGTCTTAGAGGTGGAAACAATTCGAATAGTTTATGCTTGTTATGGAAAACATCACGGTAAAATGACGCTTGAGACAGCAGAAGAAACCCCTTCCTGATAAAAGTGCGTATGGCGTCGCAACCAATTGGGTCCTGTTCGGTGAATGACCTACCAGCACTACGAGCCCTTCGACCTACGAACCTACGAGATGAATTTTACTTCCTGCCGCTTCCAAGGCTTGTGGTAGGATCGATCAGCTACAGCAGGCCTCACCATTTGGCATAAAGCTGTTGCATAAACTTACGCCAGTTAGTTACAGTGTCGAGAACGAAGATGACAGCGCTCCGTGTTTCGGTTGCACGCCTCATATACACGGACAGTGCGGCAAAACATAAAAAATTGGAAAGATTTTTAACAAAAATATATAAATTATTAAATATAGTCATACAAAAATAAACCGAACCTCAAACGAGATAAAATCTACCCGCCCGTTGTTTGCATCCCACTGCACATGAGTTCAGGTACTATGTAATTGAATTCGTTGTAGTTAGTGATAGAATCCGAAACTCAGCCCAAGGAATTAAAAAAGGCAACACAAATATGCCGGCCTTCACTTGGATCCTCATCACTGGGGTAAGAACAGTTTATTTGATTGTTTTTATTGGATGTCGACGGAGGATGCACGCTGCTCCTAAACGAGACCTAAACGAGACCTTTGATATCAAAGAAGGATTCAGACACGTCTGACTCGCTGTCACGCAACGTCTTCAACATTATTCTTGAAATAATTATTCAAAACTCGCATGCCAACACCAGAAGAACAGTCTTTCATAGCAGCAATCTTAACTGCAGATCTTATAGGTCCACTGCCGCACTTAATTGCGTACGCCGACGAGTTAGTGGCGTACAGATCAGGTCCGAAGGTCAAAGTTATAAATATCTTGTTGCAACGAGACTTCGAACAATTTCAGCGATTTTGAGACGAATGGAAGTTGATTATCAATTTCCTGAAGTAAGAAACTATCCTTTTCAGGACCCCGTTGTACATGGCATCATGGGATACGCGCACAAACTTGCGTAAGTTCGGCATTTTGGACCCACAGGCATGGTTGGTAGATGCGAAAAGTGTAGTCAGATATCTTGGCATTTGGTTGGATCAATATCTGTATTTTGACAAACATAAAGACATTGCTCTGACGAAAGCTAAATAGACCTTTGCTATGGCAAGGGGGTTGTTTTACAGCAGCCAACTTGATTCCAGGGTCAAGGTAATCTGCTACATGGCCCTCATCCATTGTGGTTCAACGTGGGTCCTTCCCAGATGGAAAAGATGAGGTTGTTCGAGAGGCAGTGTCTTCGGATATGTCTCCGGTTGTATACACCCGAGTCTGAGTACAAGAAGTACTATCCTAACGAGGTCCTGTACAATGAGGCAAACTTGAATAGGATTGATAATTTTATTATTAAGCTGAATAGAAGGCATATTGCACGAGCTATGACTTCTTCTAACAGTCTGCCTTTTGAGGCTTAATAACCCCACATAATGTATCATGAGAGAGTGCGCCTTACCGGCTTTATTCCTCCCGAAGCATTCCTCTATTTAGACACGATTGGCCTACTACAGGATCCACACGGATGTCCTGTAATCTTCCATGTCGTACGCCGAACAGTGGATAGGCGACTTCAATATGAACGGGACGTTGCTCGCAGTCACGAAGATCTCCTCCAGTTCAGTAGAGCGATCTCTGCTCGAGGCAGGAGAGAGTCTGCCAAAGAACGGCAATTTTACTGGTGGTTACACCGAAACCAGTCTCCGCCGACGCTGGCTTTTCTAAATGACGCGGGAGTTGACCATGCTGGCCAACTTACATAGATTTACGGTAGCGTGAGGTAAAATTAAAAAAAAAAAAATAATAATAATAATAAAAATATAATAAAATTTAAAATAAAAAATAAATAAAAAATAATGTGCACCGCGGCGTATAAATTATATATGTTCGGCATATACATGACATATACGCCCTGGTGCACGCGTTCTTTTACGGACATAGTTAAGATTGTCTTAAGTTTTAATGCTAGGTTAAGTTAGATTTAAGTTAGGATTAAGTTCGATATATATAGCCAAGTTTTTTTTCCCAGTTTTCTTGGCCAAACTTGAAACAAAAAGAGTGTGTCCGTTAAGACAAAAAATCACAAGCCGAAAGGCATAGCGCAAATTATGATTAGAATAGCTTAGAGTACCCGTATAGGGTCGGTAGCTTAGATGTAAGAGCATTTGTTAAGTTAGTTAAGCCAGTTTTAAGCATTTTTGTCTAGAATGTAAGTAAATGTATTAAAAATAAAAAAAAAAAAAAAAAAGTCTTTCAGAAATCCGTCCAACTACTTGCATATGCTGAGGATATTGACATTATCGGAAGAGCTCAGCGGAAGAACTCAGACGTCACTTTTGTCAGTATTGCGACGGAGACCGCGAAGCTGGTAAATGAGGGCAATACGCATAGTAACCAGAGTACCTCAAGTGGACACGAGAAGCAATCAATAGACGGTAGACACCAAGGAATCTAGAACCGCGTTTGAAATGGACACTCTGCGAAATAGAAAAAATAAAATAAAACTACCAACTTCACTGAAGTACTGTCTGTATGTTTATTGTTTCTGTGTTTTTCGTCTGTTACAGAGTTGTTCCGCGTTTGGTGGTCTGCTGAAGAGTGTAATTTCTTGGTCTTTGGCTTTCATTGGAGACCGTTGATATCATTGGCCTTGAACTGCAACGGCACGCACACAGCTCGTATCTTCCTCTTTTCCAATGTTGGCTTGGTTGGTGTTGGATCCTCTGCGATGCGTACGTGGTTTCCCCACTCGCATACATAAAAGCGTTTTTGAAGCCACCGACATCAGATTGTCCAGGTTCAGGAACTGTTTCAGCGAAACCACCATCCGTGGTCTTGACTTAGTCCATCGCACAGCTCATGTCTTGGTCCATCGCACAGCTGATTCCCTTCCCCTCTAATTGATCTCTCGTCTTGCCTTATCAGTGAGCGAAGTACCAGGCGCAATTTTCGTCTTCTTTCTTCTCGCTGATCCGTGAAAGACATAATGGACCTTAAATTTCTCTCTGCGATCATCATCACATAGTGGTCGGAGTCATAATTGAAAAAAAAAAACATTGCCTTTTTTTTGTGTGCGACATTATGGGTTCTGCCTCACACGTGTGTTTCACTGCCGCCTCATCACATCATCCGTGTACTTGCCGGCAATTTTAATTCAAATGCATTCCCAACAGCAATTAGAATTCTTCTGCTTTCATGATGCGCTTGAATAATTAAATGCTGTTGATTGTTTCATGGTGCGCTTGCAACAGCTGTCAACGAGAAAGGACTCCCACCACCGTCGTCTCGGACATAACGTCACAGTAGACTCTGTCTAGACAGAGACACCAGCGCTGAAGTCAAACGAAGAATAACTCTTGGCAATCGCTGCTTCTTCGGGCTAAGAAAGCAATTGATAAACAAAACCTTTTCTGGAACAACCAAATTAACCCTCTATAAGACCTTGACCATCCCAGTCATGCTATTTGGTGCAGAGGAATCGACTTTGCTAGAAGAGTGAAGATGGTTTGGTCATGTAGATTGAGATGGCTAGGTCATGCAGTGCAGTGGTATAGCGTGGGCTGGAGCAGCTCGAGGCAGACCCAATTGATCGCTCTGTACGGTTTTAACACATATGTATGTACACAGAGAAAAGTTCTGCGTGCGATATTTAGTCCTGTTTGTATAGATGGCGTCTGGAGAATTAGATTCAACCACGAACTGTACGGGCTGTACAGCGGCATGCACCTAGTTAAGCGTCTTCGGATCCAACGCTTAAGATGGCTAGGTCACGTAGAGCGGATTGACACCACAGCTCCAGCCCGAAGAGTCTTCGATTCCGAGCCTTTGGGACAGGGCATAAGAGGTCCTAGAACAAGATGGCGCACACAAGTGGAGAAGGACCTCAACCAACTTGGTGTGCACAACTGGAGGCAGCTGGCGAAAGATCGTGCTGGCTGGAGAGGCTTGTTGGTTGAGGCCCAGGTCCACCCCGGACTGTAGCGCCAAACAAAGAAGAAGAAGATGTACAAAAATTTGGTCGTATTTTTCGGCACAGCAAAAGTACTTGAAGGACGACTTATTTGGAATGTTAACTTCAGGTACGGAATATCTCTGTTGAATTCTGCTGATGTTGAAGTCTCTAAAGTTTAAGTTTCAGAAATGAGAAGTTGCATACATTTAAAGAAAGACCCTTGGTTTCATATTTTCTTCGCTCTTTTCTTCCTTCAATACGAAGATCCACATTCTTTTATGTGCAGACCAACAACATCCAGACCAGCAACTCCCTTTCTACTGCTTTAAGAGGACTGAGTACTCGTATATAGTAACGGACGATAAATAAAGCTAATGGTCTAAAATGAGAAATTGTGTGTGCGTAGCCCGGGCGGAAATGACTATAAATTGCATTCTAAGTATATGATTTGAGAACTTGACTGGCCGCTTAACAGGAGCCATGGTGGAGATTGACGTAGCAGCAAGTGAGACGTGGCTAGTGGCAAATGACCAGCATTGTCGAGATGCATTGTCTTCGGTCAGACAACAAACGAACTTTCTCTGCCACCACAGGGATCTAATTGTTTATTAGTCCTCATCTAGACATGGAATTCAATGCGAAGTGGTATTCGGGGCTATCAGTGCAAAAGTCGCGTAACCCACAAAACCCGAAAAATACCAAAATAATAATTTTTGACGCCATCAGAGGTATCTAGTGACGGTCAGAATACTTATTCCACTCTTGCGCTGATAGCCTCATTTGGTTAGAGAATCTGCCTGATGGCGGTTTCTCAACAGCCGACCCTAAAGAGTCCGAGGGTCCGATTGCCATCAGCGATTCGGTTTCAGTCTCGCTTTTTTAGGCTCATTCTCTCCGCGGAGTTCCACAGATCCAGGTCTGAGTGGAGACTAATATCCACCACTGACTAAAATCTGGTCACAAATGGGAGTTCGATGATTGCCTTCTTCACAGAAAGCCCATTGGAGCTCTTAACTCAGCATTCATTTTTCATCCTGGAGTCACCAAGTTTCCGTAGTGTAGTGGTTATCACGTGTGCTTCACACGCACAAGGTCCCCGGTTCGAACCCGGGCGGAAACACAAGTCTATAACAAATATATTTTTTAATTTATCATTTAGGTCGCAAGTCTTCACTTTTGGGGACGCTTAGCTGGGAATGTTGCACTTCATTTCTTGTAAATGATATGGAACTACATTATACCCTTGTTTCTCTATGTACCTACTTTATATCTTGTTTAGAGAAAAAGAAAGAGAAATGCTGAAAATTAAAAAGAATCAATACGTCTTCCTTTTAGCAAAAAAAATTAAAATTGTGCACACGCAAAACTCCAAGTCAGGTTGAACTCACCAGTTTAAGGTTAAAATTTACAGAGAATCCGCAAGTAAGCAGAAGAATCAAAACGCCGCACTGTGGAGTATATAAATCACGCATTATGAAAAATAAATTTTAGTTACAGTCGGGCTGACACTTAATTCGTTTTACAAAATTTTAACGTTTATTTAAGAAAAACATATTTCCCATCTGAAGCTTTGACTTTTTCCCATATTTCTGCCAATTTGTGGATCCCATTCCAAAAGATCAAGCCAATTTTTGATATTCTGCTCTGATGTGAACCGTATTTCAGTGAGAGCGTTCTGCATCGACCGGAACAAATGGTAGTCAGAAGGGTCAAGGTCTGGGCTATAAGGCAGGTGGGATAAAACACACCCTTTTGATCCCACCAAATACAGAGCATTACCTTCGCGCCATGAATATTCGGCTTTGCAGTTGATTTGGCTGGTTGGCCAAGCCAAAATCACCACTTTGGTCACGTTCGCTTAGCTAGCGCATGTTCACCATAAACTTCCACCAAAATACGATGACTTTCGGCAGCAGTTTTCTTCGTATTAAATTAATGAAGAAGAACTCCCCGCAAAAGCACTTTCTCAGGCACAAAGTTCGACATATTTGAGTGAAGAAAAATTATTGTTGCCTGCGCTTCAAATGAACGACACACTGAAATGACGTACAATGACAGTAGCTTTCCAACGCCTGTTCCAATGAAATAATACAAGTTACACCATCTCTTCGTTATAGACCCAATGTGTCTGGTGCATTTGAAGTTATGTAGAATTTATCCATCGATTGAGAATCGGAAAAATATTATTCCTGGTATTAGATAAAGGGGTTTCAAAATTAGATGTTTTTTTTCAAAACTTTCTGCTCAAAATCTTTTGTTGGATTGTCGACGGTAAAGAGTCGTTTGCTTAATGCAAATGTAAAAACAGAAGTACTAAACTTTTGCCCCGAATATATATTTTTTTATATTTATGTTTTTTTGGTATGCATTTTTATATTCATTAATATTTGCGTACATAAATAAAAATATATATGGATTTTAAGATTGCTCATGTTCAAATATTATGAAAGTATAATTTTAAAAGGTTCTGACGCCTAAAGTTATAAGTCTTGTTTCGGTGGTAGAAACAAGAACGTTGATCCAAAATTTGCTGAATTTGACACGATCCTTCAAAAGAGAACATTAAAGGGCAAAATGCACGTACCTCAACACAAAGGTTAAAAACTTCAAGCATCAATTGAAGACCAAATGGGAAACTATTGTAATCGAACAAAAAACAATTTTTCGCTTCTAAGTCAAAATGGCTTAACGAAAATATTTGTTTTAAGAAGCATACTTCTTCTGCTGGACACCCATCGCTTGCTTCCGAAACAAGTGATCAAACAAAGGGCAAACGAACAGCTGAACCCCGAAATAAAGTTCCCCCAAGTGAGTTAGTCTACGCAGCCCCAATTTTATCACAGTTGTGTTCCAATCATTAAACATTAATAGAACAGTACGAAGATGATGTGGCCGAGTTTGTTTTTATGAAGTGCCTGGACACTTTAGAACTCTCTGGGAACCTACAAATTCTTTGCGAAAATGCTTTTCCACTATAAATTGATTTTCAAAAGAGGGCGACAGACTTGTGAAGCTTAAATGATGTCTAGTCCCTTAAAATAATTAAAAATTTTATTTTTATAGAATGTCTATATAAGATAAGATATGCAGTACTTCCTAACGCCCTCTGACCTTCGCTGAGTCTGTTGATTGAGGTCTACCCCAGACTGGAGTGTCACACAATGAAGAAGGACGCCAGGACATGCCCTAATGCGGAGTCTAGTTGCAGAGGAGGTTCTGGAGAGAGCATCAAATATCAGGCAGATGCTGATGATATTGTCATCAAGCCAAAGGACTAAAAATGGGGGGACTAAAAAATACCAATGAGTATTGCCTGTCTCCTGGGCTTAACTAAATCCGGAAAAAAAAACACCAAAGTTCCTTTCACAAGGAAACGTAAACTGAAAAGACCAAATCAAATTCCGGCACAAGACAGGGTCCAGTAAAAGAGGTGAAATATCTAGGAGTCATCTTGGACAGCAAACTCATCTGGAAAAGACACACAGAAGAGGTAACCAGAAAGGCGACTCGTGCGTTAATGATTTGTAGAAGCGCAAATCCTGAGGTTGCAACATCTTAAGATGGATGTGGACAGCTATTGTTTAACCAAAAATTTCGACGGTGCGATAGCATTGCCCAAAAGAACCAACCTAATCAACGCGAGGGAGACACTCAAAGGTTGGCATGCATAAGAACTTGGCCAACTGCCTCCATGGATTGTGCTATTGAAGCTGACAC
The DNA here is from genome assembly GCA_905231855.2 of Eristalis tenax. Classification (NCBI taxonomy): domain Eukaryota; kingdom Metazoa; phylum Arthropoda; class Insecta; order Diptera; family Syrphidae; genus Eristalis; species Eristalis tenax. The sequence goes on along the minus strand of HG993124.1, from coordinate 113,126,861 downwards.
CATTGCATCTGGTGGTTGCAGAATGTGCAAATAAAACAATCATGAGAATGGCAAGAGAAGGGATATGGAAAGACAGGTGCATTACATCGAGACAATTCGATGCTCTGGTCCAAAAGATACCACTCTTGGCCATTCCGAAGGATGACGTGATTAGGAAATTCAATTTCCAGAAGAAGTTCATCATCAAGCTCAACACTGAAAAGGAATGGAACAATGAATCCCTATTCTACTGAGCAGTTACACGATCAAATGGTACACAGACGGATCGTGAACTGATGACGGAACAGGGGCAAGAGTATTTGGACCAAGGACGAAACCGTGGGCCAATGCACCAACAATTTCCAGGCGGAAATCTATGCCATAGACAGATGCGTTCAAATCAATCTTGATAGGAACCACGCCAACTGCGACAAAGTCTGCGATATAATATCGGACAGTCGTGCCGCTGTGACAGTAGACCAACATCATTAAATCCAAGCTTGTGTAGGAATGCTTATAGTAATTAAGCAGGAGAAATAGAGAAAAAAAAACTCTGCTGGATACCTGACCATACAGGGACTGAAGGCAATGGAATGACCGACTCTCTAGCCAGGAAGGGAGCATCGAAACCTTTCATAGGCCCTGAACCATTCTGTGCAGTAGGAAACCACGTCCTCAGACAAGAATTCAGTTAACTAAACAAACAGAAACATGGAACAAGGCTAACTTCATGAAACAGGCCGAACAACTTCTGTGCCAATATAACCGGAAGAGAGCAAACATAACCTCCGTATCCTAACAGGATTGTTAACTGCCGACTCCGAGAGCACATAAGAAAACTAGGGCTATCAGAGGAAGGTGGCGAATCTAGTGAAATCCCACAACAAATACTGGGTTTCTGAGTGGAATTGGCACACAAAAGAAGACGAAATCTGCTCACGCAACTATAGTCAGAGGAAGAGATGAGATCACTAGATCAAGGTCGCGGTGCAACACACCCTCAACAATAATAATAATAGGACATGAAATTACGACCAAATTCAAAAATTACGAGGTGGAGCAAATGGTCAAGTCAGGTGTTGACGATCAAGCAGTCAGTCTCAACATCTAGTGAGACCATCTATCAGGTTCGCCTTTGTGCTGTTGAATCGCTAACAGAATACAAACTCACGCGACAAATCACACATTTCCACGTACATTTCACAATTGTTTCCCCTTGATTCACTAATTAGAAGATTCTCATCCAAAATTGCTCCATTCCCCCTTTATGGAACGGAAGAGTCGATTCGTGACCAATTCAAAGTGCATTGCCCAAATCACAGATAATAACCCCCCCGCCTTTGTATCCACTCAACTGGGATTTCTAATTAAAACGAAATCGCCTCCTTCAATCTCCGGCCTTTGGCTGTGTCGGCAGTGAAGGAAAAATTCAAAATTAATTTCCACACCCACCCACCGTCCTGGAGGATCTAATCAAATATTTACTTTCAGTTGAACAGCGAGAAGAGAATCGTTGAGCACTTGCGCTCGAGAGCACACGCAAGGCCTGCCTTTGACGATTCGCTGTCGGACGCTTGACAGCACAATTTGTCAGAGCGCCACCGGCGAACGCGCACGATAATACCATTTTGCCACGGAATGACCAAAATATTCAAATTAAATACAAAATTCTCGAACGCCCCGAATATAGGGGCTCAGGCACAGCACTCGTAAGCCCCCATGGACGCGAGCTCCAGAAGGACCAAAGGAAGGGGACCAAAGGACCATTGTTTTGTATCGTTTCCATGGTTAAGCGGAACATGTTACAAACTTTCCCTTAGACCACCGCACTCGATGGGCAAGGGGCGTAGGGACGGTGGTGGGAGTGAGGAAGCAAAGCCTCTTGGGATGTGATTTCCCGGGAATGGAATTGAATTGAATCCAAACAACAACCCTCGCCCATGCCGCCACTCAGTCCATAGCGACGAACATCTAATATTCCAAAAATTGAGTATTAAAACGGAATTAATCCCGTAATGACTTTTGAATTGTTATCATTGTGGTGGAATGGCCCAATGGTTTGGGAGGCCAAACTATTGCGTGACACTCAAGCCCTCCGCCAGCCGAAAGGGCTCCATCAGTGTGGTTGGCATTGAGTCCGCGTGACACAGGCTGATTTTCGGACTTAAATGCCAAATGGTCCAACCACCGAGCATCGTTATTTCTATTTTTCCCCTCCGTGAGTGCCGGCGTAATGGGTGCGGCAAACGGTGTGTTGGCCAATTTAAATCCAATGGCACCCTTGGGGCGCTGGCCTCTGTGTTCATCTGCTCCTCTCCTCGCGATTTTCACTCCCTCCCAGCTCAGCACGACTTCGACGTTGATGATGATGATGGCGGTGGTGGCGATGATGGCGGTGGTGGTGATGAGTACGGCGGCGATGACCGTGGGGGATGCTTAAGCTTCAAATAGGCATTTGCAGTTTCCGCGTATCGGTTTGATTAAAATTTCACCTCTCTATCGCATTCCAACTTTTTTTGTGTAATTGTTGGGTTAGGTCGGTTGCACGCAGCATTCGACAGGATACTGGGGGGCTGATTTTCAAACGGGAGCTTCAATGATTTCCACCGATTCTCACGGATTTCCCTCATTTTTCAATCAATGAGCTAGCTGATTACGCAGGGAAATGGGGAAATCGCAAATGGCCAATTGAAAATATTGGTCTTTGGCATTCAGCAGCAGCGGTTGCGGCCGGAATGCCGCGCCGGGCAAAATTGCTCGAATAGAAGAGGTTAGCAATGAAACGTGATGATTATTGATTTTGCTTTTGATTTTGTTTTGTGCTCCGCAAGGATCCAGCAGTTCGTGGATCCATGATTGAGTTTAGCCGTGCGCCCCCCCTTAAGCAATGTGGATGTGGGTTGAAGGTCAGACATTTGATTGTGGCCTTCACCATTGGTCCTTGTGGCTGGTGAGCAGACTGATTGAACATGTGTGTGGGCTTACATTTTGAGTCTGGTTTTCTGTCGTGTCGGTTTGACTCCCATTTATTTTTCATTCTTAAATAGTAGAAGAATGAGGGTGGGGGAAGCTGCTGAGATCTCGAAGGTCAGTGGGTCATCTCAGAAAAAAACATAAGGATCTGCGCTCCGCCACTAGGGTTCTAGACCGTCTAAAAGGCATCCCTCAGGAGAAACTCTCCGAATCAAAAAAAGGTCCATGGCCTGGGCTTGTAAAGTACGTCCTGGGCGGGGGAACAGCCTCTACGGGCTCTACGTCCAAGCGGGTGGAATCTGGCCACCACGGTTTTAATTGGGGTACGCTGAAGGTGTATAAGACGGATGGGGAGAACCCCGCGTAGACGGTGCACCCCACACCACCCTGCCCTCTGTTCCGCAGGCCAGCTCCAAGCTAGCCACAGAGGCTGTGATGGTGGTGGGATGTACTGCCTCGGAGGAACACAAGCCCTCTACCTCGACCGTGAGAAGGAAGCACCAACCACTATTACCCCGATTGAGGTTGTGGCAGAGGGAACCGGTGACAAGAGGTTCCACCTATCCTAGAGATCCGGATCGATACCGATAGTATGCGTCTTTTCATCTCGGTATCGGTTCAAGACCCCCTAACAGCGACGAGTCCTCTCTAGAGCTCTCGGATGAGGAGAACACTACGGTGATTGAGAAGGTATGCGATATAGAGGTAGCGGATAGGGGGCCTTAAAGCCATGCTGCACTGCGGCCTCGGCCGCTCTTATTCTTCGCCTAAACCAACAGGAGATTGATGTAGCCCTGCTCCAGGAGCCTTAGGTCAGAAATGATCTGGCCTGTGGACTTGGGGTGCGGAACTATAATCTCTTCTTTGCTAGAAATTTTGGTAAGCCAAGAGCTTGTATTCTTGTGAAGTCTTCACAAAATGTTTACCTTCTCTCCAACTATAGCGATCGAGATGCAGTAACCGTATGTCTGGAGGCAGACATAAATCGAGCAAGGCTAACCTCGGCATACATGGCAGGCGACCGTGATGTACCGCCGGAGTTACAGAAGAGAGTGATCGCGGATGCCGAGAGATCAAGAATCGCACTCATCCTGGGGTGTGATGCCAAGGCACTCCATACCATCTGGAGCACGGACATTAACGACAGAGGTGAGTAACTTTTAGAGTTCATCATAAGTAGTGACATTTTGGTTGTGATATAGGTATTGGACCCTCTTTTATCAATAGAATCAGGCACGAGGTTCTAGACCTTTTCTCTGACCATAAGGTATGGAGAGTGTCTACGGACCACTCATTCTCTAACCACCGCTATATTACCTTCAGCAGCTACCCGCAGTGTAACTTCCTTCCGTAACATTAGGAAAACCAACTGGGACGTGTACAGGGAGGCTGTCAGTGACCTTTTAGCGACTATTGACAAATCTCACCCGCTGAATCCCTCAGAGCTTGATTCATCAGTTGAGAGACTCACCGATATTTTGAATCATGCTCTAACAAGATCCTGACCCATGAGGAATGTTAGAGGTAAGCCTAAGCACCCGTGGTGGCATTCAGATCTTGCAAAAGTTACTCCGAATAAAAAAGAATACCCACTTCTTCGTCGCTTGTGCCTAACCTAGCTGACCTAATCTAACCCGCTTTCATTTGTCTTCTCCTTTCGCGGGACACAAAGACGTCTTTAATTTTCCAAAACGGCCCCTTAATATGCGCGCCATTCAAATTCACCTCCCGGAAAAGTTCGTGTTCATTCGCTGTTCAAGTTGACGACCCACACCACAACGAACCGCTGGCAAGTTATTCACTTCATCTAAACTCTCCGAGAAAATCGAAACAATACCTGCTTTGAATAATCGCCCTCACCCCGAACCACCTCAGGCAGGGCTACAACACCACATCAAAGAGGCTTCTTCCTTGTAGTCCTAATCTCAAAATCTTCGATTCCTTTGCCTTTGTTAACTGAAAGATATCACGATGACAAAAGGAACCCTCTGTCTCCCTCTCTTGAGCATAAAATGCATTGCACAAGTTTCAAACTCCCAGTCAACTTAAATTTAAGCACTGTCTAGGTCACGGACCCCCGCTCCAATCTCGAAGGACCTTAATGCAAAAGTTTGCCACCCGAACGTGGTAACTCAATAAATGTTCAATTTGCACTCACAAATTGCTTTAAGGACCAGCCCCAACTAACACTGAAGCGCACAACAAAGAAACGAAAACGAGCACAAGTCAACACGAGTTCAGGTAAACATCGAAAGGTCCTCTGTACGGAGAAGGGACAAAGCCACTCCACTAAGATTTTGCGGGGAATCTGTCGCAAATGCACAATAGTCCGTCAGGTTAACGAGTATTCCCCGAGCTGGTTGAAACAATATTCAGTCTTTTGCAGTCTGCAGGAAATGATAGAAAAGGAAATTCACGGAAAATCCTTTCGCTACAGGGGGATTCCCAGCGGGCAAACAGTGAACGGAAGTTCTGAACTCTTTCTTGGCAAGGGGGAGTGTGGGAGTTCATCCACCATCCGGGACCCTTTGGGTCGATGGGTTTTTTTTTGCCTTTTGTGCTCCGTCCTCATCAGGGGATGGCAAGCCATTTCAGCGGTATTCATCGTCAATTAGGGTCGCAGGAGGGTCTTGGGGTTCTGCAGACCAATTAGGTACATCGAAGGCGTAAACAATTGATTTTCGAACTGATTTTTACATCCGGCCATGACACACAAATGCACACATGCCTCCTCATATCGAGCCCATGGAAGTCGCCCGCCCACTTCACTGAGGCTTAAGGATACATATTCTTATTCAATTACTGGTCCTGGCAAGGCTCCATGTGCAAGTGCATGGATTTCATCCCCATTGTCAAGCGGTTTTTGATCCATGGCCAAGTTGATGACGCGACGGCAAGGCTCACAGTGCAAATGAATGAGATCCCACCCGACCGACCGAGGGCTGCACGAGAATAATGGAATCAGTTCATTTTATAATCACCACCACCCAGCGACTGTGTGCGTGCGTTGGCGGCTGCAGTTGAAATGAACGAATGTTTGTCTTAGACAACCGTCGCCAGGGGAGAATCGAAAATTTATGGCGGCTAAGACTCTCTCGAAAGTCCGATTGAAGATTTACAGCTGAAATTGCAACAATTCACTTCTCATCGTCGTCGGGTGTGCTCGCAAGCAAATGTGAGTCTATTTGGAATTCCGCCAGTACAAGTAAGTTCTCTCCCTCTCTCTTGGTCTCTGGGGTGTTCACAACTTCACCTGAACCACGAAAGTCGCAAGCGCCAGATCCAATTAGTCAAACAGGACCTTTTCATCCAATTACAACGAATTGAAACCTTTAAGCGACTTTAAGGAGCGCAAAAGGACCTTCGCGCTGCTGTTCATTTCACCTGCAATGTTGCGCAAAAAAAAATAGCAAAACAAAACCAACGCGGTCTGAGTAGTTTCTTGGAATTTCCTTTTTTTGTTCGGTTTCTCAGCTTATGCCATCCACTTTGCATTTCACCCTCAATTCATCTTTCATTCCCATGCACAGCGGGGTGACTGTGAACACTGCCGACCCCGAGGGTATGACATGGTTTTGGGCAGCCGTGACTGTGGGTGGGTGCGGGACCGACATCTCACTCATTTGTTCGTTTCCATTTAACTAAGTGCAATTTAGTTTTGGGCTGGTCCGCTACAAGGAAACAAAAAAATGAGGACATCACACACACACTGGTCCTGGACCCGTATCGTCCCAAGGAGGCGGAAGCCGACCCGCAGCAAAGTAAAAGGAAGAAAAAAACCAACCACTGAAGCTGCTCTGGTGTGCGAATTTGTGCGAAGCGCTAGCTCACATGGTTGCTCTCTCATCGTCGCCTCCACCGCCCATCGAGTGTTTGTTATTTCTGTGTTTAATACAGCTTAAAAGCTGGAACGGGGGCTAGGATGGATAACCCCCAGTGGCATACATCAACCGGTAGAAGCGGCCGTTGGTGGCAAAGAGGACGTTTCACGAATTGTTGGCTTTACATCGCGCAATTAAGTGTCGTTGCACTTAAAGGACCCACAGAAGGGTACACACACAAAAAAAAACACTAGAAACTCCGCGATGAACATACGCAGCTGGACTGACTAGCATTTGCGCGGCGGCGTTTAATTAAAATCGCTCTCTGAACAGTCGCCATATCCAGACGATGGATGTGGACTTTTGTCAAATGCACTTTGTACATTCACCTAGCAGCGCTCACACATGCAGCGGGAGGGGAGGCCGACAGACGCGATGTGATGCATTCGCGGACCGACCGGATGACTTCGGAGAGGTGAATCCATTCGTGGAGGTTGTGTGATGACTCGACTTTCACACACACACACTCACATACACGGCAGAGAGAAAGGGAGAGGTTACTAAACCCTGAAGTGGATGAATTTTCACTCAAGTGCAGTGAAACTTATTGGAGTGATGCAGGAGGGTCGTTACGGATGTGTCTAAAGTTTTAATTGCAACCGTTAGAGATGAAGAGTTTAGAGGGATATCCGACCGACAAGAGGAGCTGCAGCAGAGGGGCGGCAATAATTAATTCGAATCTGAAATAGCGTTTTGGGAATACCTTCAGTCTACACACACACGTCGAGACTTTGCGAATGCAGTCATTCCGAGAAGCGACGGAAGAAGAAATTAGTTGCCGATGGCACATGAGAGGAGGTGCCTGATGCTGAAACGTTTGATTGATTGTTTCGCGATGCGGGGCCTCAGAAAGAGAGGAGATTTTTCTGGGGATCAATTGCATGTTACCTTTCTTGAACTGAACTCAAAATGGTCCGACAGATGTTGGGTGTGTGGCTTGAGTACACCTCTGACGTAGCAGGCTGTCAATGGCCGTCCGTTGAGTAATGCGAGGAATTAAAACAGAATCCTTCAAGATGGGATTGATTGTAAACGAGGAAAACAAAAATACATTTAGTTTCATAATGAAATTTTTTAATGACTTTAATTTTTGTTTGAACACACGTGCTGTGATGTCGTGACGATGTATTGCATTTTGGGCAGGCAGTAGTAATGATGTAATTTCCGGCCATTTTGGATTACACGCGAACGTAATAAATAAACACGGTCGTCCATATTCGCGGACGTTAATCACAGCGTCTTGTAAAGGGTGATTTTTTAAAAGCTATACGAAATTTTTTTTTTAGAAAAACACTTAAAATCAGAAAAATGCATGAAATCTTTATTTGAATCGATAGTACGGTTCATATAATTTAATGTTTGAAGATTATTTCATGCAAATGTTGACCTTGACTGCGCCTCAAATGGTCCATCCGCTTAGTCCAATTTTGGCATACTCTTTCCAACATTTCGGACGGTATCTCACGAATGTTGTCTTCCAATGCGTCAATTGAAGCGGGCTTGTCTGTATAGACATGAGCTTTAACATAGCCCCAAAATAGCCCCCTCCCCAGTCTAAAGGCGTTAAATCGCACGATCTAGGCGGCCAATTGACCGGTCCCGAACGTGAAATAAAATGTTCACCGAACTCGCCTCTGAATAAGTCGATTGTTGCGCGTGCTGTGTGGCATGTGGCACCGTCCAAAAGTATAGACCAAACTGAAGATGTTTGACAGTGAAACAAAATACGAAACGTGCATCTGTTTAAACCAGTGTTGCCAAAAAGATAATAGCTTAAAAATCACCCTTTAGTTTATTTGAACTGAAGTGTGTACATGCATTCACGTGGACCCTAGTGGTTCTTAACCTCTTGGTGATGAGCAACCATTTGCCAAGGATCACCAATTGATGATCACTTCTTGAATTTCATCAGCCACCTAGAAACGCTTACAATGAAAGGATTGTGGATCTGATCCAACTCTGTGAGAAATAGCAGAGTGTCGTGCTCAAAATTTTTGTCACAGCACATTTGTTTGAAGAGACGAGTGTTTAGTGCACAATTTGTAATGAAGTTAACTACTGTTACAGGAGTCTTCGTCGCAATGACGAAGAATTCCGGGAGCGTGTTCGCACTCAGTTCTTGAAATAACGCGTTGTGTCGTGCGTTATCAGCGTTGCAAGACCAGAGCGGAAACCACCAAGCATTGCAAGTCCGCACAAAACCCCGCAAGCTTTTGCCTGAAAAGTCTATGTTTCTGACATCTGCACCGTTCGACGTCGTTTCAAGCTGAGGTTCAGGCAGAAGTGATTCTGAAAAACAGATATATTCGCATTTTTTGCAATTACTGTGCACTGGCCAGGCTGGGCAGCTCCAACTAGTTTAGATAATATTTTTCGGATGTTTTCGCAGACCACTAGGTGCTTCCAGGGACCACCAGTTCGCGACCCACCTGTTAAGAATAACTGATGTGGACTGATGGATGATCAGACAATGTGCAGCCAATAAGCTTTCGTATCACTGTAAGTATGCCACCTATACCGAATGCGAACAAAAAAAAAAACCCTTTGAAGTTATCGGGTGCCTTGGTTGAGTGGTTCTGTGTTCAATTCAAGCCTTATTTCCTTTTCATATACAATACTTCTTTTTTTGTTTTGTTTTGATGTATGAATAAAATAAATGTTGCATCAATCCGGTATCAAACCAGTTCAAGTGTTGTAACTTCGATATACACACATTTTGTTCGTATTTCATACTGCTGCAACCTTTCTAAACTGTGCGTCAGCTGTTTAAACCAGTGTTGCCAAAAAGAGAATAGCTTAAAAAACACCCTTTATAAATGTCCATGAAGCAAAGGACAAATTCATGAATCTGGGGCTAGTTCCAGTCCTCGGATTTTGTAATGCAGATGAAATAGGCCATGAATTGTACTACTAATGATGGTGCTGCTCACTGATGTTAAAGTACGATAGAACTTGCCCAGCTGAACGAATTATATGTTTAAGTCACTTAGGTGCTTCTGATTATTTTTATAAAAAGCCTGAGTCTGCTCGAACATTGTTTGAAGAAGATATTGACGACAATGAAGATGGTTTTAGTGATTCTTCTGATGGTGAGCACGGGATCGACAATTATGAAGAGGAAAATATCACCTGTACGTAATAGTTTACTTCCAAATCATGTTAAAATGAATTCCAATGTGAGTACGAACTACCGGTAGGCATAAAATGGCGATGGAACTCAATTTCGCACATGATAGAGAGGTTTTTGAAACTGGAAGTGTCAATTTGAGCTTTAAAAGATTTGAATTCGTATTATTGATGGATTGATGGATCTTATGTTGATCTGGAGCTAAGTATTTCTCTACAGCCTGTAAAAGTAGCAGTTGAAGCATTAAGTCGCAATGAATGCAAACGCTGCTGAAGGTAATCGTATTTTATCTCTTTAAAAAAAAAAACAAAATGGGTGCTCTCAATTCAGAAATAAGCCGGGATTTGTTGCAGTCAATTGAAAATCGCATTAAATCTCGTAAAAATGACAACATTACGGATTTAATAAAATGTCTTGTTGACCCATCTTCAACAAATGGTCCTCCAAAATCTATTCTTAGTCTTGCTGCCGCTCTTATGAAAAAACTTGTTTCTAATCAGACGATCCAGCAACGATGAGGAAGAAATTCCGTGTGAAGAACCATCAACTGTAGTTGAATCAGAATTAATTGAAAAACTTAATTCAATGCATCCAACATTAAACAGGTAGAAATATCAACAACAGGTACTTTAAAGCAAGAACTCAGCATTTAAAAAAAAAACTCTTAAAAGAACACAAAATCCTGAATTGCTTGCAACACACTCAGAGGGAAGCTTTTCAATTTCTGGAAATTTCTGTACCAAAATAAATCTTTCAAAACCCTCCACCGGTCCATTTCGAAATAGGGGGCTGTGGTTGATCAATTCAGATCTTTCAGGAGTTGACTATTTCTGCTGTGAACACGGACTCTGCTACGCTTCCACAATGCCACCCTATATTGTACGGCTTTGTACTCGCATCCAGAGTGGTGAATATGTCCAAAACCAGGTTTATTGCATGTGGAAACATGTGCGATACATGTCTGTCTACCGCCAGCCTCCACCTCACAGGAAGATCATCTAATAGCTTTTTTGTCGTTTCCACATCCATGTAACATCCTCCGTCCTTAATGATAGTACTGTCAGCAACCTTTGCTACCAGCCTCCAAGCGTATCGATGTGACACCTAAAGTAGCCCAGTTACCTAAAAACATCTTGTGCACAACGCACTTAAATCCTTATAATAACCCACTCAGTCGCGGTAAGCACATTCGCTCAACAATAAGAGCAAACATTTGCCAGCGACAAACAACACAAGACCGCATAAATATTTACCCAACCAATCGTGATACGAGTACAAAGCCGCAAAATCCTTCCCCAGCTTAGGTTGGGCATTCCGTAACCCAATTGCATATTGACATTACCCCCTCACCACCATCCCAACAACCGCGCACGCGATTATTTGTCAAAGTCAATTGAATCCGCCGCACAATCCGGCGATGTGTATGTGTGTAGGGTGGCTGGAAACATACCCCACACATTGTGATAAGCCTCTCATCAGGCACCCCACGCAGGACCTTCACATCTGGCTCGCAGCTTCGGGGGCTCGGGTCGAAATTGGAAAAACGCTCGGAATTAAACAGAAAAAACGAAAACGGGAAACCGACGTTGATCCAATTTCAATGAAATAGACTGCCTGGGGCCAGCATATTCGCAAAAATTCGATTCCATCGCACGACATCGATGGAAGGACCAGCTTGCTTCTCGGGCGAGGCCCGTTTCCAGTCTGTCGCGTCGCTTATTGGAATTCCTCGCGGCAGAGCAGACCCCGTGAATGGAGTATTTGATCACAAGTCAAATGAGCTGCACCGTACCCAGCCTCCAGGCGTGTGGCATAAACCGGCACCAGTTCCTTCTGGTCTGTCCTTGGTTCGCCTGCCGGCCAGTGCAGAGAGAGATAGGGTCTCCACAAAAGAGACAAGCAACAATGGGATCCCTCGCGCCACACTGGCCCGACTTTGGGTGGCTGGTACAAGGATCGACAGCCACTCACATTTGTTTCACTTCAGGCAACCGCAAGGAGAAGGAAACTTCTGCACAGCATAATCCGATTTGCAGTTCTTCATTTATTTCAACTTTAGCGCAAAGTTCTTTCGTTCCGGTTCCGTTCGACATTGACGACGAAGAATGACTTCCATTCTGCGGCCCACAACCCGCTCGCATTACAATGCCCCCACGCCCGACACACCCGACACGCCCTCCTCGCGATCCTTTTGTGCCAGTCATACTAATTACACCCAGCACCCAGCCACAAAGTAATTCGAATCAGTTAATTGAAAAACTTTTATAATTCCAAATAATATAACTTTTTTTTCTTCTTCTGCTTTGCGAAAGAGCCGCGCAACTAGCGCGCGGGGGCGCCACAAAAATTCTTCCCATCGTACAGCGTGTCATAGCCGCAATAATGATGATGGCGACAATGCGCCCCCTCGTCCCCTGCTTAAGGGTTGAGAATGAGCACAAAAAAAGGCGAAAGGGAGTAAGTTTAATTTTCCACAATCAAAGGGAGAAGTTTCTGCAAAGATGTAGCGAGGCCTCGAATCGGGGCGCTTCGGCGGCGGATGGTCCTTGCGTAACTGTTGCATCATCTGCATACACCCTCGACGGGGATTGATTTCGCCATGGACCAACCACTATTAATGCGATAATCAAAGTTCGCTTACAGACAATTGAGTGCCACTGCGGAACTGGGAGAACAGCCCTACGGCGACTGACGGGGATGGCGGGCAGCGCGGCGATGACACGCGCATTACGATGCGTGTCTGCTGCCTGATGGCGGCTGGGTGAGCAGATAATTTCATCAAGGACTCTGCAGGGGGATAGGTGTCATCGTTGTTAAATTGGAAAATGACGGCGAATTAAATTACAATTATGCATTCAATTAAATGGATGTGCGGTGAAGCGCATATTTCACGATTACCTTGTTCGTTGCGGTGCCGAAGGATGGGACGAATAAGATGAAGCTCGCGGGACTTAATTGTTTCTTGTTTACTGGGGATAATTGGAAAATCATTTCGCTCGGAGGTGGATAACTCAATAGTTGTCCTAAGGCGTGTGTGCTGCGTGTGATGGTGCGAGAGAATTGTTTCTTGGGCGGTTGAAGGGGTTGTTGCTTAATAGCTTGTGCTAGCATGTGAGAATGATGATTGCCACTTTTGCAAATGGCAGCAAGGACGTTTCTAATGACTACGACTAGATAGACTTCATTTAAAGCGGAAAAGTTTGTCGGGTGATGTGACTTTTTTCCCGCTGCAGTTTCGGGGAAAGCACTTATAACTGCGGCTGCCGTGATGTGGGAAGCTACGTCGAAATCTACACGCTGCGATATGAGCAACTTTCGAGCTTCTGACGACGGCTAGAGTAATCATATAGGCGGCGCTACAGCCCGCAGAGGGCCAGGGGTGGAGCCACGACAAATATTTGTTTTGTACCGCCCAGGAGTCGAACCCATGCCACAAACCCACGGCCGCCACTAGATGGCTAGAGTTTGATTCTTAAGAAAAACTGCTTATAATTTGCTGCTAATCGTTCGGAGACGTACAAAAATGTATATCCCGGCCACATAGGCTGTTGGTCTTATGGGTTCATTGGAGCTGCACTCTTCCGTTGTTGGTTGATAACACCGGAATGGTGTATCGGAGTCAAGGGACGGGAGCAGGTAGTCACTCGTTGTTTGGCTAGAATACCCGCCTGACCGTTGGGGCTTGTTTGCCAGCTCTTGGGTTGCATAATCCTTGCGCTTTTTGCACCAGTCTTCTGCTTAAAGAGGTCCAGTGGCTGAGGACCCAAAAGGATCTCTATGAATGCTGTTGGGGTAGAGGAGATCGTCCCCAGTCATCGGTAGGCTTACGCGTCTCTGTATACTTGTTACTAGCTTTAAGTTGGAGGCTTTAAGACAAGCTTGCACCAAACTACGCTGCCATATAGGCCTGACCGGAAATGAAGTATTATAGATATGCCCAACTTCACATCTGATTGAACCCTAGTCCATCGACGAATTTGAAAGACCTTTTGGCAGTTATTCATGCATTTTTGACGGTTATTCGCGAAATAAAGTAAATGTCGTTCTGTGATTGGACAATGTGGACCATCCACAGTATTGTTCTCGGGTTGGGACACCATTTTTTGCCGTATAGGCGCTGCCTGCCATCTACGTTGAGTTTCCAATTTAGTTTCCTGTCTAGGAGAAGACCCAGGTATTTCGTGTTTTCTTTTAAGGTGAGGATTGTACCCTCAATGAAGTGCGGAATGACTCTTTTGTTGGTAAAAAGGGACGACTATGCCTTTTGTGGGTTAATCCCAAGAACGCAAGATTTAGCCCACCTGAGGAGACAGTTTATGCGCGTTTAATTAACTCACTTAGAGCCGGGAACTGAAAGACTTACTTTCGTGTTTGTCCATTTGTCAGCTAATCAATCCTTTGTGCTTGTTTCACTAAGACTCCAAACAAGAATTAAATGATGCTGCAGTTTTATAATATATTCTCGGTATCGGGGTGAAGTTGTGGTTGTATAATTGACTTATTTATCAAGTAATACTATTATTTTAGTGCATTCATGTCAAATTTCATATAAGTGTGAGCATTAATTCGAGTTTTATCTCTAGTTAAACAGAATCATAATGGCAACTGAGACGATGATGGTGAAAATTGAGCATCGCGCTGTAATTAAATTCCTCACTAAGCAAGGAAATAGTCAAAAAACTATTCATGAAGAGATGGTGGCTGTTTACCAGGGTTCCGCACCTTCATTATCAACTGTGCAAAAGTGGTCAAGTGAGTTCAAGAGAGGCAGAGAGAGCAATGAAGACGACCCCCGCTCCGGCGCCGCGGCGAAAAACTTGTTCTTGAGGATGCCCGAATAAAGGTGAAAATGATGGCAGAGATCACCAAGCAATTGGTACCATTCACACCATTCTTCATGACCATCTTAACCTTTCAAAGGTCAGTGCAAGGTGGGTGCCACGAATGCTCACAGCGCCTCAGAAAAAAGTGAGAATCGCATGCTGTAGAGAGCTTTTGGAGATGTGTAGTGAGAACGCGGACGGTGTTATGGATCGAATTGTTACTGGTGGCGAAACATGGGTCCACCACTATGACACTGAAAGCAAACAAGAGTCCATGCAGTGGCATAGAAGTTCAAAGTCACTCCGTCTGCCGGAAAGCTCATGGCCACAATTTTTTGGTACTCAAAGGGAATCTTGCTCATTGAGTACAAAAAAAGGCGAAACCATCAACGCCACATCCTAAGACGGGGTAAACTCGCAGCGGGTGTGTTGCTTCTTCATGACAACGCTCCTGTTCACACGGCGCGAGTTTCCAAGGCTGCTGCGCGAGATTGTGGTTTCGAAGAAATCCAACACCCACCCTATAGTCCAGACCTTGCCCCTAGTGATTATTTCCTGTTTCCGGATTTGAAAAAATATCTTCGTGGGAAAAGATTTTCGGATGATGAAGAACTCAAGTCGGCAATAAATGGGTATTTTGCAGAGAAAGGGGAAATTTATTTTTTTGAGGGTTTAAAATAGCTTATCTCAAGATGTAACAAATGCATTGATGTTAGGGGAGATTATATTGAAAAATAAAAACAATTTAAATTGAATTCTCTTTTTCCTTCATAACGATACAGAGAATATATACCGTACTTCGATCTTTAAATTTATTAACTGAATATTATTTGCACAAGGAATTTTCTCCTCGCACTGTGTACCGTGCACTTTCTTGAATTGATTCACTTTTAAATCGAAACGTATGATAGTCAAATTAAACGGAAACTTTTTTAGTGTGTAATTGAGACTAGAGGTGTCGTCCGATCGACGAGAGTGTAATTCGCCAGGGTCAGGGTCACAGTCATGTCGCTGGACTTCGTCTCTAAAAGCCATCAACGCTTTGAGAACAGATATCTTCTCTCGAAGAGTCTAAGGGGCATCTTCAACTTCTCTTGAGATTGTGCACAAATTTTATTCGACTTAATCTCGATATCGCTGTATTGACTTCGTCTAGGTAGGGCGAAGAAGACATTGGCTGGAAGAACACTGGTGTCTTCATCGCCGTTAATCAGTCTACAAAAGTGATATTTCCAAATTCGACTTTAATATGAGTTGTCCCTCTAAGCCCGGACATGCATCTGAAATGCCCCGCCAGTCGTGAAACTTTTTTCCTTAAACAATTCGGTGCTATTCCCTTCGTCCCTGCACTAAGAGTTCTCGAATAGATCCAATTGTTAGTTGCATCACTCCGTTTCAGGCTTCTAACCTCTCAATCGTTGTCAAATCTTCGTTTCTCTTAGTGACGAAGCCAACTTATTTGATTCTTTCTTCTTGACAGATTGCACGGGGTTTCTGGAAAAATCGATCGGCAAATATTCTATCAGTCCCATCTGCTTGTCACTTTCAAACATCATTCAGTCCGTGGCGCTATTCCTCGTCTCCGCTTCCACAAGAGTGAGTGAGTTTATTGTCTCATTTACAATATTCAATTCACAATGCAATATCAGAATGCCTTCCAATGACACCATGGAGTTATCGCTCCAATGCTGGATAAAACCTTGAAGCTGTAGAAGAATGGACTCTCTGAGACGTCGGTTGGCCTTACAACATTATTTATAACAATTGAATTGCTGCAGAAGATTATTCAGAAAACATTTAGACATTTAAAACAGAGTAATTATCGTTATTATGGGAACGGAAATAGATTAATTATTGTATAATTTTATAAGTTTAGGTTGTTCAATAGTAGGCATTTCTTTACTTCTTTTTTCCTGGTGTGCACCGGCTGTGTACTCAATAGGGAGCGTGGAAGTTGGTTGAATATTCTTGGCACCGCAAAGGAAAGTTGCTTTCTTCCATACGAGCTGTGTAACCTTTGTATTTTCAGAACCCCATTTGGTCTTTGCCTTGTGTTGACGTCGTGATCAATCGGTTGTTTAAATCGTTGGTCGTTGTACATCCCATGAATTACATTGTACATTTAAATTTTCTCTAGGACTATACAAATTTTCTACACAGCGACTACCATACTTAGCTCTGAAGAGAATCTTGAAAATTCTGTTTTGAAGCCTTTGGAGGTCCATAATTCTATAACGCGCTGCATTACCCCACGCTATAATTCCATATTGAAGTACCGACTCCACTAGAGGGAAGTATACTTGCTTCAGTACTTCAAAGGACGTGTGGTTGCTAGGGTGGTAAAGACCATATGTCAACTGCCGGAGTCGCCTGCATAAGTACTTTATGTGGCAGTCGCACTTAAAGTTGCAGTCTACTTCCGAGGCGAGATATCGATACTCGTCAACTGTATCAATATATTCTGGGCCACTATCTGTCTCAGGTGTTTCATGAGACTTGTGCACGCACTCAAAACTATGGAACTTTATTCGATTCCTTACTAAATGGTTCTGCCGAATATGCATCAGTTTGGCTTTTTTTTTCGAATTCATAACTAAACCATTGTCGTGGCACCATCGTAGAATATTGTTATACTCGGTTTGCATTGTCTGTTTAGCAACCTTTGTTGCTCACAATTATTGCAGTGTCGTCCGCATATTGGAAACCAACGCTATTTTGCAACACTGATAGCATACCGTTCACATAAATAACGAAGAGAAGAGGACCCAGGATAGATCCAATTCAATATTTTGCATATGACTAAAACTGGACGATAGTCGCACCATGAAACCTCTGTTCCGAAGATAAATTGCAAACCAATCCAAAAAATTATCACAGTCAGTTAAATTTTTCCGGCAGTAACACTGGCTCTTCGGGGTGTTTTGGCATCAGAAGTCGGTCGCAACGTGATCAATTTGGTTGACAGTTAATTGATGTGGGGGGGCCACCAGGCCACTTGGAGACTGCTAAGGTGTCAGAATGGCTTGCTAACTGCAGAGTGGTTCCAGCCAAGCACCCATCCTTTCATTCAGGTGTTCCCCAATAACTCTAGCATAGATATCCTCAGCGGTTTTAAAAAGAACAATCGTCTAAGAAACGAAACCACAGTCCGAGCCAAATTCTGATCATCGCATCCCTCATGAACTTAAGCCATCAAGTGGCTAACGCAACCCGCAATGAATCCATTTATTGCACATCAAAACAGCTCCCCACCGCAGCTTAAATTTCAATCCACTCAATCAGAGCGTCTCCATGGTCTAGGATTTCTGCGAACCTCGGTTGTTCCTGGGCAAACTTTGCCGTCATCATAATCTCGTTTTCGAATACTTGGCATTTGTGTCACCTCCTCGCAAACTGCCACTTAAAACTTCGTGCCTAACCGAAAATCCTTAGAATTTCAAATCAATATACGGCCGATACAGCCTCGCCGGGAATCATCATTCGCATGCAAATCCCTTCAAATCCTCGTGTCGTGCATATGGGCTCTGTGTGGCGCGCCTTAAAGACAAACTTTTCGATCACAAATCCGCCTGGAAATACATCATCTCCAACGCTGCTCCTCTCAGACATTTTAACACTTCCCCCCTTCTGCTGCTGCTCGAAATGCAAAAACTTCACCGGATGGAGTGGATTTCCCATGCTTTGAGTACTTTCGTGCCAACTTCTTATTTTTCCAAGCATACGCTGAGAACTTTATTGGTACGTATGCACCCCCGCCCGGTCGCTGGAGCCCTGCAGCCAGCCACCACTGGTCCGCCGCTGCTGAAATTCTGCTTCCGATATGGAACATCCGTCCCCGCCCACTGCCATGCATATGCATGAGGTGGATCTTCGGTTTAGCAGAACGGATGCCAACAACGCTGCTGCCGCGCGCCGCCTGTTTCCCTCCCCCGCTACCGGGTACGTCTAATTTGCATGAAATCTGTTATTTTAGGAATATTTATTCCTTCCGATTGATTAGTATTCATGGCGTTTACATGAATATTCGGTGCTGCCATCGATACGCTGCGGACCCGGCATCGTCGGGTGGGTTGCTCTAATCGGTGGTTTTGATTGCAATACAATGAGCCGGGGCTTTGCTCTTGATGTTTGTCTGACTGCTCACTCACTGAACGTACAAGGATAATCGGGCTAATTGGGTATTTAATTCATTATTTTCTGCTGCAAGCATTCCTCCGTGGAAGCTTGGAAACTGGTTAGCAAGGTCACATGTTGGGGCGGAAGAACGATGGGCAATTTGCAAACAATTTCCAGAAGCAATTCTGCACAACAGCTGTAGACGAGGGAAAAGGGTAGTGCGGATGCAGGTACACATTGGTCGTAAGGCTCTGTGAATTGTAGTGAGTGGGATGTAGTGAACTAGGAACAACATGTCATATTCGTGTGGAAGGGCTGCAATCGAGTCACAAGACCTAGCCTGAGGAAAACAAGTGTCTCGGAACGTCACACTACGTCTGTCTCCAGTTGGTGCAGACACAACGATGTCCTGTTGGTCAGATGTGAACGATATTCTTAAGGTTGAGACGCCATCTCCGAATGTCGCTTTTCGGGGTTCCTGATCACTGTTCGAAGGGCAATGAACTGGCGGTGTCCTCTCCTCTGGCTTCTAGTTATGAACAAATGGGGTCGAAGTAGTTGGGTACGCCGATGATATGGTGATCTTGGTATCAGGGAAGTTTCCGGCTGTGATCAGTAAAGTATACACCTGGGCTACAGAGTGTGGCCTGGGCATCAACACCAGTCAAACGGAACTGATGCTCTTCACCACTAAAACCAAAATACCAACTTCCCTCTACCCGTCTGAATGACCAGCCACTCTCTACCAGCGCCTAGTCCCCCGGCGTTATTTTAGATCCCAAACTCAGCTGGAAGCTAAACGTAGACCAGCGAGTTAAGAAGGCGTGCATAGCTTTTTACGCCTGCAGCAGAACCTTCCAAAAGAGGTGGGGCCTCCAACCTAAGTTGACCCTATGGATGTATACGGAAGTAGTTTGTCCGATTCCAACAAACGGGTCACTAGCATGGTGGCTGGCCCTTGGGAAAAAATACAACATTTCTAAACTCAACAAGGTACAAAAATTGGCACCGCAGGTGCTCTACGGTCGACTTCGTCTGACGCACTGACGGTAATGTTACATCTCTTACCTTTAGAACCACACATTAAAAACACTTCGGCTCACAGCGCCATTGGGGTCAGCGTGTCTGGGTGCTGGACAGCAAGACCCTATAGTCATAGTACCATCCTAGATCTTCTACCAATAGATCTCGTATCGTCCTCCACTGATTATACAATTCCCAAATTCAATCTAGCAAACGGCTTATATCAGCGGGCAAATGTGCAGGGACTTTAACTGGGTAATCTACTCTGACGGTTCTAAGATGGACTGCGGAGTCAGTGCTGGCATTTTCTCCGAATTCCTGAACATTTCTAAAGCCTACAGACTGTCTGACAACGGTGATTTGTTCCAAGCGGAACTTTTTGCGATTCGGGAAGCATTTCGTCAAGTCATATGTCATGCCACGGCGGAAGGTGGTCATCTTTATTGATAGCCAAGCAGCTATTTCCCCCTGTGCTTCACACTCGAAGCCAGTACAGGAATGCCAAGCTGAGCTAGCATCATTAGAACACCAGCTCAAAAACTCCCTCATCTGGGTTCAAGGTCACAGTGATATCCCAGGAAATGAGAAGGCCGATGAACTAGCTAGGCAAGGATCTGCTCTTGAGTGCGTTCTTGCAGAGAAGGTGCTCGTCCCGCTAACCTCAGATGAGACGTGAACTGATGAACTGTGCAACATCTAGGAAAATATGGCCCAAATACAAATTATACAAAACAAAAGATCTCCTTCGGCAAACTAGTGGCTATCTGTATAGGACACTGGCCGATTGGAGATCATGCCGTTAAACTAGGCATCCCACATAACTCACATTTTCGCAGCTGCAACAACACAACTGAGAGAGAGACTCATCCCATTTCTTGTGCGCCTGTCCGACTTTTGCTAGAGCCAGACAGCGAACGCTCGGTAGACCCCTCTTTCACTCACTTGATGAGAATATCTGAAATACACCTACACCTGCCTTATGTATACGTGGTGGCATTAAAACGGCACATAGTGCTAATTAGGTTCTCACCGAACCACCACTTCGATCTACCCTACCTAGACAGGGATTCGCTTGCAGAGGAGGTTAGGCATCCCACCAGAAGCAGTTAAAGCTAATACCCTCAAACTACGAATTCCACATAATGTACATTGATAGGGAGACCCTAAGACATTTTGTTTGTGCCTGCCCGGCACTTACTAGATCTAGACAGCGAGCGCTTAGCAGAACCTTCTTCACCGCATTTGACGAGATATCTGCAAAGGATATTAAGGAAGGGTGTTTTCATAAACGTCGAATTTACAATCGCATTTCATTTCTCATGCGTTCTTGGACACACGACCGCTGCAGAATGTCTGCAGGCCTGCTTTAGTACAATTGTGATCAGGCATTGAGTGTTCATAAACGTCTGAAATGGTGCCGAAATTATTCGGATTTTGATTTTACTGATGAAAAAAATAATAAGAACGTAATTACAAAAATATTTCTCGAACGAAAAAGAGAAATAAAGTTTTAAAAGGTCTTTTGAGTCTGAGAATACTTTATAACTATAATTCTAAGGTTTCCCCTAAGGTTTCCCGTGCTTCAGAGAACTGTCCAACCGATGTTGCTATTGGATGCTGAATTTAATTATTATTTGAAAATAATTCAACTTTTGTATCAATTGAGGCGAAAATTTATAAAATGGCATTCAAATACAAATGAAAGCATGGAAGGCTTCCAGAATCTACGCATAAATCCAATTCCTTAGCCAGTTGTGGAGATGGGAGCCGCATTCTCATCCTCGCTCCTTCTTGTGATAAGGTTAGCTACTACAATAGAAAAGAAATATGTTCAAATATTATATAAAAAATAGTATATAAATAAAAAAAAAAGAATTTGACGCGGAAATAATGAAAAGTTCGACTTGCAACAACTGGTAAAGGACACAACTAGAAACACGGTATCGACATAAGCTTTAGTTGATTATGTGTTAAGTGATTACGTATCTGTCATAAATGTTAAATTAATGACAAATTTCGGTTCATGAAATAATTCAAATAGTCCCAGAATATAAAATTTGTGAGTTATGACAAGGATAAATTTAAAAAAGAAGAAACTGAAGTGTCGCGGATATAATGTCTACGTGTAATAGTTCGGAAGTGTCTCATAAATTTAAAGATTGCATTGAAGAATCTATATGTAGGTACCTTAAGTAAGTCCTTGAAAACAAGATCCTATTATGTCGAGTGGTTTAACGATGAGCTGAGGGAGCTTGAAGAAGGGAAAATAAAAATGATGAAATATGTGCAATTTTAAATACACCTGTGAGTTAGGAAAGTGCTTATGTGCAAAATGTAAGAATAATTACATTGAAAATAAAATAAAAGAAAAAGTGGGCAACCAATAATAAAGGGTGATTGCTTAAAAGTTATAGGAAAGTTGTCCAAAAAAAAAAAAAAAAACACATAAAATTCAGAAAAATGCACGAAATCTTTATTTGAGTCGATAGTACGGTCCATATACTCGTAATTTAATGTTTGAAGATTATTCCATGCTAACGTTGACCATGACTGCGCCTCAAATGGTGCTGGTTGATTTGGTGAACTTTCATGGCGTGGCACATCGGATTGAGGGTGAGGATGATGTGTGGACACAAGCAATGGCTATTGAAAATTTAAACCTTGAAGCAAACACCTTGCGGCCGTATTGTGGGCATATTTGGAATCGAAAACAGATTCCAAATTGAATTCTGTCATATGGTGTGGATATAAATCAGATCCAGTCAAACTCAGTCATTCCGTTTCAATTCGACAAACCAAACTTAACCAAACAAGCGTGAAGAAGGCAAGTTATGGCATTCGAAGGGATGCATTTCTGATTTCTACGAAATAGAGAAAAATCTTACTTTAAGAATAAATAAAATTACAATGGGTTATTCGGGAAATAACGATCTCACATACTCATTATTAAATAAATACAGAGCTGATGTTCTCAGCATTTCCATTTATGGTCTCCACAAAAGCATTATATGAGATTAGGAAGTGAATAAAAAACGAGAAATATTGTCAATGTAAGAAAGGACGATAAAAAAATGGATGTGGATCCACCTTCTTCTGCATTTCTATACGATAATCGACCAAAGTCTTCAGTTTCTACACAACAACCCGTAATTTGTAGTCATCAAATCTAAAATTACCCACGTCGCATCGAAAAAGATTCACAAAATCAATGTTTTAAAAGGCAACGCGAATCCGACAGTTCGCGATTACCTAAAATACAACTCTTGAAACACATACAGCATAACCTTTAACCATAACCCATAACCCGACGTTTATAATTAAATTAATTTTTTAGGGTAATGTCGGCAGTACCATTTATCAGAAATAGTTAAAAAATACAGATGAGCTCAAAACTCTCATCGATACTTGGCAACATGGACCTGTAAAACACCCCTTAGGTTCAACACCCTTTCCCTCACATCCTACTAAAATTCTAAATATTGATATCTACAGTACGGATAAAACCTACTTTGTAGCATGTATTGGAAAACTTCTCATAAGTCCCTGTTATCAAACGTGTTAAATACAGAAGCAGTAGACTTATTATATAGACACAAGCGTAGACTTATTATTTCTCATAACGAAGGAGCTCTTATGTCGAACTCCGTAAACTGTCCCTGCCCACCACAGTGAGAGCAATGGTCAAGTGGAACGTCTTCATTCCACACTTGCCGATATTCAAGCAAAATTAACAGCTCAGATCGAATGAATAGTGTTAGCAATCGTGCAAATGTTGATTACCAGCTTTTAACAAGGTTAATGTCGAAAAGAAATCAAATTGTTATACAGAATTTAATTAATAACACCCATGCAATAATGTAGCCGGGATGCCGATGCAGTATACTCGCGATGACCAGTGTCGTATGCTTAGCATTAAGGTAGTTGTAAGTTAGTGTAGATTAAGAAGTACGAAAATAAAGCGATTCATTCTCAAAACCTAAATTGAACTATATTATATAATAATCTGAAACCTGGCATCAAATCAAACGTACATACTACTCGTAGGAGCTTGAAATTTGGTATAGTTATTGGGTATATATTTTAATTCGTGCAGCTTTTTATTTAATTTGAACGTTTATTTAAGAAAAACATGTAAAGGGTGATTTTTATTTGAATCGATAGTACTGTCCATATACTCGTAATTTAATGTTTGAAGATTATTTCATGCAAATGTTGACCTTAAATGCGCCTCAAATGGTCCATCCGCTTAGTCCAATTTTGGCATACTCTTTCCAACATTTCGGCCGGTATCTCACGAATAAATGCTTCAATGTTGTCTTCCAATGCGTCAATTGAAGCGGGCTTGTCTGTATAGACATGAGCTTTAACATAGCCCCAAAATAGCCCCCTCCCCAGTCTTAAGGCGTTAAATCGCACGATCTAGGCGGCCATTGACCGGTCCCGAACGTGAAAGAAAATGTTCACCGAACTCGCCTCTCAACAAGTCTATTGTTGCGCGTGCTGAGTGGCATGTGGCTCCGTCTTGTTGAAACCACATGTCATGCAAGTCAAGCTCTTGCATTTTGGGCAAAAAAAAGTTGGATATCATCTCACGGTAGCGCTCACCATTCACAGTTACGTTACGATTCGCATCATCTTTGGAGAAGTACGGTCCAATGATGCCACCAGCCCATAAACCGCACCAAACTGTGACTTTTTCTGGATGCATTGGTAGCTCCTGCAATGCTTCTGGCTGATATTCACTCCAAAATCGACAATTCTGCTTATTTAAGTACCCATTGAGCCAAAAATGAGCTTCGTCTAAACTGACCATAAAATGGAAGAAGCGCGCGATGAACTTTCTTAACAGAGCACGCATTTTGATAATAAAATTCAATAATTTGCAAGCGTTGTTCGTTTGTAAGACGATTCATGGTTAAATTATAGACCAAACTGAAGATGTTTGACAGTGAAACAAAACACGAAACGTGCGCCAGCTGTTTAAACCAGTGTTGCCAAGAAGATAATAGCTAAAAAATCACCCTTTACTAATAAGTTGTATACTTCCTTAGTCGCAAGTGTGCTATGATTCATAAAAATCGAGGTGTCCCATTTTCATTTGGGGCAAGAAAAAAAAAACGTATATAAAATGGAGCTTTTTGCATTATATATGTGTTTTGCATATGTGTGCATTCATGAATAAAATTATATGTCTCATTTTTTTGCGACTAAGTTATGATCCGAAAATCTCAAGTGCGTGCATAAACACATGTCGTTGCGACAACGATTTTCCAATCGCAGCGATTTAAATCGCAAGTGTGTGTGTACGTACGTATGATTGCGACAAACGCGTCGCCAGTAAAATGAGACAAATTGCAGACATTTAATCGTTGCGATTGTGAGTTGTCATGTGAGCGTCTTCACATTGAAACGTGTGTGCTTCTTAGGTCAACGAAAAGAGTACAGTTTCCATTTGAGGCATCTTTGAGGGTCTTAGGGTACGTCAAATATTTTTATTGGTAATTTTTTCTGCCTGTTATTGTGGATTTTGTATCCCCATATTTCTACGATAGACCCAATCCTGAGTAGCCAATTTCCAAATTTCTCAAAATGTCATGTGTTTTTCCTTGGTTGTACGGAATTTGTGCTGGAGTTGTGACGTTGCGGACATGTATAGCTCCCGGAACTATGTCCCCTGGCGGAAGCATTTCCTATCGTTCCCAAAACTCAACCTAAACATGTCCTTGTCTATTCTCCTTAAGTTCCGAATTCAGAGATCTATGAAGAACTAAGGAAAATACCCAGTTGGTAATTTGTAATGCAGATTCTACATAAGGTTCACATGGCAAGCACACACATGGCACACGCATAGAAACACACACGATTTTGTGCAACCTGAGATATGTATCATACGTCTGCTCATCTATTGGACATGGACATGTAATCAATTATATAAGAACAATTATCTATATTCCACAGCTATACATAAATCAAACTATAAAACATGTTTTGAACTAGAGACATACATCCTGCGAAAGAATAGTTCCATGTCCGTTCCGTTGTCGGCACCTCTTCCCTTTAAAACCAGTTAGACTTTGCAAGAAAACAGATAAAATAAGGAAACAAACACGAGATAATTCAATTTCATTTCCGAAAAGCAGCAAATTAGGTTCACATTTTTTAGTAGGTGGTTTTTCCAGTACACGTTGTTGGATAGTTCACATTATCGAGATTCTACTGTATTATTGATGGGATTTAGAACGGGTTGCCAAGGTGGGATTCAACGTCCGGTATCTGCAAAGATTTATATCGTTTCTCTAATTCTTTCTTGTTTTGCCCCAGAATCGACTCTTGCTCGACAGCGCAGAATTTGTTTAAAATCAGCTCGTTTCGCCTGTTCAACGTGAGAGCTTCTCCCAGAGCAAGTCGCACGATGTTGTTGATGTCATAAGCGTAACCCAACAGTTGGGCTATCGACGATAGTCTCATTCGTGTTTACAGATCAGCTATCAGCAGGCTATTAAAAAAAATCATACCACAGCGCCAGGTTTGAATATCATTGAGATTGTTGCAGGGGCCAAGGTGAAAGCGCTGCCCACCCACA
The DNA here is from genome assembly GCA_905231855.2 of Eristalis tenax. Classification (NCBI taxonomy): domain Eukaryota; kingdom Metazoa; phylum Arthropoda; class Insecta; order Diptera; family Syrphidae; genus Eristalis; species Eristalis tenax. The sequence continues at coordinate 113,100,356 of HG993124.1, read as the reverse complement.
TTTCTTGTCAAATAAAACTGAGACAAACGCTTTAAAGCATAGATCGACTCCAAAGAATTCAGACGTAACCCCCCATCTCCAAGAAGCATCAACAAATCTGACTTATCTTGAGGAGTCAAATTTAACTACTTCCTGCAAGGAGTTACCACCCTCTCCCAGCCATCCCCAACTCCTGGCACTACCGCCGCTATTCCGCGATGAATGCCTCGCAGTTGCGGTCGACGTTGTAAAGTAAACCGCGGATTTTATTCGCCGTCTAATCACCCTCTTCCATTCTGATAAAGGCGGAACGTCACATCAACTTACTTAGTAGTTAACAAGTGATAGAAAATGTACTCCAACACGAGTTCCACTGCTACACCCCCGACATCAGTTTTAGAATAAATCGCAATCTCTCATCACTCGCCCCCACTCACATTCCACAAACTGTCATAAGCATGACTATTTTACCAGTCGCCAGCGATACATCATCATTGTCGTCATTCCGAAAGACACTCGAACGCGGCGTGGATGGATGCACACGTAAGGATCCGGCTGGGGACGCGGACGAACGGGGAATGTAATAAAGATAAATGTAATAAAGCTTATCTAACTGTCTCCCTGCAGAGAGCGTACATAATTGCCATACCTTGCAGACAAGTTCCATGTTTCGTTTTTTTTTTTGGAAATGCGGAGCGAGGCCATTCACCGAGTTCGTGCAGCAGGATATGAGCCATAAATAGACTGAAGTACGGATCCATAAGCAGCGAATGAAGCAAAAGTTCATAAAAGAAACGAAACGCCAGAGGCGAGGTGAGCTCGTCCTGCTTGCCGCCCCAACAGGTGTGGCAAGAGCAGAGTTCCTGTTTGGGTGTGGGGCATAGATGGACCTTCAACCAGCCGCACGATACTATCACCTGTCATTGCCCATGTCCCTATGGGTAGTCATCTGTCTGGCCTAAGGATCAATTTTAATTGAATGTCTGTAAGCTGGACCCGGATGGAAACTGGAAACCCGTAAAAATCCTCGACCCCAGATCGTAAAGAACCACAGGGCGGATGGATGAAGTGGCTCTTCTTGGATAATTAGTGAAATTGCTGCTATCACCCTGCATCTGACGTGACAGTTTATAACGCACACACCAACACACACCCACACGCACATACCGGCAACGGTCGACATCCTTTCGACTATAAAACAATTAACTTTATCTCCCGGTGCACATTAATAACAAATTTAATTTCCCCCCTCCACGTCCCGAGACAGGGTTGTTGTGGTCGCCCTCCTCCCGGTCACAGCTCCTCCCGCTCTCTGACGAGTGTGTGGGAGGCTGATGTGGTTATGTTGAAGGCAATGTCACTTGGGGCAGGAATTGTGTGGTAATTTTCATAAATAAACGAGACAAACTCGGGGTGTCTTCGACGACGAGGCACACACTCATAGCAATCGGGCGTATAGTACTTTGTGTCAAGTCTGTTTTTTTCTTCTTTTGTTTGCCCTGATGGACTCCCCGTGGTCGGTGGGACCGAAAGGACCAGAGGAAGAATGTATTCGCAATTAGGTTATTTAAATGGTAATCTTATTGGTAATAAATAAGAAGGTCCAAGGAATGGGGGCGCATTCTGTATTCCTTCAATGTCTTGTCACGAGGCAGGGCTGGGTGCTAGCAAATTGAATTAAGTAGCAAAGCACTCCACAGACTACACTTGATGAGTGTGTGCTCGTCCTTCGTTATTTATTTCAATAATACAATAAATTGCAAGGGACGTTCATTTCGTTTTCAAGCGTTCATTTGGAAGGCGTTCCTCGTCTTCCCACGCCCAGCCATGGGCGGGTGAACGAGTGTGTGTGTCTGGGCTTGAGCGGGGGGATTTCAATTGCAGGATTTGCCTCCGAGGCATTACTCTAAGAGTGCTGTCATGGCTTTGTGGTAGAGTTATGGATTCAAGATCTAAGATTTGTGAAGGACATTTTGAGGTCGCTGGCGGGGAGCACTTGAGTGAAGTCTACAATTACGGTGGGATTGTGGGGCGGTTGTGTGGTTCAAGGAATTAATTTGAATTATCATCGCCTCATCCCGATCCTGACGCACATCCTTCTGGTCAAGTGAACTACTCCACTGGTTCATCTAACAAAACAAAAAAAGAGATATTTCTTGGAAAAAATATGTGCGGACTTGATTGAGCTTGTCTCTTACGGCCATCAAGGCATCCTTGTCGATGATGTCAGTCATTTGTAGTAAGCTCCATAACTGGGGACTATTTAAGAACATTTCTGTCAAATTGGGTGACCATGGAGAGGAGTTGGTTTACAGAGAAGCGAAGAGGACAAGCTCTGGGTGTAGTCTTGTACGGAATTTGTTAGCCTTAAGGTTTTTTTTTTTACACCCAGACTCCAACCCTGGGGAATATGTGGACACTTGTGTTTAGGATGTAGTGGGTGACTCAGTTCATTCTAATTAGGTTTGTGGAATCTGAACGAGGTAGTTTTCTTCGGGGGGTGGGCTTAACGCTAGCCCGCAACACGAGGGGTGGGGTTCAAGTCATGTTGTAATGCTTCTATTTACTTTTTTCGAATTCGCCAATTATGCTACGACGAATATGACATGTGAGCCGCCGGGGCATAGCGTTAGACTGCTCAGTTCCATATGCCACATCCACGAAAGAGGCGATCCTACCTCTTGCAACAGCTGTAGAGGAATATCCCTGCTCAACGTCTCATAATCTAGCGGAAATTAATTCAAAAATTAAGGTCGTCCGAAGTAGTAAGTGCTTGGAATCAAACAACTGGCATAACCCAAGGTTTTAACGTTCTGCAAGAAAACATTTTTGAGCAAGAGAGATGTAAAACAGTTGCAATATGTAGGGCAAGTTCATCGTATTCGTGAGAAGTAAGTCGCAACGCCGTCCTTCTAATTCTGTTTTACTTTCTTGCCTGTATGGTCAATTTGAACCTTGTGCGCCCTCAGCAAATGGATTTGCTTGAAGGCCTTAATATGGAGTGAATATAGGAGGCGTTTGAAACTAAATAGGACGGAAGTCTTAACCGGAAATGACATCAAAACATAGCTGCGAGCAGCCGACCGGTGGAAGTGTTCTGTGGCGTTTTAATGACTATAATAAAACATTTTAATAATTATATCCAATTCAAGCAGTAGAACGACGTGTTTTTTATGTTTAAGTAGTAATTAGTATTCTTTTAATATTTGCATGATTATAATTAAAATCTCGTTACTCGCCTTCAACTGTCAAAGTTAACGAGCACATTGCAACGACTTCCACGACGGTGTAACGCAAAAATGCACATTACTCATGTTCTCCGAGACAGGGCTTAAAGATGAAGAGATTATTGACATTCCGAATTTTGATTGCTGTATCCAATACAAGCGACCAGAAAGGCGCACTGGTGGCGTTGTTATAAAAATGGACGCAGTTCTCATGTAATTACTCGAAATATGGAAATTAAATATCCGCAAATCAACGGATTGGCAATTTGAGATGTAGGGGATATATGTGCAGCTGAATGCATTCTTTCAAATGGCCAGAGCGTAATTTCGGCTGTTGTTTACATCTCTCCTAACCAGTCCATGGATATTCATTCACTTCGTACTTTTGACAGTCACAGAAGATGGCTCTACTGGGAAAGAACTATCATCTGTGGCCAATGATTTGAATTTTATGAATTTTAACACGCCTGCGAGTGTACCCCTGGTCGAGTTTTTGAGAGATACTCTCTCGCTTTAAATTAACTCTAACTCAGAAATGTCCACCACTCAAAGTGATACAGTCATCGACGCAGTATTCCAACGATATCTCAGAACATTGTCATGTCTCAAGTTTACGTTTCCTATTTCAGCTACCATAAGCCCATTGTATCAACGAAACCATAAATTGAACCTGAAATCATTCACGACTCCTTCTTTTAAATATAATACTTTGTATCCCTTGAAGGTTGCTTCTCCGTTCGGAGATCATCCATTGGGGGGACACTGAGGTGATAAGATGTTTACACATTGACCTCGAGTACGTCCACTGCTCGCTCTCTTCTTTGGTAAATTTTTGCAGTGTTTTCAGAATGTATCCGCATGTATCTACCTCGTGGTGTTATTTATTACCTTCCCCGGACTATCCACAGTTCCACAATCCGTTACGATGTTTTTGTTTTTTTCTGAGTTAACATTACTCGAATAAATAACTATTTTCTGCTTATCTACAACCAACACACTCTTGCTGGTGTTGAGGACTGAAATAGGCAAATGTGGTCCACAAGTTAAAGTGTACCATTGTATTTCAACTAAGAATGAGTCGAAGCCCAAGAGCTAGAGTCGAATGGTATTCAGCTTTCCGGGACACAAAATACTCAGCAGCAGATGCAAAATTTATTAGAATTTCTTCAAATCAGGAAAAACCTTGATGTAGATATACCGACACGACCGTCAATTCAAAATAAGTGTCTAGAAACGAACTTAATCGGTCATATACTAGAGATCAGCGAACTTCGTATAGTTTTCGACCATATTATAATTTTGGTCAATCGTATGATACACGAGACAATAATTTCAGACAGCAAGTGTCTAACCAATATAATTTCAAAATACCCATTGAGAAACGATCTCTTGAAGTTTCGAATAACAAAAGTGGACAACCACAACAAAAGGATTAAGAAGAACAACAAAACGAAAATGCGTTTTTTAAAGAAGAAGAGATACGACTTTCATTTATCGAACCAGTCACTTAACTGGAAGGAGAATTAAGGTTTTAATTGATACAGGAGCCACGAGTTGGTAATGTGAACTCAATATTTTAGGCAACAGATATGAATTGCCAATAATTAATAGTGTTGGAACCTTAAACGCTTTCATTTTTACAGAAATGGAAATATTTGGCAACAAAGAGTTATTTTATGAAATTATTTAGAAGGCTTAGAGTGTATTGGCTTATTGGTATAAACTTGCTCAAAACAGAAGAAGTTACTTTAGATTTAAAAAATTAAACGTTAACTTACGCTAATAATATAGAGAGGGTTCAATTATGCTACCCAACAATAAAATCGATTTGTGAAAATAAATGGAATCGAATATATTTATATATATTATATAACTCTATAATATATAATTATCGATAAAATTGAAAAAAAAAAACAAACAAAGAAAGCAGTAACCTCAATAAAAAAACATCTAATGAAGTGTCAGGTCCAAGAACAGAAAAGATAAATAAAACTCAAAAGATACCAAAACTCAAAAGATATTGAATAAAATTTTCTTGAAAAATTGTCTTAACATATACTACTAGTCTTAAGAAGCCACTGGGCATCAAACCAGCAATTAATTTACCGAATGATTTAGATTTAATTCCCGTACAAAATCATTATAAAAAAAGTACATTTAATAACGGATGTAAAACAAGAAAATACACACACGCCGAAAAATATAAAATTGAAACACGCACAACGGAAATTGCCAGAGGCTTATAATACCAATAAGATTAGCATAATGTGTAAACTAGGCGACATAATTAATCAACGAATTAAGAAAGTTGAATGAAACAAGATATATTCTAGATATAAAAACAGAGGGTAAAAGAAGTTAAAATTTACGTTGCAAAATACACTAAAAACTAAGAATATTACTTAAAAGATTTTTTATATTAATCTAATCTAAAGTTTAAAAACAAACTGATACAAATTCGAAAAATTATGGCAAAAATACAACATGTAATAAAAACTACGATTAATAGTAATATCAAGGTATACACATTTAAGACTTTTGTTTCTAATTTTATAAAGGGTAATTTTTTAAAAGCTATAGGAAAGTTTTTCAAAAAAAAAAAAACACATAAAATTCAGAAAAATGCATGAAATCTTTATTTGAATCGATAGTACGGTCCATATAATTTAATGTTTGAAGATTATTTCATGCAAATGTTGACCTTGACTGCGCCTCAAATTGTTCATCCGCTTAGTCCAATTTTGGCATGCTCTTTCCAACATTTCGGCCGGTGTCTCACGAATAAATGCTTCAATGTTGTCTTCCAATGCGTCAATTGAGACGGGCTTGTCTGTATCGACATGAGCCACAAAATATAGTCTAAAGACGTTAAATCGCACGGTATAGGTGGCCAATTGAGCGGTCCCGAACGTGAAATAAATGTTCACCGAACTCGCATCTCAATAAGTCCATTGTTGTGCGTGCTGTGTGGCATGTGTCACCGTCTTTTTGAAACCACATGTAATGCAAGTCAAGCTCTTGCATTTTGGGCAAGGAAAAAGTTGGATATCATCTCACGGTAGCGCATCTCTCTCTCTCTCTCTCTCTCTCTCTCACGGTCGCATCATCTTTGAAGAAGTACGGTCCAATGATGCCACCAGCCCATAAACCGCACCAAACTGTGACTTTTTCTGGATGCATTGGTAGCTCTTGCAATGCTTCTGGCTGATATTCAGTCCTAAATCGACAATTCTGCTTATGTACGTACCCATTGAACCAAAAATGAGCTTCGTCTAAACTGACCATAAAATGGAAGAAGCGCGCGATGAACTTTCTTAACAGAGCACGCATTTTGATAATAAAATTCAATAATTTGCAAGCGTTGTTCGTTTGTAAGACGATTCATGGTTAAACTATAGACCAAATTGAAGGTGTTTGACAGTGAAACAAAACACGAAACGTGCGTCAGCTGTTTAAACCAGTGTTGCCAAAAAGAGAATAGCTAAAAAATCACCCTTTATAAGTAACTAAAAACAAACATATTGAAAATATTTACAGAAAGTAATTAGTATGAAGTACCTGAACAGATATCTAATATTCAAAGCCAAAAAAACAATAAAACAATTAAAAAAATAGTTAAGTACCGAGAACGTCAATGCCGGGACGTAATTTTTTAATATAGCGGGGAGTTAAAGTACCATTGTACTTCTTAATTCCCTCTTTTCATTCAAAAACTAAGGGCAACGATAAATATTCTTTTGTATGTATTCGGTCCAGAAAGTTTCCTAACCTCATCAATCGCGTGTTAATATCTTTTCATCCCACAGAGTTTAAGTAGTTTTTGTAATGGCATGATAGATATGATAATGCTCGGCAATATTACTTTATGCCTATCACTGGCACTGGAAATTATGTAATTTTGAAAAACTAAACCAGTTTAAGGAGATCGGAAGTTTTCTGATACTCCTTTCCAATCGAGTGAACTCATAACTTTGTCTTATTTCGCATTATGGAAAGTTGTGGCATTTTGGGTATTCCTAGACATCTGCAGACATACGTAAGCTCTGTGATTTGTAAGATACATGCGAGGAGGGAACAAAGAAAGCGAGAAATGCCAAGGTTCCGGGACTATACAACGGAATGAGTGGATCAGGATTTGGATTGCCTGTAGAGTGATATGATCTATTCCCAACATCAAGCATGAAGTCGCAATCTAGACTACCTTCAAAGGCATTTAACGAATGTACACCCAAGTGCAAGAACGGAAAATCAAGGAGCTGGTATGCACTAAAACGACGAGTGAAGTTGCCGCCGAAGTGTCTTTAAGATTGAGTGCCAAGAGAGATGCAGTAAATCTGGTAAAGAACAACTTGCATTTAGTTCTCCTGCAAAGGCTACCAGTCTGAAAAAGCTCGATCAAGTCAAGAAAAGCATAGTAAATAGATTACTCCTGAAGAAGCTCTTTTGGTGACGGTTAACATAAATTTGAGTACTCTTAAGTACAAAGCATGCTTTGAAATTTGAATTCGAATGTAGGGATGTATAAAACAGGTTTTTAATACCACTAGATCCATGTCTTTCGAGTCGCAGTACAGCGCACCGTAGAAGAAGGAACCCATTACCTGAAGAAAGTCGTGCCCTGTTAAAGGCTCCCGAAGTATTTCCACAAAAAGGATCCGATTAAGACGATGATGAGAGCGACTAACTTCAAATAAAGCAAAAAAAAATTATTATTAAAATTTGCTAATCTTTTGTTTACGTTTTAAATACTTAGAAATGATGAATGTGATGATGGACGCATAATATGTTAGATTCATCAAAATATCTTCGGACTTATGTACGAATTTTGTACTACCTTTTCTGGCCACATTCGTGAAGATTTGAATAAAATCGGTTCAGTGGTCTTTTAGTTAGAGACGTTTGCATGGAGGTTGATGGAGGATGGAAGGCGTGGGCTATACGCCCCGTATCGGTGACCACATAGGGCTATTAATAATAATAATAATATTGTTGGCGCTACAGACTATTGGAGGCCAGGGCCTTGCTTCTCACCAACCACTCTTGTTGTGCGTGCTATTGTTCTATCACAAGAACAAGAAGGGACCTACAGTTTTATGCCGACTCCGAACGGCCAAGTTTTTTTTACCACATATGGCTGTAGGTTTTAAAAATTTGATATAATACCTTTTTTTCGTCACCTAACAGGAAAATGCACAGTTTAGCTATACCAAGTTCAACAGGAACAAAGTTCCGCTAAATGTGAGCAAGAACGCACTGAGCGTCGCCTACAAGATCCTGTCCAGTCTACTGTGTGAACGTCTAAAGCCGTTTTTCACAGCACCAATCGCCATGTACCACGTGTCGTGTGTTTCTTCAATTTGATAGTGGAGGCTAGTGTGGTGGTAAAGACGAAAGGCACTATTTTCAGTCAGTTGAACTGTTGGGTTAGGCGAGGGGTTAAACGTGGTGAGGCCATGCCTCACTTAGATCCAGTTGGAGCCATTGTGATGAACTGTTGGCATACGCAGCTTGTCGTGAGTTCCCAACCCGGCGTATCGGAAGTTTTTCCGGCGATTGAAGAACAGGCAAAACGAGCGCTTTTAAGGTTGATGAGTGAAAACCTGTCGATGGAGGACCGGTCTGTCACAAATCGGTGCCGTGACATTGTGGAAAATGGAAAATTTATTCACACTGACTCGTTTGAAAGTATCATTAGACCGTCTTAACATTTGACATAGTGTCGCTTAGGCAAAGAGTCATAGGGCCAATTTGGTCTAACGTCGTTTGGCACATTGGCACGGTACCGATTTCTCCCTTGAGATGTGTGACAGACCGGTTCTTTATTGACAGGTTTTCGCTCATTAATCTTAAACTAGCTCCATCACTATCGATCACTACAATTTCGTTGTTTTAAGGGCTTTTGTCTACTTCGGCGCAGACGTCAACTCCACAAACGAACGGAGGAGATACGACGTAGAATCGCCCTTTGCAGCCGGTTAGTCGAAACAGTCTGGTTGGAGCTCAGTTGTCCTGATTTGTACAGTACCAGTCGCGCTTAATAGCGCCGAAAGCTGGACGATAAGCAAAACAGCTGATTATTTTTGCTTTCAAAAGAAAAACTCCTCTATATGGCCCCGTCTGCATGGAAAGTGAATGGAGAAAGAGAGCTAAGAGACGCACCAAGATGTAGTACGTCGGTTGCACTGACTCGGCCACATCGAAGGCATGGCTGTGGCTAAGAAGGTCTTCAGAGCTGGTTGGAGAAGGCGGTGGTGAAGCTAGACATCTTTATCTTGACGACTTGAAGCAGAGAGCACAGGACCGTCAACGATGGAAGGCGTCTATAGATCCGGTTTAGGCTACCCATGGGGGGTAAGCCTGATAAGTCTTCATCTTCGATGAATATTTCTACTTCTACTAGTTTATATCGACTGTTTCCCTACTTTGCAGGTGAAACCTTAACCATTGCCGAATTGCAACATTTCGATATCCCTTGGGTATCAGTTAAGTTTCTCTGATTTCCCAGTCTCCTTCCACCATCAACGCCACTGAAGCGGAATGCAAAAGTTCGTCAGCTGAACAGACTCTTGAGTGTAATCAATCGACTCTCGCCTAAAGTGGATCGAAATCAACGCCTGCACCCCGTGAGTATCCGTAAGCCATCAAGTTGGAGTTACCCAAAAGTCAGTCTTCACTATTAACCAAAGTTCAGCTCGTTCGGTTTAATCATTCCCTGCCCTTCGTGCGGAGAAAATGCTTCGACTCCCACGCAGCTCTCCCTAACTAATTTTCTGCTCATATCCTGTGCAAGTTCAGGTGTCCGCCCAGAAAGATGCTTCATCCTTCACCATCCCAGCATATCCATTTCGTACAATGCAGGAGTGATTCGCCACCCGCCCGAGACAACTCCCCTGACTCACAGCAGCCTGGGATCGACAGCATCAAAGTGGAGCGTCTAAGGCTAAAGTTCCCAAACATCCCCACATCATCGGCTCAATGGAGTGAGATAAAGTTTCACTCTTTCTTTTGACATCTTTTTGATGAATCACGGCACATGCCAAGGCGAGCTCCTCCTGACAAGGACCCCATCCACCTACGTACACGCGGGCTCGTGTTTTCTGAGCGGTGTATGTGGTAAGCGTCGTGCGGGGTTGGGGGCGGGAATCTGACTCTTATCTTAAAGACTCTTCACTCGAGAGAAACTTTTTCACATTCCATCGACTAACTTGGGGAAGCGGTTGATGGCCGCCGCCGTCACTGAACAGGAACGAGGAATGCAAGATGCATCGAGAGGATGAAGTTTAGAGTGTAAACGATGTCAAAATATGAGACGAGTGCCTTGCGTTACACTCATAATGGGACGTCACTGTCAGGGACTTCTTGGTGTCAGTTGCATCGTGAAAAGTTTGCCATAGCTTGGCCCATCATACTCCTGAGAGGAGGCCAAGTTTTTTAATTAATTTGAATAGACTTGGACTTGGACTAGGGCAGAACTACTCAGCTTGTCGTGTCGGAGTGTCCGGTTATGGTGGAGCGGAACTTGTTGATGGAATATGACATACGTGCGAGCGAATTGGAATTGTTTTCAGTTGAAAGTAATTGACAGCTTAATGGGATTTCAGCAGTTATTGCCAAAGTTGGAGCTTCCTGGAGGGATGTCAGCAGCTGTCACTGATGTCGGAATGACGGGAAATGGCCAAGAGTGCATAGCTTAGATGGCACCGATGGGCATTGAATACACGCTTAGACAATTTCAGGCAAATGGGATCTCTGGAAGGGGTTGCATAAAGAAGTGGATTTTTGTGTGTAGGACGTTGGCTTCGAGATAGTTGTGAGCCATATGCAAATGCACAGGGCACCAAGCTCTTATTTACGCACTCTGAAGCCTAAGCAAATAAACGCTGCCATCGTGTCATCGTTTCGCTCAACTTCTCTGAGAGATATTTCATTGTGTTGGTTGTTGGTGGTTGCCTATTGATGGCAATTCTATTGATATAACTTGTTGTTGTTGGTAAGTACACCATGGTGTCGGCTTGAGATATTTGTTTGTGAGGTTGACACATTTTAATGCCTTGATCCAATGAGTAATCATTTTCAAGCAGACGCCTCTTCAATTCTTTGGTTGCCCAGTCATCCATCAATTTATTTTCCGTCTCTGCTTCTCTAGCTTCACTCCTTCGAGCAGGCTTGCCGTGGCTAATGAAAAACTGTGTTTAACCCTCATTTTGCAGTTATATTGTGAGCGCTAAGAGAATGTGCACCACTATGGGCTAACATTTCTGACACTGGGGGACTTCTAGAACTCGTTTTATGAGCCGAAGGAATGGCAGGAACAAATGGTAATAGCAGAAGAGGAAATCTCACTGTACACTGACGGCTCGAAGCTAGCGCTCGACTCACGGTTCTTCTGTGAAGAGTTTGAGAAATCCCTGGCGCTAAGACACGACTGCAGCGTCCTTCGAGGCAAAGATAACTGACGAATCGATCACCAATTTGTCTTATACCCAAGTGAGAACAAAGGCTATAGCATCTGTCATGCTGACATCGAAATTGGTCAGTTTATCAAGACAAAGCCTCAGTGAGATATCCTTGGTGAACACGTTGTCCTTATAATGGATTCTCGGAGACATGGCATCCAAAAAGAAGAACAGAATATGCATTCCCGCCCAGAATTGGCTTGATCCGGATATTGGAGCGAGAACAAGGGTCCTATGGCTGGCACTGAAAAAAAAAGAGATCCACATGATTGATTGGCTTTAAGAGCAAGGAAGTACGGATGAATACAGGAGTCCTTGATGGGCCCATATCAAGTGTTAAAGCGTACCGCGTAACGACTTTTGCGGAAGCTGCAGAAATGAAGATGGCATAGAATTAATTTGACCCCAACGACAAATGGTGGCTGGAGCAGATTCAAAAACCGTGTTAACTAAGCTTTCATTGGGATTCGAACCGAGGACACCAATTACCATGGGCTGGCACTTAGCCAACTGCGCTTTCCAGTCGTCCAAGAAACTCCTAAGATTCATAAATTAATCTGGCTGGTATTAGGAGTAGATGAAAGTCTCACGGTATTAAGGCACAATGTACCGAACATTGTCTCAGAGAGCCTCAGAGAGCCGTCTCCATCCAACCTTGAAGCAACAACAACCTACGTGACTTGATGGGTGAATAACAATTTAGTCATACATCGTGGAGTTTTTAGGCCGACATACAGTCTTTAACTTAATTGTAGATTCTGGTAATTTGTGGTTTCTTCGTAAGTCCAGTATCGAAACTTATTTTTATTGGGTGGTGCAACTTTTGGCCTTCTGGAAGTCGAGCTTGGAGGCATGCTGTTATGAGGAAACGGTCAGAGTGGATGATTGCCCCTCGGAATGCCAACTCTTCCAGGAATTTTGTCACTTGTTTTGAGAACATTGAACCTTCGTGTTACCTTCTCTTTCTGTTACCTTCTCTCTCTCTCTTCCGTACAATTTTACGCTGAGCTAGGGTTAGTGAATGTGAATAGCTCTTGGGAATGTAAGTCATATGAGTGGGCATGAACCGTGATACAGCCATCTTTGCCTTCGGAGTGATCCCGACTCGTATAACGTAACGACACCAAAAATATATGCAACCCCGCTGTCTCTCTCACTTTCTCTCTCTCTCTATCTCTCTCTCCCTCTCTCTCTCTCTCTACCTATCTCTATCTCTCTTTCTCTCTCTCTCTCCCATTGGCTCATTGATTTCATCAGACTTTTCGTCCCATGAATGTGAATACGTGTGAGCTGTTGTGAACAAAAATGAAGTAGTTTAGAGATGGCCAACTTCACATCTAACCCCTTTCCCATCGACGAATTTGAGTGACACTTTCAAGGTTTTCATGAATTTTTGACGGTTATGCACGAAATAGTGAGGACGCCGTTCTCAGAATGGACATCATGGTTTGCGAAAACGATATGTTTGTGATAAGACAGGTAGAAGTTGACTGTTTCCATACAATTTCATATCTGGTTGCCAAAAACTGATACCCTTCCCCAACCGTAGTTTTGTCGTGAATTAGTGTTTTTATTTTGAAACTCTCGGGTCACTTGAGTAAATTTCGAACCGAACGAAAAAAGATTATGTTCATGAATATTTCACATCTGCCGGGCGTCCAGTGAAAGCCATCTTTTTTGTGCCTTATTCTTCCGATCCCCCATTCCTCCTCCCACCCGGTAGGTCTCGAACGAGCAGTTTGGCTGCGAGCTCACTCGATCAGCTTTATTACGCGGATTATTCAGCCTAAGTTGCGTATTGCGAATAACTCTAGAGCCTGAACCTTCTTTCTCTGATAATCTTGTGAACTACCATGTCCGGTATGAGAATGATTAGAACCTACCTTCTAAACGAGACCCTTGTTCTCTCACCGTCTGGATATATTACTCTCAGTACTGGGGTAAGTGTCTAGTTGCGCATCTAGTCTTCTTCTTCTTTGTTTGACGCTATAGTCCGCCAAAGTGGGCCTCAACCAGCAAGCCTCTCCAGTCAGCACGATATTTCGCCAAGCCTCCAGTTGCGCACACCATGTTGGTTGAGGTCCTTCTCCACCTGCCTTCTCGTTCGAGGACTTTCCCTGTTTCGTTGTCCCATTGGCTCAGAATCGAAGACTCTTCGGACCAGGGCTGTGGTGTCCATGCTCTCTACATGACATAGGCATCTTAAGCGTTGAATCTGAAGACTAGGTGCTTGCATCTGTACAGCCAGTACAGTTCATGGTTGAATCTTCTCTTCCAGACGCCAAAGATCGCAGGCAGAACTTTTCTCTCAAAACGGCCCAGAACCTCTTCATTAATTTTCAGTAGCGTCCATGTATCTGCGATGAAGAGCGGGGGGAGACAGGTATGATCAGTGTGTTATATAAAGTCAGCTTCGTGTTTCGAGAGATGACTCTGTTACTCAATCTCCTCTTTAGCCCAAAGAAACAGCGACTGACAAGAGTAATTCTGCGCTTGATCTCGTTACGGGTGTTATTGTCCTTGTTTACTGCAGAGCCGAGGCTGACGAAGACCTTGACTACGTCTAAGTATCTGCTGCACATTATGACGCTCTGTCCGAGACGACGATGTTGTGCGTCCTTCCGTGATGATACCATATACTTTGTTTTGCCCTGATTTACTGCCAGACCAATTTTAGCCACTTCCACTTCAATGCCAGCAAACGCCTCATTGACAGCTCGCTGTGTTCGTCCAATCACGTCAATGTCGTCCGTGTAAGCCAGCAGTTGAACCGACTTTTGGAAGATCGTGCCCCTGATGTTGATTTTTGAGTTCAGCACAAGTATATGCAGTATATTCTCGAGTATGATATTGAAGAATTCACATGACAGCGTGTTGCCTTGTCTAAAACCTTTTTTGACATTGAAGGTCTTGGTAAGTTCGTTACCGACCTTGATGGAGTAGTGAAAGTTCTCCATCGCATCCGGCAACCAGCCTGACGAGTTTGGCAAGGATGTCAAAACTGGTCATTGCGCTGTATAGCTCGTCTGTATGCACGCTTTCATATGCGGTGTCGATCTGCATCTCTTGGGTCTTTGTGGGATCTACCGTAGTGTGAAGATTTGGTCGATGTTGGACTTCCTCCGCACGAATCCGCATTCATAATAACTTATTAGATTATTGACGAATGGTTTCAGGCGTTCACATTAAACGGCAGAGTTTATCTTGTACGCGACGTTAAGGAGACTGATCCTTCGGTAGTTGGTGCAGTCAAAGGGGTCTCCTTTCTCGGGCAAATCGATACTGGGCAAACGATACTGGGATTCCACTCTTCGGGCATGCTTTCCTCCGATCACATCTTACAGATGAGCTTGTGCATGCGCCCAACCAGATCATCTCCAGCTGCTTTAAACAGTTCAAACTTTGTTCGACTTCAGTCTAGACTTGACTCTAGACTTGACCTCTGTCTAAATCAGATTCTTGTTCATCCTCGTCCAAATTAAGTGCAACATTCTGCCTGACAGCGGAATTTGTCGTTTAACAGTCTTTAGAAGTGAAGTTTCCCAATTCTCAGCATAGACTGCAACTCTACTAAAAAGAGTCACTAGTTGTCCATTGCAGTCTTCGCTTCCTACCCTCCGGATATCTGTTTTACCTTTTCGGAAAACTTCCGGACCTCATTCCTTCTGTAACACCTCTCGACCTCCACGACCCCGCGCTTCTCGTGCTCTTTCTTTTTCCTTCTGAGAAGCCGGTTCTTTTCCTTCTCTTCTGCTCGTAGAGCTCACTAACAGTTCACGTTGTTCGATGCAGCGTTGTCTTGTAGGCCTCCTGTTTGTCTGCAATCGTCGTCAAACCATGGGCTTTTCTTGGTGGTGTCGCAAATCGCAGCACATCAGTGGCAGCTTCTTTGATGGCTTCTTAACAACGCTTCTAACTTTCATGGAGTTTCTGGGGAAGTTCCTATCGGTCAATTGCGATTGCAGCTTTCCAACGTCAAACCTTAGCGTCCTGTCTCGAGTCCGTACTTCTCTCGATATCCTCATCCTTACCTTGGCTACGAGAAGGAAATTATCCGAGTCTATATTGGATCATCAGAACATTCGGACATCGAGAATACTTTAGGAGTGCCAGACGTCGATCGCAATGTGATCAATCTGATTGACGGTTGATTGATCAGGTGATCGCCAGGTCCCCTTATGGATGTTGAGGTGTGGGAACTGCGTGTTGATCACAGAGAGGTTACACCCCGAGGCAGAATCCACCAGCCTGAGTCCATTTGTGTTTTCGTACTGGCTGTGTTTGCCGATCACTCTAGGAATGATGTCTTTCTTGCCCTGCCGTGTGTTGAGATCTCCTAGAACGATCTTGGTGTCATAACTGCGGCATTGATCGTATGTTCTTTCTAGAAGATAAGAGAAGTCATCCTTGCTATCGTCATCGTTCTCCTCTGTCGGGGCGTGGGCGAAAATCAGACTGATGTTTCCGAGTATAGCGGATTTGTTGATTGCGGATTGTTATGAAGCGCTGGCTTACATACTTAAAGTTTAAGACATTTTGCCTGAGTCTGCCTCGAACAACATCCACGTACAATTAAGCGCTGCCCTCCTTCACTGTAGCAATCGCTGTAGTAGAGGTCGCAGTTTCTCATCCTCCTTTCCCACCGCACTGCTTTATACTAGTCTAGGGCCTCTGCGAGTTCATTGGCTGCACGTGGTATATTAAGGGACCTCACATTCCACGTGCAAGACCGAAAGTCATTGTCTTTTTTCCATTTGCTGGGGCAGTAGATCCGTCTGTATCCTAAGAAGGTTTCTGCTTTTGAACTCGTCCTTTTTTACGTGGTAAGGAAGTTAACCTCACGCACAACCTTCACACTAGGATGAAAGGCCCATTATTGTAAACCCTCGGGCTGGGTTTTCGCTGCACACATTGGTTCACCACACAACGGTGGTGGCTGGCACCCTACCAGGTTGGGTGCAGTAAGCACCCTTGCCCTGTGTACATAAGTCCATGTCCCCCATCCGCATCTGGTATGGACCCATCCCTCCAATTTTAAGATCGTACTCCGGACAGTCATAGAAGTCACCTTGATTGATTCATCCACCTCGTCGGTAGGCTCGTATACACGCATGGCTCCGATGTTGTAGAACCTGCCTTCGACGCCATACCATCTTCACAAACCTTATCGTCGATGACGGCAAAAAAGGGTAGGTCCTCTAAAGCTGATCTTTGCATTCACTCACAGCAAATCCGAATTTTTATCATGACATTTTTGCTAAATGACTTTACCCGAAATGACATGGTTAAGCATAAAATTGATCACCAAAGTCGGTTCATTTGGACACCTGACCCCGCCCGACATGTACGAAAGCAAGGACTGACTACATCTCTCAAACTCGAAGTTTGCAGCTTCAGACACGTGCCCAAACACCGTACCCATGTACTGTTTCAACGACTAGCTTTAATATCGATTTTATAATCAAGCGCCGTGTTGAAGGGACCCACCGCTGCATGTATCAGTGTTAGCTTCGTCATTCATTTTCATCAATCCCCCAGACCTCCTTCGCCACGGTCATTTAGCCCTTCATTTGTCGATTAGATCGCAATCTCCAGCACAAAAGCAGCACAAAGCGACCGACATACAGCACAAAAGTTTGCCTTAATCGTCTTCTCCCCGACACTGCCGAATCCTTTGTATCAATAACCAACACATGAGACACACAGGAATAGAACCAGAATGACACAAAAAGTGGATAACAAAAAAAAATAAGTTTTCTGTACCACTGGCGACTGGGGTGGGGTCTCTCCGTGGCCGGGCAGCTCAGCCAGTCTCACACAGTCATTCATCGTGCCTTTCAGCCTCTAACGAGCTGTCATTTTGTGCTTACACTTTCAATTGGACATAACATCTAACGACAACTGGTTGTCGGCAGGAAGCCGGAGACTTTCACTCGACTCAACCTCACCAAGGCCGTCGTCATTATCATCATCGTGGCAGTTGATCGAAGATCCGGAAGCATTGATTTGTGTTAATGGACTGAACTACCGGCCGTTCGTGGGAGTATTTCACCCCCAACGGGGAGGGGGGTGAGGGGGGCGCTTTCATTCATTTTAATCAACCCCGGATGGTGGCCGACTGACCCGAAGATAAGGAGAGGGAGCATATCTGGGGCTAAGGGACTCATTCAGATGACGGTATTCGATACTTTATGCTGTCATTTATGTGGTATAAACCGATATTTATGTGAAGGTCCTTTTTGCGTTCGAAGGCTGTCTATTGTTGGTGCGGTTTGTCGATGCGGGGCCATATTGAGAATGATAGGCCGACATAAAAACTCAGTAATGCTGGTAATTTGCTGTCCGTGTACTAAAAGGTGAGCCCATTAAATGCGAGGCATTACCAGAAAATAATATGCCAACCGCCGAATAGGGCGCGTAAATCTACTTTAGAGGCTTGCTAATTGATTACACCGCTATGCGGTGTGCCTGGCTCATTTTTCCTTATCGCAAAGGTTATGACGTTGGTTATCTAGTCATGAAAAATACACAGAAAGTCAAGTCGTCTGTCAAAACATTACGTTTTTGAAATCAGTCTTCAGGCGGGAACTGTTAACCCACAGCTACAGGATCCTTCTTTCTTACTAGGATACCACAAGGCTTTGCCTGCTTACTTATCAGGCTGAGTCTGAGAAAAAAGTGTCTTCAATTTCTGACTGTGCTCCAAACGCTGCTTCCAGTTCGCCTTCCATTTTCGAAGACCCTCTTTGCTGGAGCGTGGGTACTGTCGGCGGATATTTGCCTTCCGGACTATATCCACGGCCTGGTATCGTTCGTAAGGTTTACGGTTGCGTCGTCTACTCCCTTCAACTTCCTCGCAGACGGGAACGTATATCTGACGTAAAATTTGAATCAGCTCTTCTGTTTTGCTTATCGTCCAGCTACAAGGCTGTAATGTACCAAAAATGCACAATACTGCCAGTATTGAACTTCTAACTGCTTAGAACTGAGGTGGGGTGCTTCCTGATTGACTGCCAGTGGTAGGCACGCCCTCTGTCTAGCAAGTTCGTTAGCTCTATTGTTGCCAGGAATACTGCCATGCCCAGCATAGAGTAAGATTGCATCTGTCCGATATCTCCTTTAGGGGTAGACTACTGAGCTTGATAGACCTAGACTTCGTGAACGATTTCGCCAGAGCCTTAATGTCCGCTTGGGTGTCAATGTAAACTTAAGTAGCCATCTATTGGGATCATTGGTATGAAGGCCAAGGAATCGCGGATGCAAGACAGCTTGATCTTGGTTACTGGAAGCAGCGTGCCCAGGACCGTCAGCGATGGAAGGCAACAATTGTCAGGCTCGCAGCTTCCATGGGTCGCCGGCTTTGTAAGTAAGTAAGTTGGCTCAGTGAAGGGAGTCTACTACATCCTCTTACATACTACAGAACTACCAGCAAAGGTTCCGACCTCATGCCACGGCTACTTTCTAGTTGCGATCCAACTAGAGTCCTTTAAAAGCGGACCTCATTACTGAACGGTTGAAGCATTGGAAGCCACCTTAATGTAGATTCATCGAATCATTTGCAAAATTATTTCCTTGTGAAAGGAAGCCCCTTCGCCTGCATGAACCTGCCAAAATGTGGTGAGAGGTTAAATGCCACTCATTATTTCTTGTAGTTCTCATCCTATGATGTCGCCTCAATGCAAGTACATCTGCTTAACAATTGAGATCAATAACAGAAACTCGCACAAGACACAAGCTCAGTCAGTGATGGCACTTCGGTCAGACCACATTATCTCGTTGAAGATGATTTCCCAATCCACCCAATCCGCCCAGTGCAGAAGTCAAGCACCAAATAAGACTCCATCTCTGCCAGGACGAGCAGTAGTCAATAGTCCTTCATCATCATCACCTACAGTCCCATTCAGCAGTCCCTTGTGCCATAAACGAGCGTCATTTCGAGTTTAATTGGTTTCCAGGATATTTCCATTGTGTGCCATTTGGCTCCACACACACGCACACAGGTGTCGCAATCACAGGGACCCAGCACTGCAGCACCTGGAATCACCAATCAGGTGTGCTGTAATTGCCCAGAAACCTCTTCCATACAAACCGGTTTTACAACAATGACCACACACTAAAACTGGATTTCCACATTCGAATCCCGACAGGAACAGATTTGACTTCGGACTCGAGCTTTCGGACTCCTTAATGGATTACCACGAGCCACCACCGTCCTCGTCGCCGCAGCACTGAGTTGACCCCCCTTAAGGGTTGGTTCAGTTATTTCCCATGAATTCAATTAGAGATAAAGAAAGTTAATGGCCACCACTGCCACTGCCAGTGCTGCTCGAGGTGGACGTCTAGGGCGAGTGTGCGTGCTAGGCGGAACCGAGGTATTCGATTTCACTTCGATATCTATCGGTGCGCGGTCGGTTAGCTGGCTGCCGTTGTTGTGTAGTCCACTTTGTCGGTGACATTGTTTGCAGTCCATTTGATGGTAATAACCGTTCTCGAGATTGGGATTTCTGATTCTTGTCACTGGTTTCTGTGATCTCTGCGGTGTCTGTTTCGGTTTCGGTATCGGTATCGGTTTCGGTGCTCCAGCTGACAGGCTCTTCTGTAATTGTTTCCTTAAGGGAGTTTGGGGAAGTATTCGGATGATTGGCGTCTTCCGTTTGTCATGTGAATTAGTTGACTTAGTGGTGGGTGGTGTCCTATTTCAAAATGATCTCAGTGATGCGTGCGGCGTGCGGGGTTAATGTATTTCCTAATCAGGCGAGCCTTAGCAGATACCACTTGAGCGTCGGAAACAGTCAGCGAATTACCGCACAATGCGACGATGTGAGACATTCTGTGGGTGGACTCATCGAATTATGTATCTTTGTCACCCGTACGTGAGTGGAATTGAGGGTCTACCGAGTGCAGAACCAGATTTAAAAATGATTCGTTGTACCGTGAGGAAACGCACTGACATGTCAGAAAGGTTATCTGTTTGAAGTTCTTTTGAGTGGGAAGGCAATCTATAGTTGAGGTATTGTATCGAGAGAAGAAGATTGTTTTTTCTTGTGTGGTGGGTCCCAGATAGGCACAAAATATCCTGGATTCCCTTTTGTATCGTTCCTGCAATTTCTTTTAGTTTATTCACCAGATTGCAGCAGCCGATATGTGACAGTGAAAGCTACTATTGCGGGCAACTCTCATAGACGCACAAACCCGATGAGCGGACAATTTCTCTTGACAGTGGATCTTGAATTGAAGTTCCATTAACTTGCCCGGACAAAAGTGCTGCGACCTCCAGCAGAACATAGATATTCAGAATTACCATTACTATCAAGCTTCTAATATGGCAGATTAGTGCCATGGATTTAAGCTCCATAAGCCAAGAACAAAACGATGTGAACGATTGAAAAAAAAATCGTATTTAAATTCCGTTTTACTGCAGCACACAGATAATTCTACTCCAATGAGCAGGAATATAATTGAGAGGTTGGGATAGGCATCAATGGTAAAACAGTGTCCGGAGTATACATGTGGGTAGACATATGTTCCCACTTACAGCAAGGATCAAATAAGCGAAAGCCTCAAGCAATTTGTTGATCGATCAAACTTTGAAGGAACATCATGTCTTATACTGCGTTTCCACCGAACGAAACCGAGAGGTTCCATCAATTTTCTCCGAACCTACCGCCGCCGTACATTTTCGGGGTCTGGAAACCTCGCTTCTGTTTCTGACAAACCTAGTTAAATCTTCCTCGAGTTTATCCGTCCGTGAGAGGTTGAATTTCTGTTTATTTTCTCATTTTGTCTCTTTCTATTTGTTGGTGTTCTCACACTA
This sequence comes from Eristalis tenax, assembly GCA_905231855.2. Classification (NCBI taxonomy): domain Eukaryota; kingdom Metazoa; phylum Arthropoda; class Insecta; order Diptera; family Syrphidae; genus Eristalis; species Eristalis tenax. The sequence continues at coordinate 113,078,880 of HG993124.1, read as the reverse complement.
TTATGTCGACAAACAGCTGTTCTGGCGGTCATTTAAAAATTGAGAGCGAGCGACATCAATTTTGGCGGGCACGTATAAATTGAGAGCGAGTGACTTGAAAATTGAGAGCGAAACCACTTCAAGCCCGGTTTAAACGGGGTTTCAGTAAAAGTTCATCCGAACCCGCGGTTTCGGTTTAGTGGAAACGTAGCATTAGGCGGAGCGGACAATTTCTCACGGCGGAGGGGTTCATCCCCCGTTCATTTCGAAGACAGATCTTAAAGCGATCTTCGAATCAATAAAAAAGAAGAAGTCAGTGGGAGTCGATGGGATCTCGAAAATTGTGCTAAGACATCTCCCCCTGGAAGTGGTTAATATGTACACAATACTGTTTAACAATGCTTTGAATAATGCACATTATCCGGAGCATTGGAAAACTGCGATTGTACAACCCATATCCAAGGGAGGAAAAGATTCCTCGAATCCGTGCAAGCTCCGGTCAATTAGTCTCCTTCGGAATATCGACAAGGTATTCGAGAAGGTGATCAATAGAGCTTTGATCAACTGGACTAAGGACAAAAATATAATTCCAGATAACCAATTCGGTTTCAAAGCGGGGCATGACATCATTCATGCCGGGTCGAAACTGGTGTCAGATATCCAAAGGAACAAGAGCCAGAAACAATGTACGGGTGTCTGCCTGATTGACCTGGAGAAGGTCCTTGAGAAGGTGACCTGGAAAAGATCTGTGTTTACACGCTCAATCGACGGAGCATTAGCAAACCACTGCTGTACCTACTGTGTAACATGCTTACCGGTAGACGGTTCGTCGTCAAGAACGGCAACGTGCCCTCCACAGGTACTTTTGATGTTAAAATGGTCTCCAACAGGGTGCCGTTAATTCGGCGATCCTGTTCAACATTTACTTGAGCGATCTGATAAATTCTCTTCCTCGCTTTATTGCGCACACCGACGACTTGATCGTGTACAGATCAGGCAGAAAGATCGAAGACATCACTACCCTCTTACAGAGTGACTTCGACTCATTGATGAGAGATTGCGATGACTGGAAGTTGAAAATCAACTTCCAGAAGTCGGAAACTATATTGTTCAGGACGCCGTCGTATAAGGCCTCGGCGGATACGAAAAAGAATTGGCGAAAGTTCTCAATTGTTGGCCGACACGGGCAACCACTGCGCAAAGGACTGTAGTCAGATAGCTGGGGATTTGTCTGGACCAGTATCAATATTTTAATAAACATGTAAATCCTGCTCTGGCCAGGGCACGGGGCGCTTTTGCCCTTACAAAGAGACTGTTTTACAACAGCCAACTCGAGCGAGGGAGAAGGTTATCTGCTACATGGCCATCATCCGGCCAATGCTCACCTATGGCTGTCCCGTGTGGTTCAACGTGAGTTCAAGCTTGATGGAAAAGATTCGATTGTTCGAAAGGGCTTCTCTTAGGCCTTGCCTTCACCTTTATAGAAGTCCCGACTCCCAGTACAAACAATTTTATTCCAATGAGATCTTATACAACGGGGCGAACCTGATAGGAGTGGACAACTTCATAGTGAAGTTGATTCGAGGTCATACTACCAGAGTGATAAACTCGGTCAATAACCCAATCGGTCAATACCCCAATTCATTGTACCACAAGGGTACGTTACAACGGCTTCGTCCCCCCAGAAGCTTTTCTGCACCTAGACAAAAACGGGCTGATACAAGATATAAATGCGGTGCCGCTCATCTACCACATCGCCAGATCAACTGTGGATGGGCGACTCAGCCACGACCGTTCCGTCGCACAACGAGCTGAGGAGGGTCATTTGGAATGTTGCAATGCAACACCGAAAATTGTGGTGGCTGCATGTAGTTTACTTTAAGTAAGTTTAAGTTCATTTTAAGGCAGTGCTTAAGTTAGTATATAGGTTTTACATAAAAAAGTTCTGTTATAAAGTTTTTTTGTTTTTTAACAATTTTTCTTAATACTTTAATTTTTTAGTTAGAATTTTTAGTTTAAGTCGAAAGTCATAGGTTAAGATTAAGTCTAGCTGAGAGTGCCCGCAGAGGGCCAGTAGGATAGAAATAGTAACAATGTTCGTCCAACTAGTTTTAAGCATTTTTGTCTGGTATGTAAGTTTATTATGAATTTTGAAATAAAAATTAATTAAAAAAGAAAAACCATTTCTCACGACCTTTTATTGAAGTTCCATGCATTCCCATAGGCGCACAACACGCTTAGAAGAAATTGCAATATTCTAACAAAACAATAGCAAATAGATTCAAATAAGTTATTCTTGAACTCATCCTACACAAACGTTTCGATTATGTTGATATCTACGCTCACCTTTTGTGCAAAAACAACAAATCGTCTCAAACATATTATTTTCGGTCGCGGACTTTTCCTCATAGACAACATAACATCTTGATCTGCCTTCTAATTGTGATGGAACGCTTCTTGATGTCTTTGGCAGATTGGATGAAGATGATGAACTTTCTCCTGAACTTTCTCCTGAAACAGTTGCAAGCAAAGCTCCTGATGATCACGATCTTGGTTTAAAACTTGCAGCTGTCATATCCGGTTTTGTAAGTGAAAACCATGTTCACGTAGAAAATTCCTTGACAATGTTGGTTTTTGTGTAACTTGCTGTATTTGCAAGCACATCAGTCATGTTTGCAAATACAGCCATTGGTCATCTATTGGTTTTTCATTTACAAGTGTAGCAGCATTGAATTTATTGAATTTGGTCTTGGTTAAATTTTAAGGGCCGATATTGATTTTGAATAAAACACAAATTATTTAGGAAATTATTGTCATTTCTTTTTATTATGATAATATTGGTATAGTTCCATTATGTAAGGAACAAAATATCGGCCAAATGGCGGCCGCGACCTCGGCGGCAAACCTCCATCCGATGGTCCGAATTTTTGATGACGCTGAAGCATAATTGAGGTTCTATGCCGTTAATGTGCCGAATTATCTCATCCTTTAGCTCTTGAATTGTTGCTTTCAAATAACCCCAAAGAAACGGTGTCAAATCACATGATCTTGGCGGCCAATTGACATCGCCACCACGTGAGATAACACGGTCATTGAATTTGTCGCGCAAAAGAGCCATTGTTTCGCTAGCTGTGTGGCAAGTGGCACCGTCCCGTTGAAACCACATATCGTCCACATTCATATCTTCCAATTCGGGCCATAGAAAGTTCGTTATCATTTCACGATAGCGAACACCATTCACAGTAACTGCCTGACCGGCCTCATTTTGGGAAAAATATGGTTTTTCGACAATCACTCTTGGATTATCATTCGCTTATTGACGAATCCACTGAGGTGAAAGTGTGCCTCATCACTGAAGATGATTTTCTTCGACTGTTGCCATTTCTTGCCACCATTCTGACCATTGACGACGCTTGAAATGGTCAGGAGGCTTTAGTTCTTGAGTCAATTGCACCTTGCAAGCGTGTAAATGCAAGTCTTTATGCATAATGTTCATCAACGACGAGCGTGAGAGGTGCAATTGTTGGGCACGACGACGAGATGAGGTGGACGGCTCTTCAGCCACACTATCGCGAACAGCAGCAATATTTTCTGCAGTACGAACTGTACGCGCATGCACTGGTGTTTTCACATCTCCTACAGACCCGGTTTGCTCAAATTTTTGCACGATTTTTCCGATTAAAATTGACCGAAAATATCGCGAATCACATGATTTTCCAATCGTTGGGAAATGCACTGGTAGCCTGTAATAAGTCGAAGGAAATATATCAGATCGACGGTTTTCCACCAAATAAGTTGAAGGCGTTCAGAGTAAGGAGGCAGATTAATTCTCTTAGTCCAACCAAGATTGCGAAGAGCGAAACTTGGAATCCTACGCTGTACAGCTTCGATATGGCGGATGTGGATAGTGAGGTGATCATGGCTTGGTTGGCATACTCGAGAATGGTTCTGATGGAATGGATATCCCATTGGAACTGAAGACAGCCAGTTAAACTATGTATTTGTAGATAAACTCGAAGAATCCTGGCGTACGACATGCAGCATGTTATGCGTCGCTGCCATATGTATATTTTGTTTCCACGACTAATCTCATTATATTCATTGGAAATAGAAGATATCGGAAAACAATGATAACTAAGTCTTCTATTGGGTCTATAACATAATTCGTGCGGTTTTTTTTTCTCAAAATTTGAACGTTTATTGAAGAAAAACATGGACAATATTAACACAAAATACAAAAAAGGAAATGACTTACTCTCAACTCTCCCAATGTGAAACAGTGCTCGCCTCCGCTGCGCTGCTATAACCCTTTCTATCATAATGCTAGTATTATCAAAATGTCCTCCTTTGTTGGGACCCATTTATTTTCAAAATGGCGCGTTATTGAATCCTCTGGGACTCATAAATAATTAAACCTGTGATAACACTGCAACCAACCACTAATCAAGGCAGAAGATCTCACTAAAAAATAATACCAAAAAATGATATTCGCTAACACCTTTGACCTTAATTCTCAATATTTACCACACAGGAAAACATCAAGTCTCATGTCCAACTTTTAAACATACCTCATGCCATGTCGTAAAATCTAGATTCTCCGACACGGTGTAGGTTTGGACATGGATTTTTGTGCCTCCACTAATTTTGTTCATACCGTGTTCATGAACAGGGCTCATGTCCAGTGGAGACGACGTGTTAGGGAATGGAAACAAAACAAAGTTTTTATCTGTTGTTTATTGTGCTATAATAAATGTTATCTAGGGTGCTCATCTGGCAATGGGCACAAAAATGGCAATTGTGTTGTAATTACCATGTTACCTGATTTATGACATCCGGGATCGGATGTCAGTTATTAATTGCTTTTCTCCAAATTAAAAGCAAACAATATTCAAGTTGATGGTATCTGCTCATAAAGCAGTAGTGCAACGTGTGTGGTATTTATTCAAAATATCCACCAATAGGTGAATTGAGATATAAGTACGAGCAAATACTGAGTGCAATGGTGTCATTCGCATTTCCCTATTCAGAGTTGTGTAGTGAAATTAGGACGTATGGTCATATGGCACATATTTTGAAATGGAATACTTCTGGAACAACTTCTAAACAAACAGAAATCGTGGGGTCAGAAGTACATAAACGTGTTATATGTCAATTTGCATTTTGATGGATCTCAGTTTATAGAATCAAAATTATTTTTGATAGTAAAATTAGTTACAAAGCTTGGCTCAAATGAGTTTTTGAAGTATTCACTCAAAATGTATTGCCGTCCAGTCAACTAATTCTGGAAAATAGTTTCAGCACAAGAATAAATTTCAGAAAAATGTGAATAACTTTTTCCCAACCATTTTTCCTTGAGCAAATGTTGACCAAATACAGAGAACTCCAAATTGGGACACTCTATAATTGAAGCGGTGCCATGACATTGACAAATTTGGGGCAATGACGCTTTTGAAAGAGACTTAAGTCCAAATATTAACATTTGGCATAATGTCGTGCATTAAAGTGTATAGGCCCAATTTGACACTATGTGTCTTTGGGTCCTGGAATTTATATTAGCATCCTATTTTTCATAGGTACGGAGGCAGCATATTATCAGTTGTTGACATAAAAGTCACATGAGTGGTTAAACTCCCTCAAAAAGGGGTTAAAACTCTGTTAGTGAAAAAAGCGAGCACCTCCCCTCCCCCACACCAGACGTTTTTATAGGCTTAATTTGAAATTCGCCTTAATTCCAATAGTAACAACCTTTTTTTCGCAGGATTTACCCGCTCACGCGACTTTGTTGTGTGTCAGCAACTGTCAGACAGGCGCCTGAAGCTTAATTAGATGTAAAACTTGTAAACCGATTGTTATGATTGCTGACTGATGGTCTGCGGACAATTCACCAAATTTGGCACAATGTCGCAAGCTAGTTTGGCCCTATGACACTTTTAAAAGAGACATTATGCCATATTTGGCCAATGACACTTTCAGACCAATTTGGCATACTGTCATGTGGCACAATATCACGGCATCAATTGGGGCACCTCCGAAATGAATCGCACCTCATGTATACACTCGTTTTATTTCATATAAGTAAATCCACTAAACCGGGGGGCACCTCTGAATTTTTGATTTATTTGCTAGCGGACCCACCATAATATAAGAATGAAAAACACTCGTTTTCTCGTTTCCGTTTTTACTATAATTATTTTATATAGTTACGTTAAGCAGAAATGAGTCTACATAAAATTAATTAAATTGCGGAGAAATACGGGTTCGATGCCTGGAGTGTGACGACTGAAACACAAAAGTTCACTATTCACGATATACACGAATGTATTTACTCTTATGCTTATGCTGTATTACACTTTAACGACTACTATTACTTTACTACTAAACTGCTTGCTGCCTTTCAGGCTGAGCCGATGAACACTTTGAACACTGTAAAATCTGAACTTTACTCCTTCTTTAACTGAACTGCACTGTAGTAATTATTTACGGGAAATAATCCTGGGCTTCGTAGACTCATGTGCTCCCGGGTACGACGCACCAACGTCACGGCCGCCGAAATGTTGGAAAATCCTTGGTCTTGTTCGGCTGTCATTCATTTTAGTAGCGCTTATATTATATTTCATATACAGTATAATGTCGGAAACAGTTCTATTATATGAACATCTCGGAAATATGAAAGAGTTATAAGACAACTTTGTTTTGAGAAAAAACGGCTATATACTAGGGGCGTTCAATATTGTCTCGGTATCGGGGTGAAGTTGTGGTTGTATATATAAATTGACTTATTTATCAAGTAATACTATTATTTTAGTGCATTCATGTCAAATTTCATATAAGTGTGAGCATTAATTCGAGTTTTATCTCTAGTTAAACAGAATCATAATGGCAACTGAGACGATGATGGTGAAAATTGAGCATCGCGCTGTAATTAAATTCCTCACTAAGCAAGGAAATAGTCAAAAAACTATTCATGAAGAGATGGTGGCTGTTTACCAGGGTTCCGCACCTTCATTATCAACAGTGCAAAAGTGGTCAAGTGAGTTCAAGAGAGGCAGAGAGAGCATTGAAGACGAAGCCCGCATCCTCGGCTACTGCTTGTACGGGAGAAAGCATCGAAGAAGTCGAACTTGTTCTTGGGGATGCCCGAATAAAGGTGAAAATGGCAGAGATCACCAAGCTTTCAACTGGTACCATTCACACCATTCTTCGTGACTTAACCTTTCAAAGGTCAGTGCAAGGTGGGTGCCACGAATGCTCACAGCGCCTTAGAAAAAAGTGAGAATCGCATGCTGTAGAGAGCTTTTGGAGATGTGTAGTGAGAACGCGGACGGTGTTTTGGATCGAATTGTTACTGGTGGCGAAACATGGGTCCACCACTACGACACTGAAAGCAAACAAGAGTCCATGCAGTGGCATAGAAGTTCAAAGTCACTCCGTCTGCCGGGAAGCTCATGGCCACAGTTTTTTGGGACTCAAAGGGAATCTTGCTCATTGAGTACAAAAAAAAAAGGTGAAACCATCAACGCCACATCCTACGATTCTACTTTGCATAATTTGGAAAAGACGGGGTAAACTCGCAGCGGGTGTGTTGCTTCTTCATGACAACGCTCCTGTTCACACGGCGCGAGTTTCCAAGGCTGCTGCTTTTTGTTCCTTGTTTGTTTTTCTTGTTTTTAATACATTTAAAATATACAATATATCATCATCTAGTCTCCACTTCAGGCAACTCGATCTTCCGCCATCGACTCTAACTCATCAGGAGATATGCCCAGGCGTAACCAGGCGAGTTTTTTGACTTGGTCCAACCATCTCGACCTGGGTCTGCCAATCACTCGGTACCACAAATAGACATATCAACGACTTCTATTGAAGACTCTGACGGCAACATGTGTATTTATTTATGGCTTTTTGTGGAAAGAAGGTGTTCATTATGGACATGCCATTTGCACAGCAAAAGTCCAACAACTTCTCACCGTTCGCGTTCTGGTGAGGATCACCGTTCCTCCCAATCGCACTCACCCATGTCGTTACATTCACACCCACTTGAGCATTGAAATCACCCATCAGGATATAGGAATCCATTTCCGCTACCCTTTGCAGGCCAGCATCAACTTCATCCAGGAAAGCCGCGTACTCTGACTCTAGATTTGGTGCATACACCTGCACTAGAGCCAAAGTTGACCTTTCAAGCTTGAGCTTTAAGATCCCGACTCTCCCTCCTAATGGTATCCTCTCCAATACCCTGTCTGCCAACCTTTGAGTATCAACACTCCCGACATTTGAGGTGCAACTCCCGACAGGAAGAGTTTTCACCCGTCCAAAAGGTCCCCTTTGTTTCGTCGATAGCCAAACGATACCTGGCAACCTCCTCAACTAGCTCGGGATCCTTTCCTGAAAGCGACGAGACGTTCCATGTGCCTATCCCAATTCGATGCCTGCGGGCTAAGTCCGACCGGTTGCCAAGCGGGACAGACCGGCCACCAGACGCTCGCATGCTGCCACCATTCAGGTCTGGTTCCAAATGGGGCCCTGGCACACCAGGGTAGGCAATATCCGAGGCCAATCGTGTTCTTCTTCTGATTTGGGGGCTGCGCTTCGTTAGCCAGGCTTGGGATGTATGAAAATAAACTCCTACACCCCAAACTTGTTGCCCGCACCCCACCACCAGGAGGTCAGCTGCCGGGGGCATATACAAAAAATATCTTAAAATCTTAACTAAATCTTCGATAAGATGACCGGAGCATGTTTTATATTTGTTCATCTTTCTAGGATTCTACTGCATTTCTTTCATAATTTATAATGGACCGTTAATGCTTCAGGACCATTTTATATCAGTGATATGTATAAATGAGACAGAATGATACTTGACACAATTTGGAGGTCCTCTCAAATCGGGGCACCTTGACCCATTTACGAGGTTTCACTGGACTTCGATCCCTTAAATAGCTCATATTCAACCTATTTTTTTTCGCTCTCCAATACAAACCAACCCACTGTGAGACGCGGCGCTACGTGCTACAGAGAAAATTTTGCACAAGTGCTTCGAGGGCATGGTTATCTCACTTGGAGGTGATGTGAACTGGCAACCGCGACCGTGCGGTTTGACCCCGTTAGACTTAGTCCAGTCGGATTATCTGAAGTTGCAGCTCCGTGCGAATAATCTACAAGCCACAGAGGCCCGCAAAACAAACATTATCCATTCCATCGCTCAAATTCAGCCTGATTTCTGCTCCAGACTCATGGAAAATTGGGCATATCGGATGCGCGCCACGCGAAGAAGAAGTCGATGATTTTGTTTCAAATATTGAAAGGTCATTTATAAATCATTTATAAATCAAAGACATGAACGTATACACAGCTAATCACTCGTCAAATATTCAAGCTACCCTCCCCTGCAGGCAATGACTGCGTTTGCTGTAACAACATCGCAACTAAAGAGTGCACCCCAAGACCCAAGACGTTCTTGTTGTGCAGACTGTTATATGCACAAATAACTTGAAGTTAGAACAATCAAAGCAAAGATTGGATCACAGACAAGACCATAATCAGCAAATATTGAAGCATGCCACTGACATTACCACAATCTGCTTTGTCATTGGCTCATGTCAACAGGCATAGATGCAGTCACCTCTGCTGCCGTTCGACTGCATCACACACGCAGGAATATTTTATCCACATGCAATGTGAATTCTTTAATTGGATCCATCGGACAACAATATGAGTTGAGATGATTTTCGATTGAGCTCCACACGATGGCACTCACAGACACTCAGGGACAAGTCCGTACCGGGACCCAACCAACACCAGTCATCGAAGGACAAAGGAGAGTAAATTGGAATTTATGTCGGAATTAGCATATGCATATAAATATTGTGAAGAATACGAATCACACAAGTCCGGACATAGCCTCCTCGTCGAGATGGACTGCATCTCATCTTATCGTCCGGATTCATTTAAAATTCCTGACGATGCTGAGCATGCAAGTGTGACAACTCAGAGGAGAATGCCACCCGAATTCTCAGAGATATCCAGGAAATTACAGAATATGACTTAAATCATGGTGTGCATGTATGTTGGCGGGGATGGCTGGCAGCCCGGCAGCCGGGCAAGCACTAAGCAGGCGTACGTTCTAAATTGTTGATGAGCTCAGGGTTCAAGGAAACTTGGGAGAAATTGCTTTCAACCAATTGAATCGGCTGCGGCATTCATTAATTAACTTGTGGTATTGCTTGCTCCTTTCAGCCTTCCACCTCAAGTGGCACCCGAACACGGATGCTCGTGTGTACATGTCTTATCCCATTTTGCACAGCAGTTCATCGTGTGCTTTTCCAGTGCCAGACAGCACCCTATCTGCTACAACACCGGCGACGGAGTGTCAGACCGATGTCCATTGCTCACCTGCTGATACGTGATTTATGTGACCCCCTCAACCCTCTCGCCATATCCTGCTCTGCTTCTGACACGAGTGCGGCAAACTTCGGATCGATCACTGTAATGTCCCCTCCAGCTGCAGGAGCAATTAATCCTCGCCTCACCACTGTGTCTCGGACGTTGACTACATTACGGTGTGTCCCTGAAGGTGAAGTGTAGGCCGGCCGGAAACCGCGTCGAAACAATGCCTTCGTCCTTCCTACTGCTTCGAGGACTCACTGAATGAAAGTCGCAAGCAGAGAATCACGGAGGAACAGCGGTGAAAATGCACCAAAAACCACACAATGCGACGTGAACAAAGGGTGGAGGTTAGGAACTCAGGATACACAGCCACGGATGTATGCGCTGCGGCTGTAAGGCAGGCGGACACTTTCGAAAATCGCGACTTACATTTTTTCGCATTTCACTGCTAACCGAACGAAGTCTCTAATCAGCCCAGAGCAATGATTCGCCCGGTGAATCGTTGAGATACCGACGTGATGGCGATTGCGGAGGTCATGAGAACATGAGGAGGTAAACAGAACCCTGCAGCTGGGCATGTCAGCTTTGGAAGTCTTCGGTGTGTCTCTGCGGTCGTTAGGGTTGGCTGTTAGGAACTACCGAGGTTAGCACATGGGACAACGAGAATAATGTTCACGGCAGAAATAGTGACTGATAGTGACTACAGTGACTGATAGTTTTTGAGCCAACGATGGGGAAGGGGGTGGGGATGAGGATGAGGATGAGGATGAGGATGAGGATGAGGATGAGGATGAGGATGAGGATGAGGATGAGGATGAGGATGAGGATGAGGATGAGGATGAGGATGAGGATGAGGATGAGGATGAGGATGAGGATGAGGATGAGGATGAGGATGAGGATGAGGATGAGGATGAGGATGAGGATGAGGATGAGGATGAGGATGAGGATGAGGATGAGGATGAGGATGAGGATGAGGATGAGGATGAGGATGAGGATGAGGATGAGGATGAGGATGAGGATGAGGATGAGGATGAGGATGAGGATGAGGATGAGGATGAGGATGAGGATGAGGATGAGGATGAGGATGAGGATGAGGATGAGGATGAGGATGAGGATGAGGATGAGGATGAGGATGAGGATGAGGATGAGGATGAGGATGAGGATGAGGATGAGGATGAGGATGAGGATGAGGATGAGGATGAGGATGAGGATGAGGATGAGGATGAGGATGAGGATGAGGATGAGGATGAGGATGAGGATGAGGATGAGGATGAGGATGAGGATGAGGATGAGGATGAGGATGAGGATGAGGATGAGGATGAGGATGAGGATGAGGATGAGGATGAGGATGAGGATGAGGATGAGGATGAGGATGAGGATGAGGATGAGGATGAGGATGAGGATGAGGATGAGGATGAGGATGACGATGAGGATGAGGATGAGGATGAGGATGAGGATGAGGATGAGGATGAGGATGAGGATGAGGATGAGGATGAGGATGAGGATGAGGATGAGGATGAGGATGAGGATGAGGATGAGGATGAGGATGAGGATGAGGATGAGGATGAGGATGAGGATGAGGATGAGGATGAGGATGAGGATGAGGATGAGGATGAGGATGAGGATGAGGATGAGGATGAGGATGAGGATGAGGATGAGGATGAGGATGAGGATGAGGATGAGGATGAGGATGAGGATGAGGATGAGGATGAGGATGAGGATGAGGATGAGGATGAGGATGAGGATGAGGATGAGGATGAGGATGAGGATGAGGATGAGGATGAGGATGAGGATGAGGATGAGGATGAGGATGAGGATGAGGATGAGGATGAGGATGAGGATGAGGATGAGGATGAGGATGAGGATGAGGATGAGGATGAGGATGAGGATGAGGATGAGGATGAGGATGAGGATGAGGATGAGGATGAGGATGAGGATGAGGATGAGGATGAGGATGAGGATGAGGATGAGGATGAGGATGAGGATGAGGATGAGGATGAGGATGAGGATGAGGATGAGGATGAGGATGAGGATGAGGATGAGGATGAGGATGAGGATGAGGATGAGGATGAGGATGAGGATGAGGATGAGGATGAGGATGAGGATGAGGATGAGGATGAGGATGAGGATGAGGATGAGGATGAGGATGAGGATGAGGATGAGGATGAGGATGAGGATGAGGATGAGGATGAGGATGAGGATGAGGATGAGGATGAGGATGAGGATGAGGATGAGGATGAGGATGAGGATGAGGATGAATTTTATGTTATTGAACTGTGTACGCATTGTTTTTGAGAGACTTTTCGATAATACCGACCAGGGAGTCCAGTGCTGTTTTCGATGAGTAGCCTTTGCGATATGCATGCTTGGTCAATTTTAAATAGAGCATTTTCTCGTATATACCAGTCTCCCCAAAGAGTTGAGTATAAACGATTGGAATGTGACGGATGTCAATTCTTTGGTAATGCTGTGATTCACTTTCCAACATTTCGGTGTAATTACAAATTTTGCTCTTCTCCTCTTCTCGGAGTATAGCCGTATCTCAGGCAGCTTGCGAATATAACATGTCAGAGACCATTTCATTACTTTAAAGCCGTGTTATAGTTCTTATTGTCTGATACCACCCGGTCCTGGGGATTTGAAGGGATCAAAACTATCTACCATTTCAGTTTATGTGATGTCAACAGAGTGGGTGGCATGAGTTTTGGGTGCATCTCCCCGTATATGTAGTCACCGGGACTTCGGGTGGGCTTTTGTTTGCCGGGAAGTGTATGTCCATTAGGACCTGTAGAGTCTCTTCACTAGAGTCAGTCCAGACTTCAGGGTATTTTTGTATGTAAGTTGGCATAGCTGAAGTTTTAGATGTTAGTAGTCTTAAACGACTACACTACTACAAAATGTTTGTCAGGATTCTTCTTGAGGCTTTCCTTATAAAGATCGCAGTCTGCAGTTTCTCTTGAGAATTTTGCTCGTCGACAAGTTTCTCGCCTTTGGTATTTGTGTCCTATGCCACCATAAGACTAAGAGAAGGCAACCGATGGAACTAAACCTACGGAAAAGGGCACACAGCACTACAACCAAATTCGAACATGTCCGAGGAAACAGGTTATCTTATAGATCTGATAGACTTTAATTCCCACGAGAGAATAATAACTCTCTGGAAACCGTGGAAGAAAATTCGATCAATAAAAATTCATATCGAGGATGAGTTTTACCATCAATATCTGAGGCAGTTAGCGGACAGATGCAACCTTACCCCGGGCACAAGGGAATTAGCAAGAAAGGGTGCGAGTCAGGAGATAAGGCACCCCCCATGGAAAGCATTAAACTACTGACAAACACCACCTGTGGACACCACCCAGGAAGTTAACTAGCAAAACTAGACATCAAACTAACAGAACACTTGGAGCTCCCTACACTGACTTCGGTAGAAGCTGCAGGGGTGAGGAGGAGTAGGAAACTGTATTACATGACCGGCCCTTTCAGAAACAAGAAGAAATCTAATTGGTAGCAATTGTATTAGTCTTGAAGATCTAGAGAACCCAATTATTAAGGACATCCTCAAATTTATCCAAGCGGTTATAGCAAAACGAAAGAGAGAACGAAGTGAGGGCCGTTAAAGTGACAGCACAATGTACCTTGAATTCTAAGCGGGACATAAATTCCCTTAGAAATAACTGCCAGTATGAGTATGAAAATGAGTATGAGTATAAGCATGAGCATAAGTATGAGGATGAGGATGAACAGACAACCGTTCAATCAAATTATTCCAGTAATGTCTGGCAAACTTTTCTCTAAAAAAACAAGGCATCATTTCATACACTCAAGTTTTCAGCTGGAAATCGTTAACAACAAGGTCGGCTAAGGAATTAAAATTCAATCGTTGGGAACTTTATTTTCCTTTTGGCAATTTTGTTTGAATAAATTTGAGTTGAAAACAAGTCGTTGAGTTCTCTCAAGGACGCCCTAAAGCACACTGTATCGATTTGCCCTCAAAAGCAGTGCCCCTACAAAAGCAATCAGTCCAACTGCACCATATCACATGTCTCACTTTATTGTAACTTTTCTAACATCGGTTTGTCCCCATTCTACGACCAAAACCGATCCTTAGAGTTAAGGAGCGAATTCGTAAAGTGCCCCACTCTACTGCTCCACTACACCGGAGCCAGGAATCAACAGCATCAGCTCACGATTAGCCCGAGGGATGAATCCATTAAAATGTTTCTCGGTTGATGGTTTATGGATTTCTCTCTGAGACTTTTAAGAGGTGCCAGTTGGTGGCTTTCGCCTCCATCCACCTTCATCTCCATAAGCAACTTTCTAAGTTCTCTGCTGCCCTCCCACTTGACGCAACTATGGAAAACTCCGAGGTAAACACACAAACACGCACAAGGCCCCAACTGGAGCAGCGAAACCATTCCAATACTCAGTCAAGGATCCCTTGCTTCCAGAGAGCCTTCAAATCGGCGGCGGTGAGTTGCTTGCTGGTTGTTTTGTTCCTGTTGGCGGTGGTATCCTTCTCCGATGTTCACGTCGAGTTCTTAATGGCAAATGTATCCTCGAAGCAGCTGCCCGCCCTCGCGCTGAATTGGCCAACTTTTTGCAGAGATTGTTGAATGGTTTTAGGCGCACAACAGCAACGACGACGAGAAGAGGATCTGATTCTTTGCGCCGGGTAAGAATGCAGTTGTTGTCAAAAATTGTACACGTTTAGGCCGAAGCAATGGGGGAGGACGAGATGGGTGGTGTACTCGGCACAAGGATGCCAGCGGAGGATTAAACATAACAATGTTGACATCCACTGCGAAAATGTGTCAAGGGGTTTAAAGAGATTAATTCAGTCTGCGAGAAGTGCACACATGAATGTGTACAGCCATGCATCAGACTCACAAACTCACCTCTGGCTCGAGGTTTGGCGTCCTTGGAAGCACTCGCAGTGCTCTTTGCCATGGACAGCGTTTGCAACATCGGAGCACCTGCAGGATCTGCCCGTTGTTGGCGAGATATTCCGGCGAAGAAGGATACAACAGCAATTTGTGTGATGTTGATTTTTATTGCCCGAGACAGCAACCAGTTGCATGAAATATGCAACGGCACACCTTCTGGAATGGAAAATACTACTGTTGACGGGGGAAGAATGACTTGCTATTTGGCCAGCGGAGCTTAACAAACATTTGCACTGCGTCCATGTGTGCACATTGAATCACCACATTTCATTTGACTGTGTTGACATATTTAAATCGTGTCGGAATGCAAACAGGCGTACACAGATGGTCCATAATTCAGTGGCTAATTACGCCCCATGGTGTGTATATTTCTTCGAAGATGCTGTGTCATGGGAACGAAACGTTTGTGCGCTTTATCAAGAGACAAGCGGCACTTTAGATGGAACGTGGACAAGAGCTGCCTGCCAGCTCCGTGTGAAATTTGTGAATTTAAAGTGGAACAGCTGCAGAAAGAGCTGGACCAACAGAGCCTTTCGAAAGTTGGAGGAGAGGTTGAATTACAACAATGCCTCAACAATCGCTCTCCAAAAGTATGGAATCGATATAGGTAGAAACTAATTCGTGGAATTTGGGGAATCATCTGAATGTTAAGCCTCGGCCAATCTGGCACAGGTAATAGCGATGTGCACAATTTGTTCCAAGAAGAAAAGCTACAAATGCATAGATCGATTGGGAGTGGGAATAAACATGCAGCACTCGCTGGAGTAGCACGAGATCAAGAATATATGGTTTGGAACAGAAACGGATGAGAGCGCCTCGAAAACAAAGTTCCAAGCCCAGTGACTTCTATGGATGGTCTAGAAACATCGGTCACCAAGAAGGTTCATTGAATGGAGAAAGGCATCAGAGATCTGAAGGTGAGGGAGCCAGTGATCAGCTGCATGCCAACGATATTCGACGGAACACCAGCCTTTAACGTCTTTGGGCTACAGTTCGGGCACGTCTCAGCTAAGAAGACAAGAAGTCAACATTGGTTGTGTCGTTAAAGAGTTGTGCAGCAGACATGCTCCAGACGATTCCAAAATATCTCCAGAGATAGGCTACTCACTGGTGAACAGGCATGCAGGCGATCACCACTGTCAAGTTTTCAAGATCGACTTGAAGAACCAAACAGCAGTAATTTCCAAGAATGGACATTGAGCGATTGGCATATCTGGTGTACTCCGGCTTAACAATGAAACTCATCGAAAACGCCTAGGCGGATCCGTTTGTAGACGGCGTAAGAGAACTGGAGACGAAGCGAACAACTGACGGTTGCTGCTGTTCTGTCCTATGAAGCAGAGGTATTGACATGTGTGTCATATCCAGCTCACAGAGTAAATGTGGGACCGAGGTATCTTAGAGATACACTCAAGATCCTCATCTGCGTCGGTAGGAAGCGTCGTCCAGATAGTTCTCAGGACGGCAACTGGATCCGACAGTAAACCGTAGTTAAATGAAATGGAGTCAGTTTCGTACATACGCAGGCGAGGAGTCACAATTCCGACTGAGTACACTGCAATATTCTGTTCGGTATCATCACAGGGCGCTGCATCGTAAATCACAGTCTTGGCCTCTTCTTTAAGGTCAAATACTGTAATTGTCGCGAAATCAAATCCCGTCGAATACCCACATGCCTCTAAGACAGTTTACTCAGATAGGGGCTCGTTCAGTAACTAAGCTTCCGACTGCAGGTCAATTTATTCGAAGACTTGCTTGTTTCTCTCTTTCGTTGCAAACGAAGCATGTCCTGGCAAATAAGCAAGGTAAACGCGAGCGGGTTGTCACGACTTTAACAGATTTTGTAAAGTCTGCCTTCAATATATTAGATTACAAATTAATTTTTATTTTAATAATAAAATTTATATTATTATTTTAACGGATAAACAACTATTATTTAATAATGCTTGAACAAAAATGGAAAAATCTGAAGGACAGCCAAAACGTGTTTTCATAAGTACTCAGAAGGGGCACTAAATGACGACTTGAAAGGGATCAGGGTGGAATATTGGCCAAAAAGAAAAGCAAGTAAATAATACCGAGTCCCTAGAACGACAGTCCAAACCGAATTTATGGGAGAATAGTGGAAAAGCTATAACAAATGAGGCCCGATCCTGTGCTTAGTGGACCAGAAAAACAAAAGACATTTTTAGCAAAAACAATTTTAGGAGAAAAGCGAAAAACACCATTCAAAGATGGTCTGCCAGGAATGTCTTTTTGGTTTTCTGAGTTCTGAGACGCTTTAGAAACACAAGCGTCTCAGAACTCAGAACGCCAAAGGGACTCTCAAGTTCGGGCAATAGTTACCGAAGAGTCGGCTAGGAAGTGGTTTTCCGACCTAAACATGATGCCGCAGATATTCTTGAAGACCCTTCCAGGATCTTTAATGGGGACGAAACATCGTTCAGCATGTGTCCGAAATCGGGGACTATTTTGGAGACAGTCATTCTTCTTCTTTGTGCTAATGGTTAAAACTTTCCATTTTAAATCGTGTTTCCATACGCACGTGTAATCCTTAAGGATCGCCATGTAATTGTTAAGCCATCGTGTAATGCTTGAAGCACCTCTTCATTGGGTGCCTACCGCCTTATGCCGTAAAAAGCGCGGCCAGCTCATTTTAGCTGTTTAAAGTGGAGCTCGGATCAAGAGAAGGCAAAACTCCCGTAAATTGTTGGAGGCAATAATGAACTGCAGAGTGATTTTATTTTCCAAAACTCGTTCGATTTACACAGAAATTCTTATGTCTATACTATAGACACAATTGTATATACTCCATAGGGAAATATGATCCCTACGACCCACTGTATGGAGTGAAAGTGCAAAGAATAACAAACATATAAACACAATTGCCCTTAACGTAGCATGAATTGCAGTCGATACCGATTGAATGCCAATTCACACTTTCGGGGGTCTGGGGCGATACAATGTTGTGAAGTTTAGCAGAAACGAGTCTACGTACAATTAATCAAATTGTCCTCACAACAGGATTCGATCACTGGATTGTAACAAATGAAACATAAAAGTTCACTATTCACGATATACACGGCATTACACTTTAACGACTATTATTAAAAAAATCAAAAACTCTTTGCTGAATTTCAGGCTGAACCGATTAACACTTTGAACACTAAACAATCCCAAAATGAACTTTACTAATCACGACACTGAACTGACTCGCATCGACCGTCGTCCCGATATTTATGCCTCCCAATAGTTCTTCTAGATAATACTGTAGCCACGAGTCTATGGAATTTCACCGCTGGCGCTTCTAAACATGATCTTTTGTAATCTATCCGTGTATAGGCATAGGCGATATTCATTCTAGCAGTATGTACAACAATTTCGGGAATACTCTTCGGAGTTGGTAGTTATTCTCCTTGATGGCGTTTTAGCAGTCGTTTTGCAGTGGTTGGATGATCTCATTTTCTACACGTTGTACTATACACGTCACAATGTTACGTAACTGGTAACCAATTGCATGAGATTATTTCGAAAAGACGGGTAGGGTCAACAGTTTTCTTTGTAATATATGCAAGAAGGAGCTGAACTCTCCAGCCAATACGTCAAATTTAAACGACCATTTACTCCATAGACGTCCTGGTTATTTTACAGGAAATGATGCAGCAACTCCAACTCCAATGGAGGTCATACCTTCAATGTACGTGATTAAATATTGGGTCTTAAACTTCGTGCGGTTCGCTAAGAGATGGCATTGCTTGTCTTATTCCATTGGAACATGCGTTGGAAAGCTGCTGTAGTTGTGTGTCATTCATTTGAAGCGTAAACAACAATAATTTTTGTTCACTCAAATATGTCGAACTTTGTGCCTGAAAAAGTGTTTTTGCGGGGAGTTCTTCTTCATTACTTTAATATGAAGAAAACTGCTGTCGAAAGTCATCGTATTTTGGTGAAAGTTTATGGTGAATATGCACTAGCTGAGCGAAAGTGCGAAAAGTGGCGAATATCCATGGCGCGAATGTAATGCTCTGTATTTGGTGGGATTAGAAGGGTATGCTGTATTATGAGCTGCTAAAACCGGCTGAAACCATGAATGGACAACGCTACCGAACACAATTAATCCGTTTGAGGAGAGCAGTAGCCGAAAAACGTCCGGAATATGCCACCAGACACGAGGCAATAATTTTCCATCATGACAACGCTCGGCCCCACGTTGCTATTCCGGTTAAGAACTATTTGGGAAACAGTGGATGGGAAGTTTTACCCCACCCGCCTTATAGCCCGGACCTTGCCCCTTCTGACTACCATTTGTTCCGGTCGATGCAGAACGCATTCACTGAAATACGGTTCACATCAGAGCAGGCTGCCAAGCCGGCGCAGTTCTTTTGTGATGGGGTCCACAAATTTGCCAGAAAGATGGGAAAAAGTCATAGTCATATTGTACTTGTTTTTCATAAATAAACGTTCAAATTTTGAAAAAAAAACCGCACGAATTGAGTTATAGACCAAATACGTCGAGGATTAGGCCTTTTATCGAATCTCTCCCTGGTCACACACTTTTGCTGGCAATGACATGAATTGAATAAATGAATAAAACTATTCCACATTTCACTATCAACTATCAATCACTATCAACTATCAACTATCAATTTGATAGTTGCCACTAAATTGGTTTTCGTTCTGTGTGCTTTCATGGGATTCCACTACACCAGCCAAATGCATTTTGGGAATACGTGAAACATTTTTTGAATACGTGGCAAGCAGTTTCAATAATTAGTTAAAACAAAATGATATCAATCTAGTTTCTGGTCGATGGCCATAAGTCGCATCTGACAAAGCCGGAATGATGGAATCATTTTGCATGCTTTATTCCCCAACACGACACATGTCACTCAGCCAGTCTTAAAAGGAATACGGGCTAAAAAGGGAATGCAAAAATACTGTTCATAAATGGCACAGCATTCCGGGCAACGCAGGACATTTTTGCG
Organism: Eristalis tenax; assembly: GCA_905231855.2. Classification (NCBI taxonomy): domain Eukaryota; kingdom Metazoa; phylum Arthropoda; class Insecta; order Diptera; family Syrphidae; genus Eristalis; species Eristalis tenax. Next base: position 113,058,584 of record HG993124.1, on the reverse strand, counting down.
AAATTCTGAAGATGGTGTCAGATAGCTCAGACAGAAAAGAGATTGTTAAAAGAGCACTTCGGAAATCTGTTTAATCCTGACGCCATCAACATCACAAGTTCACTGAAAACGCAACACAATTTAGGAAATATGTCAGGGCTGCCACTTAGTTTCGAGGAAACGAAAAAAGTACTAACTTTTGAGAAAAACTAAAAGCTAAAAAACAAGGTAGACTATGAAGTGGTATTGGAAATAATAGAATCTGAGCTAGATGGCATCTTACAAGGAACCTTTCTTGTATGCGGCATAGGAGACCTGCAAAAGGTTTCTTCGAACGTTTCTGCTTGTATTGATGAAGCCAATGCAAAGACAAAAGAAGACTCTATTGAGGCTCTTTTAAAAACTGCAGATGAACATTGGCGGATGAAGTTGAAAGATGGTCAATGGAGATTATTCCATTGACCAACTTGAAACTTCATCCACTTTCTCGATGCAAACATACCAAAAAGCGACGTACAGTCAAGCGAACAAAGTATATACGCGTCGATAATCGCGGCTATGCTAAGTTCTAGGAAACTGAATAAGGTACGAGGAAAAAGTTCACGAAGAAATTATCAAGGAAAACGAACGAACAAAGTAATAAGGAAAAAACGAATACGTAAACAAACGACCAAGTAAGAAAGTAAGAAATATGAAAAAATTAATATAAAACAATTCTATGGAAATTCTAAGAATAAGCAAAAATTTGTCGCAAAATCTCGTGTGCTTCTTTTCGAAGGGCAGCAGGATAACACTCCGCTCAGCGAAATATCAAACGAGTGGCTTGGAAGGGAGTGAATCTGATGTGCTATTTGCCAAAAGGCGGTAGAGCAACTGTTGCTAAGTGAAATACCAAACGAGAGTGAATCGCAACGCACAAGAAAAGTGTCGCGCTTTTTTATTTTGCGAAATGTGCTTTTTCAATATGGAAAATCCTCTTGTACCGTTATTTTTGTGTACAAAGCTTTATCTTGAGTGGAACAAAGTTGCCACTGCGTTATTATTGAACTCGTTATTTCGTCGAATTTTGGAATTCGGCGGGATTTCACTCGGCGTTATTTCACACATTTCATTATTGAATATTACAAAACACCTATTAACAATAAAATAAATAAAGATTGTATTGAATTGTGGTATTACATGAATTGTGTTATAATCCTTTTTGCGGCCATGGCTATTTCAACTACATCATGGAACCGGTTTCCCACATGTTATGCTTCTTCTTTCTGTTGCTGCACACTTCGATCCACACAGTAAGCCCATATCTTCTAAGCGAGTCACCTTCAACTGCAGCGACATGGACTGCAACGCTTCGCATTAAGGCCATCCCATCGTCCGAAGACCTACAGCGAACATGACTGCAGATGACGCATCAACGCAGCTTTCGAATAAACCATCGAAAGCCGTGTCGAGCTGCAAAGCAACACAGCCCGCTTAATGGGGCATTTCCACAAGAGCACATAGTCCTTCTCCAATATGATTGAGCCAATAATAGGCTATCATAACTGACAAACTTCCGTTCCACAGTGTCTGGCGAGCACACACAAGCGTTATGTCGACTCAATTAGGTCGACAAAATCACCCGCCCAAAGCTGTCTATATAATTTCCAACGAGAGTGCTGACTTTAATTGAATTCGGAAGGAGCTGCTCCTGCTCCTGTTTGCACTGCAGGCGAAAATTCGAAGCCGACACACACAACCAACATCGCCACCGACCGTTGTCTTTCCCTCCCATAGAAAGGCGCGGCGGCGGCGTCAGATCTGCCCATACGCGGTTCGGGGTAAATGTGATGGCTTCCAGTGACGCTCATAACATCAATGGCCGAATTGTTCCCACATGTGTGTGTACACGTCGGTCATATAGCCGGGCTGGTTCTTGTGCCAATATTCGATTTTCAAATACAGGCCACAGGGCTATTTACGTGCTAACTACGGCCTGACGTGTTCCCGGACAGGGGCTCTGGGGCGCCGCCGTCATGCATGCGCATGCATTCGGACGGTGGACACGGGCTGTTTTCGTTCGAAACACGGAATGAGAAGGATAATTGTAACCATTACGAAATCCCTAAATGATTCGTTGCTAATATGTGCGCTGTTTCCATGATTCTGCGAACAAGAAACCGTCGTGTAGCAGACCCAATTCGGTTCGAAGGTGGCTAATGAAATGGAAACGAAAAAAATCAATTGACATCAAGCTGAACGAGTACACTCGTATCTGTGCGGAATGTGGGACGAATTGGGTGGCGATGTGTGTGTGTGTGAATGAGTCCTTACGGCATTTTTGTGGGTCACAGATTTCCCGGTTTATTCGCAGCTATCGGTACATGACCAGAATTTCGAGGAGTTGAAGAGCGCCAAACCACTGTAAGCGAAGGAAAACAGAAAAGGATTGAAAATCGATTAGAGGGCTATACCCGAGGCAGCAGCAGCAGCGGCAGAGTCAACGATCAGCTCCCTTAATTCATGCAGAAAGGTTCACCCAACCGGTATGTGGCGTAAGGATTTTTATAAAGTTTACCATCCATTCTGTCAAAAGCGCCTGTACGTTGATGTGTGGGGCGGCTATGCCAGGGAATCCTTTTTTCGTTCGCTTTTCCTTATCATTTTGTGTAATTCGAGTGCTTCGAGGGTCTCACACTTTGTATCCCTTGTCGGGAAACCTCTCTCTTCACATTGGGTTTGCCGTGTGTGACGTGAAAATGATAAGGCCTTGCAAAATATTTCGTATTCTACACCTCGCCGGTTGATGTGCGGGTACCGGATGAGGGGAAAGTTATTTTCTTTAATGGCAGGTCAAAAGGGAGGCCACCTGCCTGTGAGGTCAAGCAGTGGCACATGGCAGACGTTTTCAATGAGAAATGATTGTCTGTTGAATCATCAACTGACCTGTTCGGGGGGCTGGTTAGGCTAGTTCAACTTGCATGGGCATGGGCCAATACGGCATGAAAACATAGGTGACTGAGTTTTTTCTTGATTTTTTAGCATCAACAAGCGACAAGTTGGAACTTTGTGTCATTATTTTCCATTATTAAGGGGATGGCACTACAGTTTGAGGTGCATGCCTGACTTCTATAGCAACTACTTGTACTTGTTGTGCTATCTATTGTTCTCTGACGAGTGGAGGGGACTGTTAAAGATTGGATTATTTTATTGGCGATTGTGCGAATGGCTACCAGCCGCCCATGGAAAAAACATACCATCATAAGAGAGCAAACGGACTCGGAAGCAGGGACGGAGTAGCATACTCCAGTCGACGGGATTACTTCGTCCTCCCTCCCACCTTCGAAGAAGTCAGCACAGCCCATCAAATGCTGAAGAAAAACAAAACCGGGCGCAGATGGTTGACCATCATTTGGGAAGACGAAAACATGCCCGATGATTGGCCCAATCCACAAACAAGACGAATATATCTCATGCAACAACTACACGGGTATATCCTTGCTCAACGTCGCCGACAAGATCCTAACCAGCGTTCAATAATAAAGTATGTCCCAAATGAAATAAATAAACTGAGATCAAACGAAATGAATCATCAAATTTTGGAAGTAGCTAATATAAAAGTGACCACTTCGAAATTAGGACCCAGACGCAAAAGAGAGTCATTGAATCTGTTGGTTGATTTCGTGTTGTACGGCCTCTCCGGTTTTTTCAACAAGACAAAATATAGAAAACCAGAAAGTTGAGTCCTCGAAAATTGCGTATTTCGAAACATTGGACATAATGAATGCTGAATTACAACGAAGGTTTTCGGACAGTCAGCACTGTCAGGTAAACTCATTCTAGAGTCTATCGTAAGTCCTAGCTACCTCAACTCATCTAACCTCTCTATTGAGAAACATTCATCACTGCAGTTTAAATTAATACAAAAAGTGGGACAATGAAAAGCAGACGTACATTGGCAATTAGTAAGTTTACATTTTCGACACTTACGGGGACGGAAGTACACATTATGTCAGATATATGTGACGAAGACAAATTAAGAAACATTAACTTAGTCGTTGAACTTATTATAAGGTTATGTTCAGCAAACCATTGTCTTATCAGATATAGATCCCAATTTAAGCTGCAAACTACGTCCAAGGGTTTTTAGACCCATATGTTAGACCCACAACTGTCAGGAATTCTGATCAGGAAGTAAATTGGGCCCAAGACTGAACCCTGTGGAACGTCTAGAACAAGGCTTCCACTTCCAACGATTTCTAACCTTACTAATTTTGACCTATTTTCAAGTTATGACATGATTCCAATCACGGAATCCATTTTTCTCAGCAAGTAATTGTGGTTTACCATATTATGTGCTTTGGTAATGTCGATAAATAGTCCAGCCGTACATACATGTAGGTAAGTGTGACCAAATTAAACCAAACTCCTGCTGCCCATAATTTATTCATCTCCAGTTCACAATTTCAACAAATTGTTTAGCCTCTTGTAGCCAAGGCCCATTTTAGTAGTCGCGAGGATGGAACGGAAGCATGCAACGAGAGGCGTTTAGTGATGCGTATGAATTTTGTATCCGATCGAAGGATGTTGTACACGAATCTACGTTCTCAGCATTGACTACACTTAATATGCTAAAGAGGTTGTCAATGGGGCATGCAAGAAAAGCAAGCTTCTAGCCAATGAAAAAAAAAAATAAAAATACCGAAGCGTGTTGGTCTGAAAAAAAAAAATTGCCTTAGGTGCGCATCAGAATTGTTATTTATTTAACCCCGTTCTGGCATATTCTGACATTGTGATTAACAAATTGTAAGATTTTCTTATTCTGTGTAAAACTTCACAACTTGTGAGCATCACAAGAACCATCATAATTGTGATGTTCTCTTGAGCAGGTCACAGAAAAAAAGGAGCAAATAGAGACAATAATCATTTCTACGTATAAAATATTATTTTTGTTTTTTGACTGCAACGTCATTCTTCCGAATTCCATCAAAATCTTATTCATCACACAGAGGTGAGATGGCTGTCAAAAGGGAAGGCGTTGACACGATTTCTGGGGCTTAAAGCCGGATTATTGATGTTCTTACAAGATTTCAAATCTTGAAATTCAAAGCAATATTTTGATCCCAACTCTCTCTTAAAATCTGTCTCTTTTAAAATGTTAATTTCTCTTAGATCTTTTTTGCCACTTAAACAGCGTGAATAAGAGCCTCCAAGGCGAAGGCATTATGACTGCAAAAGGCTAAATCAGAGGCAAAACTTCTTTTGTAGTCAGAAGAAAATGTTTTGATTATTTTCCCTGCGTTCAAAAGATCCTCGAAGAAATTTCATCAAATTTCAGCTCTCATATTCTCCTCATGGTACAGAGCTTACATAATTAAGAGAAGGAACCAATAAGTTTCCTTTTACAGAGCTGGATTCTGAATGTGGAAATGGACAAATGTCGATATTAAATCCTTTTTTCAACAGGTATGTCAGTCGAGATCGCTGATCTACCACCGCTAAAGATGAGGAGAGGAGAGTGTCCTGAGCTGGCAAACGAAGATTTGAGGTTGTTACTGCCATTGGCCACTTCATACCTGTTTGAAGTCTCCCTTCAATGTTTCACATTAAAACTAAGAAAAGGAACAAGATAAATTTGGGAAATAATTGAATCGCATAAGTGTCAAGGACTAATCCAAGATGTCAACGTTTATTAAGGCTGAGTCGCAAATGGGCGTTCGCTGAGTCGGTCTTTGAAAAGCTTTGACTAGCGCCACCGCCGCACAGTGGTCCCGCAGTGGAAGTAAATACCCGAAGCGACATATTTTTCTCGGTCAAATGATATACGAGTATGCTACACTTGTTAAACTTAATAAATGCTGCTGCTGATGCTCCAACGTGTTCCCACATTGGACAGTCAATAGTTCCGACATATGTATATGCAGGTCCTAAAATCTAAAAAACAGTGCTACCCGGAAAACATCCAAGTAAAGGGTGAGTTTTTAGCTATTATCTTTTTGGCAACACTTTAAGTAGCTGACGCACGTTGCGTGTTTTGTTTCACTGTCAAACATCTTCAGTTTGGTCTATAATTTAACCATGAATCGTCTTACGAACGGTCAACGCTTGCAAATTATTGAATTTTATTATCAAAATGCGTGCTCTGTTAAGAAAGTTCATCGCGCGCTTCTTCCATTCTTCCATTTTATGGTCAGTTTAGATGAAGCTCATTTTTGGTTCAATGGATACGTAAATAAGCAGAATTGTCGATTTTGGAGTGAAGCCAGAAGCATTGCAAGAGCTAACAATGCATCCAGAAAAAGTCACAGTTTGGTGCGGTTTATGGGCTGGTGGCATCATTGGACCGTACTTCTTCACAGATAATGCGACCGTGAGAGAGAGAGAGAGAGAGAGAGAGAGAGAGAGAGAGAGAGAGAGAGAGAGAGAGAGAGAGAGATGCGCTACCGTGAGATGACATCCAATTTTGTTTTGCCCAAAACGCAAGAGCTTGACTTACATGACATGTGGTTTCAACAAGACGGTACCACATGCCACACAGCACGCGCAACAATGGACTTATTGAGAGGCGAGTTCGGTGAACATTTCAATTCACGTTCGGGACCGGTCAATTGGCCGCCTAGATCGTGCGATTTAACGCCTTTAGACTATTTTTTGTGGGGCTATGTTAAAGCTCATGTCACAGACAAGCCCGCTTCAATTGACGCATTGGAAGACAACATTGAAGCATTTATTCGTGAGATACCGGCCGAGACTAAGCGGATGGACAATTTGAGGCGCAGTCAAAACCAAGAATTGAAAATGAAATTTGCGTGAATCAATTATTACAGTGAAGTCGTCTGTTATTAAAGTAAGGCATGAATTGCCTTTTACGACAATAGATGGTAAAGTAGCACAGTGATGTGTAACAAACACGTCTTCTGCGAGTTCATGTGTCATATGTGGCGCGAAACCATCAAAGATGAACGATTTGGCATTACTAAGAGCAAAACCTAGAAATCAAGAAGCTCTAGAATTAGGAGTTTCTCCCTAACACAATCGCATCCGTTTTATGGAATACTTGCTGCACATAGCCTACGACAACACTGCCCATACATTAAGCAAAAAGAACGAAATTCAGCAGAGGTTTATGCAAAAAATGGTTATTAAGCAGATTTGGCACAACCAACGATGTGAAAACATCTTGATGATTTGTCGAAGACCCACTATCAACGGCAGAAATAACTGAAATAGATGTGCAACTAATAAAAGGACTCAGTGTTATCCTGGAAATATTTACCCAAATATATGTAGCAACTTTTGGATTGCCCCCAACAATTTTGGAGCGTATGCCCAGGAAACCGCTACAATGGCTACAAATTTATATCGCTAGTATTATATGCCAGTAACAGTGCATTAAATTCTGTTCTACGGAGTAGAAATAATATCATCAGCAGAGCATATCAGAGGTGGATCGAGAAAGACGGAATAAAGATTATAGGTACTATCCGATTAATAATAGTAGACAATTTTCTCGTTCGGCAACATATGAAGATGTAATTCATCAAACGTTGGTATCATCTTATCCCTGGATTGCGTATTTAAGGCCTGAACCATGAACAAAAGATTAGCTTCCACATAGTACTGAAGCGCAAGCCTTATTATACTAAATTGCTTAGTTTCTTTACACACGACAATTCTTGATCATTGCCAGCAATCAACTTCCGAAAAGTGACTGCAGCATGAATGGTGAAAGAACCCAAGGTGATCCTAGTTCCTTGATGAATACATGAATGTGGTGATCAACACCCTGCATCCACAAGAAATAAAAAAAAAAAAACTTTTTATAGCCCCTTATCGACGCCACTGCTCTGTTGTCAGCTATCGGCAGTATCACATCATCAGAACCCCCAGCGCTCTTCAATCCACAAACACGACCGCTGACAACATCAATGTGTTTCGAGTCAAAAGTCCACGTTTTCACTTGCATAACTCATGTTGTATATTTTTTGTATGAATTGGCCATGACAGGTCCTTGAGGAGGGCTCGCTGTGAGCCGTCCGAGAAGAGGACCGAAACACGAAAAGGATTTTCAGAACTGTTTATTGAAATCCATCCGTGGACATGAGAGTTGAGAGCACATAAGAATACACACACTCATCCCCTGGATGGTGGCCGCAATCATTTGGTGAGAGAGCGGCAGAGTTCAAGGATCTGACTGCGCGCCGCGACTGGGGTATGATTATTTTGCCTGGCTTATGGTGGCACTACCGCCCCTCTCCGCCCGGAGGATGTTGATGAATATATCATTTTCGGTGTAGACCAAAAAAAAAAAAATGATAAGCCAGCTACTCAGCATTGGCATTCATCCGCTAATGTCCTCGTTGGCGATGGGGTCGTTGGGACCATGGAGGTTTTTCCGGATCATAATGTATCTTGACATATCATTAGGGCGGGACATATGCTCGGGTGGTTATTGGCAGCCGATGTGTGTGTGTGGTGCGTTGCGATGAGGGGACCACACAAATTACTCGGAAGATTATTTGTAATTAATGTCACGAACACGCTGCTGATGGATTGTGCTGTGTAATCCTTTAATTATGATTATTTGCAAATTGAAGTTAATCCTTGCAAATGATGCGGTGGGTGGGTGTCGTGCGATACTGGTGGTAATTACATACAGACTGAAATTAAAAGTCCTTCGCGGGAAACACGACCAGGGCCCGGTAAAATCAGATAATTTGCATTACAATCTAAGCCAACGCATGTAATCTTTCTCGCATATGCCACTGGATTTCCGGTAAACAATCGGCTGTTTGTGAAACACAATCCATCCCCTGCGTGGGTTCCTCGCACCCGCTGCACAATGTGTAGTTAAATGTTGACTCAGTTGGCCAAGAAAAAGGATTTCCGGCAGCTTGTGTTTCCTGTTAAGTGGTGTATTCTCAAACGGCCCTGAACGCCCTGCGAGGAGGTAGGACCGGTGGCCACTTGCTCGTGCATTGCAATAATAATGCGTGATACTCCAGTTTTTCTTTCTTCCATACACCCTCCCACACACCCAAACACACGCCAACTGTGGGCGTCCCACGGCGCGGCACAGTTTCTTTGACTGTTTGTCTAGGTATTTAACATTCATTCAGGAAATTGCCAGTCATCAGGGACTTAAAGTGAAGATTCTTTGGCTTTCTTTTTCTGCTGGGCACAGTGGCATGCGCATGCGAATGGATGTGTGTACGTGTGTCCTGCTGTGTTTCTGTTTCAATTTAAAATTGCGGCTGATGAATTGACGATGACGTGGTTTATGCGTTCAATAAAACGAAAATAAGCAAGTGAAGGAATAAAATCCGACTTGGTGTTATTGCCTCTGAAGGAGGTTTACGATGAGACTGCGATGTGATGGTTAAACGATAAAAATATCGTTAACGCGATGCGCACCACCGCCGGTGCGGGGGATTTATGGATTCATTAGGCTCGCGGAATGATGGGTTAATGAGCTACAAACGACAGAAGAGGATTTCTAATATTCCCATCGAGATGGAATCATTTAGATAAAAAATAATGCGTTAATAGCGCTGCTGTGTCATTGATTAAGGCGAAGTGAGCAATGGCTGTGGCACCTGCGGTTAATGTGAAGACTGGTGAGGTAAGACGAAGTGACATCACTGATTTATGAAGTTTATCTTTTTGTCTGTTTGTTGAAGTGGGGACGCGAAGAGACAGGAGAGCAATAGGAATTCCGCTGTTGGAGGTCACTGAACAAGAATTGTCAGAATTAAGCGCGAGAATATTGAATTTTAAGCTACTCCTGGCTATGCACCATGACAGTAAGTCCCATACTGAGTTACGGCTCTCTGATCAGATGAAAAGCTCTGGACAAAGAATATCCTCTTACGTGACTTACAAAAGTCTAAAGATTAACATTTCTAAGAATAACAGGTTGTCTTAGAACAACACCGACGGTCGCACTCGATGCTAGCCTATTCTTTCTTCACGCCGATCTATCTGCTACAATCAACAAATTGCACTAGTAGAAGGGGAGGTCTTTCTGTACTCTGACGGCTAAAAACCGAGCGCTTTTGTAACCACGTCGAGATGACTGCCGTGTTTCAAGATGAAGTGGATGCGATACTCGAGGCAGCACATGCGCTGAAAGACCACAATATAACCGACAAATCGATCACCAAGCGGCAATAAAGGACATTTTGTCATCGAAACTGGTGCACATATGCAGACAAAGCGTCTGAGAACACGGGTCTCCTTGGTGAAAACGGGGACAATATGCGGGGTACTCCGCCAGATAGCACCGGACAGTCTTCCGAAAAATGGATTTCATCCCGTTAAGCTCTACAAAGAAAATCCTGGAAGACGAAAGTGAAGAAAAAGAACTGCCTTCCTTCCTTTGCTAGGACAGTAGAGCAGATGCTGGACATATCATCAATTTTAAATCAACTTTAACCTTAACAAGCTATTTCAACTTATCTAAAGATTAAGGGATATAGGGATTAAGGCATGCAGAGAAAGAATAAGCGAGGACTGCAATGAAAGTCAAGGCTGTGCGGTGGAGAAGGATACAGAAGAGCGGAACAGACCTAAGTTTACATGGATTTGTTTAAAGGGATATTATTCCTTATAATTCAGGGGAAACAGTGAACCATGAAGAGTATGTGAGCGACTTCAGGTCGTGTTTCTAGGCTGCAAACCCTTGAAACACGACCGGTCAATCTTAAGTGGTCTTCGTAGGGGGTAGCATAAAGCTGTCAGCCAATGTGATACCGATTAAAGCTAAACAGATAAACTTGCGCTTGCTGCACAGCTTTGATTCTAAGTGAGTGAGTTGAGGGAACGTGACCAGAATGGAATTCTGCTGAAATTCTGATAAAGCCAATAAAAAGGGATGTATTAAAGGGAAGGGCTTAGAGAATGCTTTAAACCATCGATTTATAAAACCATGAGAAGATATGGCTTTGAGAACAATGTGATCAATGTGGCTGTCATCCAAATCACGTATATTGGAGCCTGAGGGAATAGACTCGTAAATAAAATAATAGTTTCAACGGGGAGGGATGCAAGTTGTAGTCGCACCTATAAATACACCTATAATGCGAGGATTGAGCTTATAGATGAAATTATACCCCAAAATGAATAACTTTCAAGAGGCATGTGCTTTTGATTTGAAATATGGAAAAAACTAAGAAATCAAAAATCCCTTGGATCTAGGTGACACCTTCAAAATCTGTCACAAAGTATATCTTTTGGATAACTTTTTCCAGATTCCTGTACGTTGAAAGGAGTAATATTTATTTTTCTTGATGTTTAACAATCTCCCAAACTAGGCGCTTAATTAAGTACATCTTGGCAGGGGATATTTAAATGTTTTTGGGCTGTTTTTGGATTTCCGTATTCCCCGTATATGACGATTTTGCCTTTTGACGAATTCGCCGATTGGAAAATTAGCTGCATTGATCAGGAACATTTTGTGTGAAAAATGGTAACTGATGTCCAAGCGCCCAACTCGATAGGATGCCAGCGCGATCCCTGCTTATACAAAAGTCAAGTTGACATACAGCCTCATCGTGGTGCCCCTGGATAGCCATAGCAGGTGAACTAATGTATGCAGCGATTCTCCTGTGGTTGTGCGGAGGGCTAACAACTCGCCCACATAAAAACACTCAAAATGTTTCGAGAGACCAAACTGCTTCGGATTTACCGACGGAAACACAACGACGACACGGCGCGAAAAAGGGCAATACATCCTCAAGCAGTATAAGGCGGATATCACTGCGATCCAGGAATTACGCTGAATAGGACAAGGGATAAACAAAAATAAAGAGTGCGACAATATTACAGCGGCCACAAAAGGTTGTTAAGTTCGAAGGTCATCGACTTCGTACTCGGCGACTTCAATGCCCATATGGGAAAGGAAGACATCTTTGGCGGAGTGATCGGCAAGCACAGCCTCGACCACAGGACCCCAGATAACGGTTTTCCGACTCACAGACCTTGCTCCAGCACGTAATATATAAAATATTCGCTCGCAAAAGTCCTGGCTTTCTCCAGACCGGTCGAACCGCCAACTAAATCGACCAAGTGCAAATTGACTCAAGGCATGCGTCAAATATCCTGGATGTGCGAACATTCAGGGGGGTAAACGTCGACTTTGACCATTTTAGAGCTCTACTGTCCAATGTCAGAAAGTTGCACCAGCCAACAAAGAGGAGTTCTGACATTAGACGCCTAACTACACCAGAGATTGCCAGAGCCCTCCAAAAGCAATTACGTGAGAGACCCTCCGGTATGCCTACGACGAAAACCAACGGCAACGAGATGTGGTTGCATTGCCGCTCGGCCATCAAAGAGGTAGCGGGAACTAACTTAGGCTACCGACCACCTCTACAAGAAACCCGCGGTATGGTGGCAGCAGAAACGTGCAGAAACGAGGCATACCAAAAGGCGCTGCAATGGATAACAAGAGCAGCGCAAGAGAAGTACGAAGGTAGAAGACGAGAGAAGAAGAAGCTTCTAAACCTGAAGAAAAGGTCTCTCTCAAGTTCCCAGCTCAAGGATATCGAAGAGTCTACGGACAGACAGAAAATACTGGGCTTTTATAAAAAAGCCAAAAGCCTTGCTACCGACTTTAGGAAAGGCACCCAGACTCTTCGCAACTGAGAGGGTACCCTTGTAACTGACCCGCAGAAAATATATATATCCAAGCAGAACTTCCTACAGTTGCTTAGCGGGCCTGGCCGGGAGACAGTGATAGGGAAGCAAGATATACTAACTCCAGTCGATGAAGTAGTCCTTCCACTTAGCTTTGAAGAAGTCGGCACAGCCATTAAAAGGCTGAAGAACAACAAAGCCCCAGGCTTATCATCAGAGCTCTTCAAGGCCGGTGGTGATGTTCTGGTAGGGAGCATGCACCAGATCATCTCTAGAATTTGGGAAGACGAAAGCCCGACAACTGAAATATCAACTCCATCCACAATAAAGGCTCCAACTCCAACCCACCTCTTGCAACTACTATAGAGGTATACCCCTGCTTAACGTCGCCAGCAAGACCCTGCCTACCGTACTGTGTGAACGTCTAAAGCCGTTTTGCACCGCATTGGTCAGTACGTATCAGTGCGGCTTCCGGCCCGGCAAATCGACTACAGACCAAATATTCCCTAAAAAAGTAATGTTTTAAAAAGGCCGGTTTTAGAGACGAGACGTGGGATGAAGATGATGACATTCCGCTCAATTTACTAAGATCTGAGAACGAGGGAGCCCATGAAATCGAACAAATGTGGAACAAGTTAACAGAAGCAAGTTATAATGTTACAGATGTTACTTGAAGGACTTTATGGAAGTCAATGAATGAGTATGTTTTGGTGATGATGATGAAGAACCCGAGTTAATTTGTATTGAAATGCCGGAAAAAAACAAAATTGAGAACGCTATTGGAATTCTGCAATCTGCAATAGAACTGTCTGATAAAGTACCGGATGTTTATTTTTTTTATTTTCTTACTACTGTACCTGTACTTTTGTTAACTTTGTCATCTTTGTTGACATTTTTAATTAAATAAACGCCTTAAAACCAAAAAAAAAATTCTCCCTCCAATTCGAATGTTTCCAAAACTCTCTCTAACTCGAACAAATCGTGGTATCCCGTGAAAATTCGACTTAGGGGAAGTTGATGTCAAATGTATGTCAAAGAATAATATTTAGTACATTGTTGTATATATTTAAAATGAGAAATAATTTTACTCTTTTTATGATGATTGTTTTAAAGATTGACGAGAAGAGGGGATGTTCAACGTTATAATCTATTTTTTAAACAACAGAACACATACATGTTGTTTTATAAAGGAATACAAATTTATCGAGTGCTGTGAAAAAGGAGACAAATATAAGAAGATTTAAAAATGAGATAACACTTTTTGTTAAAACCAGCCATTAAAAAAGCTATTCATTTATTTAATTATTTACTATACTGTCAATAAAAATGTAAAAATGGCTTTATATTGCTCAGTAAACATTAACCATCAATCAATCAAAAAACAAGCATTTGAAATTTGATGGCGTACGTTTCTGGACAATAGGAAATAGACAATAGGATTCTTTAGCAAAAATGTGCCTAAATTGTATGGAAAATTTGACGTAAATACCAATTTTTGGCTTCGTGATGAAACAAGCGATTCGACATCATTAAAACAATCATAACCAATAGCCAACAATTCCCCACAATACACAAATGTCAAAATTGTAAACAAACATGAAACATGTAACCATTCACAGTAACTGCCTTACAGGCCTCATTTTGGAAAAAATACGGCCCGAAGATGACGCTAGCCTCTTTGTGGGTGCATTGGTTTTCCGACAATCACTCTTGGATTATCATTCGCCCAAATGCGGCAATTCTGCTTATTGACGAATCCACTGAGGTGAAAATGTGCCTCATCACTGAAGATGAAAAATCACGAAGTGCACGATGTGCATTTTGATTTGAACGCCCATTGTCATAATAAGCCTGAATAACGCGTTGCTCGATTGTGTATCGTTCCATGGTTTAAATTGAAATAGTCTGAAATTGAGAAATGTCAAATGAAATGCAGAAAAAGCTTGACGTTTAGGTGTGGGTCACATTCCCTTGAAATCTTACCATCTCGTATAATTCCACAATATATTCAATAACAATTACTTCTTTATAGCGTATCTTTGTTCTCATTTTTGTTTCCACCAACCAACGACAATATTAAATTATATTATATTTATACACACATTTCGGCATGTACGTTCTTAAATAAAAAAACGAATTGTTAAAAAAAACATACATAATTTTTTAAATTAGTATTAGAGAAATTTAGAATGAAAAGCAAAACTATTAAAAGGCGATTATTAAGCGATTGAATACAATATGGAAATCATCTTTAAAATCTACAAACAATATCAAAAACCTATTGAAATGATCTTTGAAATCCACAATTTTATTAATTTTTCTTTTTGTATCAAAGAGGATTTCACATACTTTCAAACACATTTTGGGTAGTCGACTTTTCTCTGTGTGGGAATAACGGTGACATATAATTTTCCATACAAACCACGTATAGTGAAAAATCAGTGCACGGACAACCTTCTATAAGGGACACCTCTATTTATGGTTTACGAACAATTCGTCATGGGCCCGACATGACAAGACATTCGTGTATTTAAACGTCATTAGGTCAGACACCCCTCCGTAACGGACAATCATGAAGCTCCCGCGGCTGTCCGCTTTCGAGAAGTTTCTCTGTAATGCGGACAGCCCGGCAACCGAAAAATTTGTTAAGGGAAGTATCTTGGACACTGCTCTACATCATCAAACTGCCAGTTAACCCCACACTTGAGCACCATACAACAGAAAACACCGTCTCCACAGGACATATTTCGGCCCAACATCACAACCACAATCTGAACAGCCATCCTTTCTCTTTTATTTCGTGGCCAAGTTATGCCAAGTCGCTTCACTTTGACTTTGGCTGCAAGAGAGTCAACATCAAGAAGCGGGTAACCAACGAAACTAACAGTAAACGAAGTAGATCGCATGAAAAAAAAGTACATTCACTAACACTTCTACTTTTACTCTCATTATTTACCACTCCATTCAAAGAAAATCGTTCACAAATAGGTTAACGTCAAATCTTACTCCTATCTTTGATAAGAACTCATGCCACGTCGTAAAATCGAGATTCTCCGGCAGCATGTACGTTTGAACATGGATTTTTGTGCTTTCACTAGATTTTTTCACATCCCGTTCATGAAACGGGCATGGTGCATGTCCAGTGGAAGTAATTCCAAGAAATATCTGAATCTTTGTGCCACGGTCCACAACCCTACTCTTCATGCAAATTTCAAGTCCCAAGATTGATGAAATCACTGTCTTCGCCTCAGCTTATGTTGTAACAAAATGCTTTTTGAAATGAAGGTTAGGACAGATCATGAAGCCGAGGTACTTTTACTCCCGCATTATTTCCAAATTCAGACCATTGTAACTCCATTTTTTCTTCTGCATATCTGCCACCTCCTATCCGAAGATCATCATTTTTGATTGCAGCAACCCACTGCAGCGCTTCCTCAACTGAGTCCGCTAGGAAAAATTGTCATCGGCAGTAATAACCTCCGAACTCGATTCCTAAATGTCTGGAACTAAAACGATTATTCGTCGGAAAAAAATATATTTTGTTTCAAAAAATACTGACTTTTCATAAGATTATCGTTTCATCGCCTTTAAGTCAGTTTCAATCTACATCGGTTATCACCCGCATCCTCACCGAAACTTTAGGCACTACAGAGACTGCGTGATAGCCTTTGCAAATGACGCAAATATGTGACCAAAATGTGTTCAACTGAATTATTAAATAGCGATACTGCCGCCTGCCGCTTATCGATCTGAACAAAAAAAAAAATCAGGAAATCTCAACCAATTACCCACATCTGTGACCATCGCCATCATAACCATCTCAACGAAAATCTATCTGTATCCGTAACCGAACCCAGAGGTCAACGAGTAACAATTACTTTCGCACCCCTCGTGGAGGAATCCCTGAATCTTATCAACGGACTTACCCTTCCTGCTGGCCGCAAAGATCCTTGTTCATTAGTATTAACTTCCGCAATCGGCCAACGGAGTGTGTCTAAAGTAGCTCAAGGATGCCAACACACAAAGGAGTAAGAAATTGAAATTCCATACTGCTCCTTGTTAGAGAACATTCCCATAAGGACCCCAAAGTTACATCACTTAATTATGTTCCACCGACGAAACCATCCAAATCATCAGCACCACCAAAGTCATTATTCCCCGTTCGTCCTTTTCCTCATCTTCTTCGGAAGACACCACCCACACTATGCAGTGCTGCCACACATTAGGCGGTTGCCATGTTACCTACACCGCGCACCGGTGGCAGATGCGCGGTGGGGGGAGACAATCCCAAGCTCGCTTGAAAAGGATAAACATAAGATACACATCCGAAGGCATTACACGAATTACGGGGGAAAACTTAGTTTGCCAGGGATTAGCATCAAACGAGCACAACTTCACTTGTTCATTTCGCATTCGTGGACATTTTAAGGATCTTCCAACTGATTAAGAATAGCGATTTGTTAAAGCCAACCCTGGTGGCTGAAATACAACCATTGTACGACCAATGAACAGACAGTCGTACCTATTCGCGCGAGGTCAGTGAATACAATTTCACAGTTCGACGCTGTGCTTTGCAACTTTTAATGTGATGCTTGGCCTTTCCTCTTTCACAGATACGAGTACCAGCGCCCACCCACCCACGCTTCCAGACGACGACGAGGACTACATCAGCCACCACGGTCTCTGTCGCATAAACAAAAGACGAGTACGAGTCGTACGAGGCGGTGGAGGAAGAACACCGAAAATCGCTGTGGAAAGTTTTTTGCTCATGTCGCTCATTACAAAACAAACGACATGACTACAAATGTCCTTTTGAGTGCACTCCAAGATGGGTGTGCCTGGGTGGAGATCACCACCCAAGGAACAGTGCAACAGCTTTACAGGCACACACAGGACACGGAATTGCACTTTCAAGATGAAAACTTTCTCCATTCCGACACGACCATTCGCAGCAGTCCGATGCAAGTCGCCGGGCGTGGGAATGGTTGGAAGGAGGGCGGAGGGCAGCAGCACCACAGTACTAGCACACCTTCCTTCTCTTTCTGCCCACCGCACACAGCGAGGGGTGAGGATAAGTTTTGGTACATAAAAACATCACTTTGAATCCTTAGCATTCATTATCCTTGACTGTTCAAGGAGAAAAATGCGGTGAGCCTGCAGCGCCGAGCGACGACTGTGGGACGATGATGAGAAGGCGGCTGAGAAGGAGCAGCGAGTGAGATGGGTGGTAAGTGTAATAATGAAAAGCTGTGGACAACCATCAACGATTTAGAACGCACTGCCGAGTGGGTGGCGCACTCTAGGGTCTCCAAACAAACAGGGAGAGGAGAAGGAGGAAAAAAAAACGGGAAAACAGTTAAACAGGACACAACAACACTTTATTAAGCTCATTGAAGCACAATAACCATGCAAAGGGGTGGTGCGAGGATGTGGAGCACGAACGAGGAAGAGCGTGAAAACTTTTTCAAGTCGTCCCGAGTGGTCTTGGGTGGATGGGGCAGGCTGGGGATGTTATACACAAAAATGGCATTGTGTGGGCGTGAGGATTGTATCTCAGTGCCGTGTTTATCGCGTGGAGGTGGCGAATTGACTTTTTACGTCACTCGTATACTGCTTCTTTTTTAGTTTTGTCTTTCCTCTCTCTGGAACAGCCAAGACTTGCAGTCAATTTTGGGGGAGATTAAGGCAGGAGTTGTTGGTTGTTGTTGATTGTTGCCGGAGAATGAGCGAAATTAAAGTTGACGACGACGTGCAGGAGGAGCAGGTGCTGCATTTCGGTGTAATTAAAGTGTGAATGCGTTCGCATGAACGGCAGCAACAAAGGATGGGAGCAGTTGTCATGATTTAGCATTGTGTCGGATGTTGAAAAATTTCGTGGGTTGAGTTAAGGAAATGTCGTTTTTGGGAAGATTGCACTTTGTCCTAGTTCAGGGGGTGATTTATTCTCGGGGTCGGGGGAGATACGACGTTGACAGAGAGATTTAGTATTTTGTGACAGACGCAGAGTGCAAGAAAGTTGAGTTGCCGTGAACACGAGTCACTGAGTGTGCCGCCGACGTTGAAGGAAAGTTCTATGTTCTAGGTTCTAACCCAGGCTAAAATCAAAGGATGTTTCACCGTACATAGAGACTGCATAGAGAAAACAAATTCGTCAAACCTTTAAGTAACCGAATAGATCGATGGATTGAAAGTAGAAAACTTGTCCGTGAAAATCAAGCTGGTTTTCATTCTACCGTCGATAGCTCTTTTGTGTTGCAGAATATTGCTTGCGCATTCCTAGAACAGAAAACGAAAGTATTCGCTTTTTTCGTGGATTTCAAGGCAGCGTTTGATACTGTCGATCGGAGAGCTCTATTCTATAAACTTTACATCGGAATGGGTTTCAAACTGGGAAGAGTTCTTGAAAATACGTATGAGGGTAACCGCGCAGAAGTTTGGTGTGGGTCAGATGTTTCAGAATGGTTTGAGACCAATATGGGAGTAAGACAAGGATGCCCTTTAAGCCCTCAACTGTTTTCCTTGTATATCAATGACTTAACTTGAAATCAAATGTGATGCTATTCAGCTTATGTCGGAGTGAAAAGTGGCACCACAACGGACACCTAATTGAAGTGGTGAAAAAGTGTAAATACGTTGGAGTGACAGTCACTATTAGCCTTAACACGGATTTACACTTGAAGGACTAACTTATTGAGGCTAAAAGTGCAATATGTGCTACCTTGAAAAGGTTTTTCTCGCATAATCTTGTCGACCACAGCGTTAAATATAAAGTCTTCGTTAGTGTTGCGGAATCGGTTTTGATGTACGCAGCTCAATCAGGGGGGTATACGAGACCGTAGAAAAACTTCTAAGATACTACATCCAACTAACCTTTGGACTACCAAGCACGACGCTAAAATGCTTATAAAGGATGATTTTTTAGCCATTATCTTTTTGGCAACACTGGTTTAAATAGCTGACGCACGTTTCGTGTTTTGTTTCACTGTCAAACATCTTCAGTTTGGTCTATAATTTAACCAAGAATCGTCTTACGAACAACCAACGCTTGCAAATTATTGAATTTTATTATCAAAATGCGTGCTCTGTTAAGAAAGTTCATCGCGCGCTTCTTCCATTTTATGGCCAGTTTAAGACGAAGCTCATTTTTGGCTCAATGGGTACGTAAATAAGCAGAATTGTCGATTTTGGTGTGAATATGAGTCAGAAGCATTGCAAGAGCTACCAATGCATCCAGAAAAAGTCACAGTTTGGTGCGGTTTATGGGCTGGTGGCATCATTGGACCGTACTTCTTGGCGTTGAATGGTGAGCGCTACCGTGAGATGATATCCAACTTATTTTTGCCCAAAATGCAAGAGCTTGACTTGCATGACATGTGGTTTCAACAAGACGGTGCCACATGCCATTCAGCACTCGCAACAATGGACTTATTGAGAGGCCAGTTCGGTAAACATTTTATTTCACGTTCGGGACCGGTCAATTGACCGCCCAGATCGTGCGATTTAACGCCTTTAGACTATTTTTTTGGGGCTATGTTAAAGCTCATGTCTATACAGACAAGCCCGCTTCAATTGACGCATTGGAAGACAACATTGAAGCATTTATTCGTGAGATACCGGCCGAAATGTTCGAAAGAGTATGCCAAAATTGGACTTAGGGGATGGACCATTTGAGGCGCAGTCAAGGTCAACATTTGCATGAAATAATCTTCAAACATTAAATTATATGGACCGTACTATCGATTCAAATAAAGATTTCATGCATTTTTTAATTTTACGTGTTTTTTTTTTTTTTTTAAAAAACTTTCCTACAACTTTTAAAAAATCACCCTTTATTTACGACAATTTCGGGAATACTCATCGGAGTTGATCGTTCTTCTCCTTGCGCATAGAAAGCGGTTTTGTGGTGGTTAGTGTCCTTTTTATCCTACAATGGCACCAGGCGATTTAAGCGACATAAAAATGTATTTAAACGTTATTTTTTTTACAATTGAGGTTACAACTAGATTCACAAAATAAATGCGCAAGCAAAGTGGCCAGAGGACAGTGGCCGCAGCTTATGCGGCCAATCTTAACGTACGGCTTCCCAACCTGGCACACCATCTCTAAGACCAGCTTGACGAAGCTCGCAATTTTCGAAAGAAAAATAATGCGAATGTGCACCGGACTGTCCTTCGACAGGGACCGTCAAAAGCACCGCAGCAACAATAGGCTTTACGACGCTTCATCCCCCTGCAACAGTACATGGTGACAATGTTCAGAAAACAACTATTAGAAATCAACAACCATCCTAACGAGGAAATCAGGAACCTGAGAAACACAATCCCCGGACAACGCGTAATTCTGCTAAACAAGCAGAACTTTCTAACGACGTCGAACAACGAGCTGCATGGATTCTACCAGAGCAGCGGTAGCAATCACCACGTCACCACCCCATCCTAGAAGGACCACCGTGGACACAAAGACTTGAACAGCACTATGTAAGCACCAGCCATTGTAAGACATACAAAATAAACAATAAGCCCACAATAATAATTAGCATTAAATTAAACAAAGTACATCAGTTGGTCCCCTATTGTTGAGCCAACACCCTCACCTTTAGTTTGTAAGTCTACAACTAGACCTTGTAAATCGTAAAAATAATTCCGTTCAAATACATTTTTAAATAGCTTAAATCGTCGTTTGCAAGTTTTGCTCGTTAAGCAAATATCATTAAATGGAGTCCATCTGGGAAGTATAGCAAAGACGCAATCCAATACGAACGAGATCTGCAGTAAAGGCATCCCGACAAGAATAAGTAAATGTCACCACCGAATGGAAATTGATCCCACTGGAAGACACAAGCAGCACCTGTTACCAACAACTTGAATTTTTTGGATTTGGATTTGATTGGGTTTTTGTCACCTCACTTCAATTCAAGTACACTGATTTTGATAAGAGGTGACAGAAAAATGCGAGGCGAGAATATGTCACCTCGTCTAAGAGAATAAGCGGACATTTTACTTCTGTTTGTTTCGGAATCTGCGTATTTTGGTTTAGTAGGTTAGTTTAGAGTGGCTAACTGCTGGCAAGCATCACATTGATGATACGAGTTTTGTCTTTTCCTAGTGCAGAGTTTCCCCACCACATTCTATATGCAGTGTACCCCTATTAAGCGCTTTGCAGTTCCTGCTACCTCTGACCCTGTTGCGCAGAAGCTGGCGAGTAAAAACGGCGATTTCGAGCCTATTAAGTTCTGAGAATATTACTCTGATGTGCACCAAGGCAGTGCAGGTGTAAGTAGAGGTGATACTCGAAGGCTCGGTTTGTCTACTTTATCTACCAAGAAGTCTCTTCAGATTTAGCCTTGTTGTAGTGATGCTGGGAGGTCGAAAGTTTGTCAAAAACAAAGGTGAGGGACTTATGTTACGGGTCTCAAATACCTTAGTTTTGCATGCGAGCATTTCAGTGCCTTAGGTGTAGAGATCACGGTGGTCGTCTTCCAGGATCTAGACAATAGAATAGGACCTCCCCGAAATATGATGACCAGCCAGGGAGAGATGATTTCTACAACCTGGTTTAGCCCCGCAAGGAAACTGGAGTACCTCCGTCTACAGACAGTCCATGAGAGAACTTAAAATGATGAGGGCTATTCTACGACCATACGACCGACCGTAAGAATGTACATATTCCGTGGCAATAAATCGCGTAACTAGTTCTGAAGAGCTATTTTAAAACCCCATGACACAAACTGTCGACATAACAAATCCCGGCAATAATCTTAAAAACAACCAAAAACGCTCACACAAAATTATCCCGCATCAT
Source organism: Eristalis tenax (assembly GCA_905231855.2). Lineage (NCBI taxonomy): Eukaryota > Metazoa > Arthropoda > Insecta > Diptera > Syrphidae > Eristalis > Eristalis tenax. The sequence goes on along the minus strand of HG993124.1, from coordinate 113,036,189 downwards.
AGCCAAGACGCACACACCCACCATTCGTAGTCAACTTTCCTTTCGCTCCTTAAGCCAACAGAAAATTCCTACAACGTCCCATAATCCTCTATCATTTTTCATTCCCTTTCGTACGCACAGCCCCCAGACACGAGGACACAACTCATATTAGTATTCCTCTGCGACTGCATGTGGTGTACGATGTCCTGAGAGTGATGATAATCACGTCCTTCTCCATGCAGAATCTATAATGTTGATTTAGTGCAACATCATCACAGGCATTCTACGGCATTCCTTCGCATACCAAAGACAAAGACGTACTCGGTAAGTGCGCCCGGAAACTTCGTGTAGCAGGGTTTCAGCAAACCCCGGCCCGCCATTCGCCAGCCTTTGCATCGAAGGCATTTAAAGTGGTGGGGGACGAACGGAGTGATCTAGTGATATTGCAATGGTTTATTGCATTCCTCTTGCATCGAAGGACATGCCTTCTCTGCGTTTCACAGCTCGGTATGAACATGTTTTGAAGGAAATGCCTCGTGTGCGTGTATAGTTCCAGTTATTGCGCTCAGCTTCGCTCCTCTTTGAATGAGGAACCAATGTGGCCTGAAATATTGTTTCACAGGATTAACAATTTTCCAGAATTCAGCGAATGGCGTGTGGGCAAGGAATTTAATATAAGACGAGAGTACGTTGCCGAGGATGCGTTTGGATTTCTGTGTGAAGGACGATAGATGATTTGTTTCTTTTCAGGACTTTGATGAATTCGGTGCAGGATTTCGCAAACAGACCCGCAGCACATGCCGGCATTCGTTCATTTGAATCTATTTGTGTGTGCCTACCGATCAACGACTTATGAGTCATCAGCCATTCATCCGTGGCCTTTGAGATTTTTCAATCAAATCGAATATGGCCAGTCAACTGAAGGGATTGGATGCTTTTATTTATTTACATCCGATGATGGTTCCTGTCTTCCCTTAAATAATAGTAACTACGTGAATGGGTATGGAAATGATTGCTCACATCATGGACCTGCAGCCGCCCAAGTGAAAACGAAAATGTGATGCGAATTCCTTTGGCTCAACTAAAATACATCAGATGATACCGAAGTCGCAGCGCTTACGATTGATATTTTGTTTGCTTTTTTCATTTGGTTTTTTAGTGTTCCAGTTTTGGCAGCTCAAGCCTGATTCGTGCCGTTTGTCAAAGTCAAACAAGCTCTGTTTGCATTGCCATTTCATCATGGAGAGACTTGCACCCGAACGTAAACACAGGTCCGCTTCTTTCTACGAAGATGACCATGTGAACAACGACTATTAAGATGGCGCCAGCACTCGTTCAATGATTCGGAAATTTTATTTTTGCCCAAAATGCAAATCGCAACGGTGTTTAGTTGTGCCACACACGCATCGGTATGGTTTTATGGTTACCTTGCGATGATGAGTGTGTATGGCCTGAATGCGTATTTAGAATGGTTTGTGTTGTGGGATGCGATGTTACGTGTCTAGTATCATCGCAGGGTATGTTCGGTTATCGTATAGTATAGGATTTATTTATTGGTATCACTTGCGATATGGTAACGTTTCTAGACTGTTTGTATAATAATATTGTTACTCATAAAAATGCGAATATTTTGTGGAAGTTTGGTTTGACTTAGAGTGTGTTTCTTAAATAGCTATAATGAAAAATGTTCTATTAAGAAAAACTCTTTTCACTTTGCCACTCGTAGTCTTAGGCCGCGAAGGAAGTGTTGGAAGTGACCTACAGTCTTATGCCGACTCCTAACGGCCAAGTTGAGACGTTTTTTCTAGACAGCTATACTCCTTGAGTGTTTCCAGTGACTCGAGAGAGGTGGGGCTGTGAAAAGTATATTGCTCTTACCGGGAATCGAACCTTGTCAAAGTAGGCAAAGTAGGGGCCGGGTCACCAACCATCAACGCCACAGTCGCCTAAAGAGGCCATTATAAAAATGTAATAGAATACATTGGGAATAATATAGGCTAAGGTGAAGGAACTGTCAAAAAAAACATTCTTTAAAAATATGTAATACGGACAAATTGGATGCATGATCTTTCCAACTTAACTTACTATCCGAAGTTATTCCAAGATACTTAAAACTATCAATCCGTTCGATATTGACGTAATCACTAGAGCACTTAATTTCATTGTTAAATTTAGTTTGAGTCCAAGTTGAGAATAATTTTTTAAAGCAAATGTTGGTACCTTAGAAGCATAATTATATCCGTGCGACCAGTATCATTCAATGCCATACATTTAGTTTTTTTTTACTAATACATAATAAGTTTTTAGAGAAGACCGAATTGCGCAGAGTTTATAAATCAATGTAACTGAGTTGAAATATATATTTTTTCAGAGTAGGATAAAGATGTCATCAGCAAAAGCAGTAATTTGGCCTTGAAACCGTTGGAAAAAAACACGTTTATTGGGTCTATAACTTAATTCGGTTTTTATTTTCAAAATTTTAATGTTTATTTAAGAAAAACGTTTACAATAGTATTATTCCAAGTATTGCTCATCAGAAGCTATGACTTTTTCCCATCTTTTTGGCAATTTGTGGATCCCATCCCAAAAGAACTGCGCCGGCTTGGCAGCCAAGTATGAATCAAGCCAATTTTTTTATATATATTATTATATTATTCGGTAGCGTTGTCCATTGATTCATTTACAGCTAGCGCATGTTCACCATAAACTTCCACCAAAATACGATGACTTTTGGCAGCAGTTTTCTTCATATTATAAACTCCCCGCTAATGCACTTTCCCAGGCACAAAGTTCGACATATTTGAGTGAAAAAAAATTATTGGTGTTTAGGCTTCAAATGAATGACATATATTGAAATGACGTACAATGACAGTAGCTTTCCAACACATGTTCCAATGGAATAAGACAAGTTATGCCATCTCTTAGCAAACCGCAAGTTATAGACCCAATGTAAGAATTTAAAATAAAATTGGGCCCAGCACCGAACCTTGTGGAACACCTATGCCAATAATTTTGTGAGAATCTTCAACCTTAACCTTTTGCTTTCGGTCTTTAAAATAAGAAGCAAACCATTTATGGATCGATCCTCTAAAGCCTAAGTTACATAATTTTTCCAATAAGAGAGCATGATCCACCATGTCAAGTTATGTCTATAGATAGAGCAGCGGTGGTTTTTCTTAGTGCAATTTCGTAAATTTCTCTGTGTGGGACCTATGTCAAGCCGCATTTATGTGGTTTTTTTTGAAAAAAACTTTCCTATAGTTTTGGGGAGCATTTTCAACAATGTTTGTTTTTCCATTATAGGTGTTGGGGAGCAAAATTCCAGACACAATTGTCGAACGACTCGTTGTTATTTCGCGTATTATTTCCACGGACATCGGTGATGAAGTTCATCTGCTGACAAATTTATGAAGATGGGCTTGATGGCGTCTGTCATCGATCGGCACCTGGTTGAAAATTAAGGCTTTAGAAAGTTCTCAGCGGATGGGCTCGCATAACATTGGTCAAGCTCACCCGTATCCCTATTTCCATAGAACCTCCGTTTACGACTTATACTGGGCCTAGTAGTACCATGCTTACCATGTTTCCTATCCATTTTCTACAGCGTATTCTTGAATATGCTATTCCTGCAAGAGACGCGGTGAGACTGAGCATGCCAGCGTATTCTAAATATATCCCTGTCCTTATGTCTCATGTAGCTGTGTATTCTCTTTCCTACTCTTTATTTCGGTAAGTAGGAGGGACTAGAAGCAGATGTTTCAAGCAGTTAGTGACAAAATATGCCAAAGGGGAACCCATGAAGGGAAAGGGGCACTTATGAGAGCTAGGTACCTGCAAGGTGGCCCATGCTGTACGCGCGCTCTTGCCGTCGCCTGATGCTCCCACCATAAATCAACTATATCTTCAGGAGTTTTTGAAATTTTCACTTGAAATTTTAAAGGAAGGTAACGGAATTTAGTATAATTTAGTACGAAGACTAGCGCATGGTACGGTTGGCATTCATGCTAGGATTGAGACTCTGATGCGTCGACGAGTGTAGAGCTACAGTCCAAACTTTGTAAGTCGAACATCCTTAAGACGAAGTGTTTCAGAACTTAGACTTAAATTTTCCCACATTTTACACTCCATAAATCGACCAAAATATTTGTTTCCGTGGTGGGACTGTATTTCCATTCACTTTTCATGAATTTACACACACGAAAAAATAAGAGCATTTTCTGTCGAACCGAATAGTTTCTTAAGCTAAACGCCCACCATGCAATGCGGCATTTCTATAAATAATCGCCTTCTGCCGCTATTGGGTCTGCAAATTAAAGAAAACACTTTGAGTTCTTTTCTGGGTTGTATTTTGAGTAACGGAACACGTCCGCTCTCGTTCAACTTTATTTTCGAACTGCCTAATTCTTTTTCATAATATGTGTATTATGAAAAAGAATATCTCTTATCACTAGCCTAAAGTAATAATGCCGACGCACTTGCATTCGAGCATTATCTCATCTACAGTGTCATTGCAACAAGTACTTAAACTCTAAGGGATGAAAAGATATAAACATGCAATTTATGAGGTTGGGACCGTTTCTGGACCGAAAACATAAAAAAGAATAGTTATTGCCTGTCTTACATTTTATGTTCTGAATATTAAAACTATGAATTTATTGGATTTGACGGATTTTTCAGTTAATGAATGATAAGATGGAAAGAAAGTGATATGGTACTTTAACTCCCCCCTATCTTAAAAAATGACGTCCCGGCATTGACGTTCTCGGTATTTAATCATTGCTTTTAATTGTTTTCTTTTTGTTATTTTTTGAATGGCATTCCGTTTTAGACATCTTTTCATGTTCTTTATACTAATTACTTTCAGTAAATATTTGTAATCTGTTTGTTTTTAGTTACTTATCTTTGAAGTATTATTTGCATAAAAAAAATTTAAATTCGTATAGCTTGATATTACTATTAATCGTATTTCTTATAACGTTATATTTTTTTCATAATTTTCTGAAGTTGTATATATATTTTTATTATATAATATATCTTTTCGGCGATATTCTTAGTGTATAGTTTATTTTAACAGGTGTTCCTATTCCTTCTTTTATCCTCTGTTTCTTATATCTAGAATATATTTTGTTTCTATTAACTTTCTTAATTCTTTTATTAATTATATTGTCTAGTTTACACATCATTTTAATCTTATTGGTCTTAGGCAATTTCCGTTGTGCGTGTCTTCAATTTATATTTTTTGACACTGTATTTTCTTGTGTTTTATTTGTTATTACATGTATTTTTTTATTTTGATTTCGTATAGTAATTAAATCTAAGTCAATCATTAAATTAATTGCTGGTTTAATGCCCATTGGCTTCTTGAGACTAATAGTGTCTGTTAATACAATTTGTTTTACATTTATTTCCAAGTCAATTTTATTAATAACATTTTTGTCTATACCGATACATATGGCTTTGGTTTCGTCTATCTGTTGTATTTCTGACATGTCATCGGAAGTAATTTCCGTATTTAAATTTGATTCTTCATTATTATAATTAATTAAATTGTTTTCAATTACATTTGATTTGTTTGTATAAATCGATTTTATCTTTGGCTCATATAATTGAACCCTCTCTATATGATTAGCGTAGGTTAATGTTTCATTTTTTAAATTTAGTTTAACGTTTGCTGTTTTAAGCAAATTTATACCAATAAGCAAGTCTGAATCTAAGCCTTCTATTTCATAAAATACTGCATTGTTGCCAAATATTTCCATTTCTGAATAGTGAGTTATAAAAATGAAACCATTTAAACTTCTAACTCTTTTAATTATTGGCAATTCATATCTGTTGCCTAAAATGTTGGGTTTACAGTAGCAACTCGTGGCTTCTGTATCAATTAAAATTTTAAGTTTATTTCCAGTTAAGAGACTGGTTCGATAAATAAAAGGCAGATCTCTCCTTTCTTTCAAAAACGCATTTTCGTTTATATTATTAATTCGAAAATGCTTTTGTTGTGGTTGTCCACTATTGTTATCTGAAACTTCAAGAGATCGTTTCTCAATTGGTCTTTCGAAATTATATTTGTTAGGGACTTGCTCTATAACATTATTTCTATCATATGATTGAGCAAAATTATAATATTGTTGAGAACTATACGAAGTTTGCTGATTGCTCCGCATAAAATCGTTTCCAGACACATTATTTTGAAGCAACGACTGTGTCGAAATGTCTACATCAAAGTTTTTATTAATATTTATCTGAGGAAATTCTAATAAATTTTGAATTTGCTGCTTAGTCCTGGAAAGCTGAATATCGAAATTTGCTCTTAAATTATTCAACTGTAGCTCCTGGACTTTAAGGTCACACCCAGAATTTCTTCCTTTCAGAATTAATAACCTATTTTGTAAGAATTCTATATCTGAAGCAATTTTTGCAAAATGTGAGTTAATAAGCCTTTCTACTACCTCTTTCGATAAATTTTCCTGTGCCATTTTAATTGAATATATTTTAATTTATTGTATTTTTTTTTTAATTCTAAGTTAGTATTAGTCCTTATTTCTTTTTCACTACCTTAATTCTATAATTTGTGTATGGGTTACTTAATGGGTACTTAATGGGTAAATTACTAAATGTTGACTCTCCTGCTGCTTCTGCCTGCTGCTGCTACTGCTTGTAGTTCCTCTGAGGCTGCTGTTGTTTATTCTTCACTTTCGTTCATTTATTTTAGATTTTTAGATTTTAACTGCAGTCAGCTACAATATATTTAAAATTTTTGTAATTTGTTTTGTTTCGTGTTCTTCGTTTTTTTTTTCACTATTTATTTATGAAACTTTTTTTTTATCTCATTTTTCACCGTGTCAATTCTCATTGCCTTTCTTTCTTCATTTTGCTTTTGTGTCACTTCTTTCAGTTTATGTAATTCAATTATGTCCACATCACTTATTATTTACTAATAATTATTATATTTTGTTCACCTTTTTTTCACGATAATTGTCACTAATGATTTTTGTATTTGTTTGTAATTTTTCTCCTTTTTTTAGGATACTTTTTTTTTTTCACGAAATTGTATTTTATTTTATATTTTTTTTTTGTCTGTTCTCCTCTTTAAGAACTTTGAGGATACTTGATGTTACAGTTTGGTCCCGTGGAGTTAATATTTTTGTAACTCCTCCTGGCAGGATCGCCAATTAAAGAAAACACTTTGAGTTCTTTTCTGGGTTGTATTTTGAGTAACGGAACACGTCCGCTCTCGTTCAACTTTATTTTCGAACTGCCTAATTCTTTTTCATAATATGTGTATTATGAAAAAGAATATCTCTTATCACTAGCCTAAAGTAATAATGCCGATGCACTTGCATTCGAGCATTATCTCATCTACAGTGTCATTGCAACAAGTACTTAAACTCTAAGGGATGAAAAGATATAAACATGCAATTTATGAGGTTGGGACCGTTTCTGGACCGAAAACATAAAAAAGAATAGTTATTGCCTGTCTTACATTTTATGTTCTGAATATTAAAACTATGAATTTATTGGATTTGACGGATTTTTCAGTTAATGAATGATAAGATGGAAAGAAAGTGATATGGTACTTTAACTTGCAGCTATTAACCTCCTGATTTGCATTCACCACGAGCAGCGTGTACACGCGCCAACCACCCTCTGCAAGTCAACACGATTGGCATCAGTCGTGTCCTCAAATACACCGAAAACTCATTCCGATTCGATGCTCCCGATTAGACTAATTGGATAAGCGTAACACGAATTAATGCACACTTCACTTGCAATTAAATACAAAAAACCCCGCCTTGCACCAAGCCCCGCTGAAGTTGTCAGTCCCCTCTTCTAGGACGACGACAAGCAGCAAGCCAAAGGGAACATGAACAAAAAAAAAATGATAAATTAAACCAAAGTGACATGACAAATCACCGTTCATTTGTTACACTATACCCCAGGGCGAACCCCAGAACACCAGTGCCAGATGAATGAACAGAGCTGAGCTGAATATCCCCGGAGAAGGACTCACTCCACAGCAGCCACCGTACGGTTTGCAGAAACCAACTTCATATCCGGCAATTTGTGGTGGCAACTTAAACTCTGCAGAGTTTTACTATTTTTACGAGGTGCTGCCTTAGAATTTCTGTTCGTGTTGGGCCCCTAAAATTTCATGCTAAACTGTGCGACTTTATAGCTTCGCACAGGTCATAGGGATCCGCCAATACCCCGATTCCCGGCCACACACACGCAAACCGGGAGCGAAGTGTAGGAATTAATTATGAAAACAGTGTAATTAATTAAATCCAGTATTGTAAGGACTGCAAGGAGAACAACTGGTGGTGCTGGTGGCGGCTGAAATGGTGGGATTTAGCCACAGCAGCAGGCGGTCCCTCTCAAGAAGACGCTTGATAGGGGCCGCGTTCCTCCGCCTGTTCACGTTTTGGAGGGATTTTGTGTTTACGACAGAAACATATTTGCGAAAGGGATTTTTGTCGAGGACGAAGTTGTATTTGGATTCGGATTTTGTTTTGGACAGGACGCTTGATTCGTTCCGAAGGCATCGTGGCAGCGGAAAGAACACGGAATTGTGCAGGTCTTTAAAAGGTCAGGAGAGGAATTTTAAGTGAAGAAAATGAAGTCGATATGGGCATGTGAGGAAGAAGTGAAGATGTGAGGCTGTGAGGAGGCGAGGAGTTGAGGATGTGATGCAAAGAGGAGGTGAAGATGTGTGGTATAGTGTAACAAATGAACGGTGATTTGTCATGTCACTTTGGTTTAATTTATCATTTTTTTTTTGTTCATGTTCCCTTTGGCTTGCTGCTTGTCGTCGTCCTAGAAGAGGGGACTGACAACTTCAGCGGGGCTTGGTGCAAGGCGGGGTTTTTTGTATTTAATTGCAAGTGAAGTGTGCATTAATTCGTGTTACGCTTATCCAATTAGTCTAATCGGGAGCATCGAATCGGAATGAGTTTTCGGTGTATTTGAGGACACGACTGATGCCAATCGTGTTGACTTGCAGAGGGTGGTTGGCGCGTGTACACGCTGCTCGTGGTGAATGCAAATCAGGAGGTTAATAGCTGCAAGTTAAAGTACCATATCACTTTCTTTCCATCTTATCATTCATTAACTGAAAAATCCGTCAAATCCAATAAATTCATAGTTTTAATATTCAGAACATAAAATGTAAGACAGGCAATAACTATTCTTTTTTATGTTTTCGGTCCAGAAACGGTCCCAACCTCATAAATTGCATGTTTATATCTTTTCATCCCTTAGAGTTTAAGTACTTGTTGCAATGACACTGTAGATGAGATAATGCTCGAATGCAAGTGCATCGGCATTATTACTTTAGGCTAGTGATAAGAGATATTCTTTTTCATAATACACATATTATGAAAAAGAATTAGGCAGTTCGAAAATAAAGTTGAACGAGAGCGGACGTGTTCCGTTACTCAAAATACAACCCAGAAAAGAACTCAAAGTGTTTTCTTTAATTGGCGATCCTGCCAGGAGGAGTTACAAAAATATTAACTCCACGGGACCAAACTGTAACATCAAGTATCCTCAAAGTTCTTAAAGAGGAGAACAGACAAAAAAAAAATATAAAATAAAATACAATTTCGTGAAAAAAAAAAAGTATCCTAAAAAAAGGAGAAAAATTACAAACAAATACAAAAATCATTAGTGACAATTATCGTGAAAAAAAGGTGAACAAAATATAATAATTATTAGTAAATAATAAGTGATGTGGACATAATTGAATTACATAAACTGAAAGAAGTGACACAAAAGCAAAATGAAGAAAGAAAGGCAATGAGAATTGACACGGTGAAAAATGAGATAAAAAAAAAGTTTCATAAATAAATAGTGAAAAAAAAAACGAAGAACACGAAACAAAACAAATTACAAAAATTTTAAATATATTGTAGCTGACTGCAGTTAAAATCTAAAAATCTAAAATAAATGAACGAAAGTGAAGAATAAACAACAGCAGCCTCAGAGGAACTACAAGCAGTAGCAGCAGCAGGCAGAAGCAGCAGGAGAGTCAACATTTAGTAATTTACCCATTAAGTACCCATTAAGTAACCCATACACAAATTATAGAATTAAGGTAGTGAAAAAGAAATAAGGACTAATACTAACTTAGAATTAAAAAAAAAATACAATAAATTAAAATATATTCAATTAAAATGGCACAGGAAAATTTATCGAAAGAGGTAGTAGAAAGGCTTATTAACTCACATTTTGCAAAAATTGCTTCAGATATAGAATTCTTACAAAATAGGTTATTAATTCTGAAAGGAAGAAATTCTGGGTGTGACCTTAAAGTCCAGGAGCTACAGTTGAATAATTTAAGAGCAAATTTCGATATTCAGCTTTCCAGGACTAAGCAGCAAATTCAAAATTTATTAGAATTTCCTCAGATAAATATTAATAAAAACTTTGATGTAGACATTTCGACACAGTCGTTGCTTCAAAATAATGTGTCTGGAAACGATTTTATGCGGAGCAATCAGCAAACTTCGTATAGTTCTCAACAATATTATAATTTTGCTCAATCATATGATAGAAATAATGTTATAGAGCAAGTCCCTAACAAATATAATTTCGAAAGACCAATTGAGAAACGATCTCTTGAAGTTTCAGATAACAATAGTGGACAACCACAACAAAAGCATTTTCGAATTAATAATATAAACGAAAATGCGTTTTTGAAAGAAAGGAGAGATCTGCCTTTTATTTATCGAACCAGTCTCTTAACTGGAAATAAACTTAAAATTTTAATTGATACAGAAGCCACGAGTTGCTACTGTAAACCCAACATTTTAGGCAACAGATATGAATTGCCAATAATTAAAAGAGTTAGAAGTTTAAATGGTTTCATTTTTATAACTCACTATTCAGAAATGGAAATATTTGGCAACAATGCAGTATTTTATGAAATAGAAGGCTTAGATTCAGACTTGCTTATTGGTATAAATTTGCTTAAAACAGCAAACGTTAAACTAAATTTAAAAAATGAAACATTAACCTACGCTAATCATATAGAGAGGGTTCAATTATATGAGCCAAAGATAAAATCGATTTATACAAACAAATCAAATGTAATTGAAAACAATTTAATTAATTATAATAATGAAGAATCAAATTTAAATACGGAAATTACTTCCGATGACATGTCAGAAATACAACAGATAGACGAAACCAAAGCCATATGTATCGGTATAGACAAAAATGTTATTAATAAAATTGACTTGGAAATAAATGTAAAACAAATTGTATTAACAGACACTATTAGTCTCAAGAAGCCAATGGGCATTAAACCAGCAATTAATTTAATGATTGACTTAGATTTAATTACTATACGAAATCAAAATAAAAAAATACATGTAATAACAAATAAAACACAAGAAAATACAGTGTCAAAAAATATAAATTGAAGACACGCACAACGGAAATTGCCTAAGACCAATAAGATTAAAATGATGTGTAAACTAGACAATATAATTAATAAAAGAATTAAGAAAGTTAATAGAAACAAAATATATTCTAGATATAAGAAACAGAGGATAAAAGAAGGAATAGGAACACCTGTTAAAATAAACTATACACTAAGAATATCGCCGAAAAGATATATTATATAATAAAAATATATATACAACTTCAGAAAATTATGAAAAAAATATAACGTCATAGGGATCCGCCAATACCCCGATTCCCGGCCACACACACGCAAACCGGGAGCGAAGTGTAGGAATTAATTATGAAAACAGTGTAATTAATTAAATCCAGTATTGTAAGGACTGCAAGGAGAACAACTGGTGGTGCTGGTGGCGGCTGAAATGGTGGGATTTAGCCACAGCAGCAGGCGGTCCCTCTCAAGAAGACGCTTGATAGGGGCCGCGTTCCTCCGCCTGTTCACGTTTTGGAGGGATTTTGTGTTTACGACAGAAACATATTTGCGAAAGGGATTTTTGTCGAGGACGAAGTTGTATTTGGATTCGGATTTTGTTTTGGACAGGACGCTTGATTCGTTCCGAAGGCATCGTGGCAGCGGAAAGAACACGGAATTGTGCAGGTCTTTAAAAGGTCAGGAGAGGAATTTTAAGTGAAGAAAATGAAGTCGATATGGGCATGTGAGGAAGAAGTGAAGATGTGAGGCTGTGAGGAGGCGAGGAGTTGAGGATGTGATGCAAAGAGGAGGTGAAGATGTGTGGAGGTGAGGATGTGAGAAGGCGAGGATGAGAGAAGGTGAAAATGTGATTAGGTGAGGTTGTGAGGGTATCAGGAGGATGTGAGGCTGTGAGGAGGTGAGCATGTGAGCAGGTGGCTATGTGAGAAGGTGAGGTGAGATGTGAGGCGGTGATGAGGTTAGGATGAGAGGAGGTGAGGTGAGAATGTGAGGCTGTGAGGAGGTGAGGATGTGAGGCTGTGAGGAGGTGAGGATGTGAGGATGTCAGGAGGGTCTGAGGCTGTGAAGACTTGAGGATGTTAGGATGTGAGGAGGTGAGGATTTGAGGACTTGAGGATGAGTGGAGGTGAAGATGTGAGGAGGTGAGGATGAGAGAAGGTGACGTGAGAATGTGAGGCTTTGCGGAGGTGGGGATGTAAGGATGTGAGAAGGTGAAGTGAGAATGTGAGACTGTGAAGAGGTGACTATGTTAGGATGTGAGAAGGTGAGTTGAGGATGTGAGGAGGTGAGGATTTGTAGACGTGAGGATGAGAGGAGGTGAAGATGTGAGAAGGTGAGGTCAGGATGTGAGGATGTGAGGATGAGAGGAGGTGAAGATGTAAGGAGATGAGGATGTGAGGCTGTGAGGAGGTGAGGGTGTGAGAAGGTGAGATGAGAATGTGAGGCTGTGAAGAGGTGAGGATGTGAGGCTGTGAGGAGGTGAGGAGGTGAGGGTGTGAGAAGGTGAGGTGAGGATGTGAGGCTGTGAGGATATCAGGATTTGAAGATGTGAGGACATGAAAATGTTGTTTCGTTTAAGCATTCCTCGACATTAAATAAAATAAAATGGAATAAATGAGCGGTATGAATTCATTTTTACGAATTTAAGTTCCTCTCACTATATGCCACACCGACTCCGAACCCGGTTCCTAATGTTAAGGGCCTTGTTCTCCTCTTGATGAAGAGCTGTGAAAACAGCAGATATGACGATGAGGACGGCCATTTTAAGGACTTTAAATTCATCGAACAGCATCCAACTTACCCCCTTCATAAAGTTCTGCCATCAATTTCAGGTGGCAGGTGTTGTAGTCCTGTAGACGTTCATTAGCTCGAGTCCATAGTCATCCGCATTTCCTCTGCCAAGCTATTAAGTCTGATTCCGACCACATGCCAATGAACTTAATTTACCACCCTCCACACAGTCGCTCCAGCGAGAAGGAATTCATAATTAAATAATTAATAATTAATTCGACACGGATTGACCTATTCATGAACCTCTTAGCCTCCCCTAGGATTCGTCTCAGTTCCATAAATAAACACAACTCACTGCCAGGACTGTGAATCAAAGTTTAATGGAACTGCTGAGCGTGGCAGGGCCATTACCAACGGCGGCAGTGACGAAGACGACAAACAGAGAGACGGAGCCGCCTATTTCTAATCACAAATCCGAAATACAAGCGACGTAGAGAGTTCATAAAACCTCCCCCAATGGGCCGCAAGCAATCGGACGAGAATTTAACAAAATCTTGTTCGTGTTTAATTACCATTCCTCCTGCGCTTTGTCCTCGCCCCCACCCACAGGGACCAACTCCAATGCCGTCTCCTTCCTTGCCGGAAGACGTTTTGCAATTTTAATTTATTTCATCCTGGCCCACCATTCGACTTGCCAGCGTCGCCGGCTCGAGGCAGCCATTCCTGGTCCGTCTGGCCGCGCACATCGCATCGGTTGTCAACTCATTATCACTGAGACAAAAAGTATCGCCATCATTCTTCGTGCCTACGGTCGGGAGTGGTTTTCGTTCAATTTGGTAAATTAATCAATGCCAATCCTGGTTGTGCTGGTTGCCCGGAGGCTAAAGCTTTTCTACGACATTTGACGAACGGGTAGTGCGCCTCCCTTGCACCAGACCCCAGCCGAGTGAGTCCTGACCAGAGCATAAGAATGTTTTGCGTAAAGATATCACGTATTCATCACGAATTTTCATTTAAACATTAACTGAGGCAGCAGAACCTTGCACAGACCGGTCGGACGACGGTGTCAGGGGAGACCGCACAGTCGGTGAATGGGGTCTGCTGGACGGTTGGGCCAGTTGTGTAAGTGGTGTCCACAAGAAGAAATCAGGACATCATCTGACATCCATGGCACTATGCTCTTCCTTCACTTAATTACACTCGTAATCGCAATTTAATTGCTGTTACTCATTTGCATTCTAATAAGTTCCCCTCGGTGATGACGGAGGTAGATAGAGACTGATGAGCGCTGTGAAAGGGCATCCTTCTTGTGGGCGGGAGTGGCATGGAATTGGATTGCTGCGGCCGTCATCAGCACAAGGGATGAGGTGATTTCATAACGCAAATGAAACTCATTTGCAGCCATCGCAGCACGTTCAAAGACTGCCTTTTTCGTTTGGTTGACACAAGTCGAGGTGGTGCGGGTTGATTTGAGTGTAATTGGGTCATCTAAAGCGTAATGCTTCCTTCCCGCTATTGGCTAATGTGTTAATTTTTAGTTTTCTGTTGCTCTCGTTATGAAAATTGTCGCCAGGGCATTTATGGGGTGTTTAACAAAACGATGCAAGTGGTTTGACATTTACCAAAGGTACTTACCAGGTCGACACAGTCTTCCTCTTAAGGGCTCTTAGACTGTCAACTAATGGCAGCAAATTTGTTTGAACTAGAAGAGTTGTTGTTTGCTCCTGCTTGCGATGATGGCATCTGAAGAAGAATCCATATGAAGATAACCGCTAGTGGTTAGAGAGATGGTTTTGACGTCTACGGCGGTACGGGCAATTAGAGTGCAAGCAGTACTTGCCATGGAGATCATTCCGAACATGTGGGACAAGACAGCTGAGCACGTTAGCGCCTAAGTTGGCGCTAGCAAGTGGAGAAGGACCTCGCACCTCAATCAAGAGAGGCCACACTACGTGACAGAGTTCACTAGCCTGAGTAGTTTATCGGATGTGGTGTCGCGCTGGCCGATGACTCTAGCAAATATGTCTTCCTTTCCCAACTATGCGTTGAAAGCTCCTAGCACGATTTTAGTATAGCAGCTAAGGTATGCATAGTGTGTCATTCTTTAATTCAACATTTGGAATTGGTATCGATTTAGTGTGTATTTTGGTGTCTTATTTTTTTTGATGATGCTTGATTGGTCGTAAAGCTTCTTGTTGCTGTGATGCTTGCGACGGTCCTTGTTGAAGGTGAGACCGGCACATATTCACAGTATTTTCCAGTCGAAATTGCGAGCTCCTCCATGCTGGCCTCAGAAATGGCGTGCGAGAACAGCAGCTTCGTTTAGACTTGATGCGGATTTTTATGAGACATTTGTTTTTACAGACTAAGCTACATACTATTTGCAGATGTCGCAGAAGTTCCTTTGATCGGTCCATTCCATCACACTTCTTCAATTGCCGTGCTTGTCATTCTGCATTTCCCTATTTCTTAGGCTGCACGTGGTCTCTTAAGGGACCTTACCTGTGCCTGTTTGTTTCGTTCCCAACAGTATGATCGTCCATATACGAGGCTTGTGATCGTGCCTGTACATTTTTCACGTGGTGAAGGAGTAAACCCTTGGTACAACCTCCAACTGGGCGATCAGGCCTCTTGTCACGATGCATCAGATATGGGTTACTAAAACACTGTACGACTGGTCCGAAAAAACCTGAGCTCCCAATATTTCAGAGTAGCTGCAAAAGGATAGAGCACTCTAAATATGATTTTCCGGATGGCAAGCCAAACCAATAGCTAAAGCTACAGAAATATAAAACGTTTGAAATATGTCTTCACCGTCATATATAGTAAAATACGACGTATCTGAGATTCACTTCTGGATCGCAGAATACGGCGGGCGGACTACCTTACCGATGACAGCCACTTAAGCAAGAGAAATTAGTCAAATAAGAAAAAAAAAAATGGATAGTGTATAAATTAAACACGTATTCTTTTTTATTTCCCTCTATTTTATTAAAATTAAATTCTTGACGTTACTCAGCCCGAAGTCAACTTAAAACTAAACTTTCTCTATTTATTCTAATCGTTCGATGTCGTTGAACGATGGCCTTGTTGTTATTCGGTGTTGGTGTCGGATTCTTTAGCTGCGTCTGACATGCTCGACTTAAAACGCTCAGCTAGCGTCTGGCTGTTCACACACTTTGCAACTCAACTTATACTTATTATTTTATGCATTTGGTAATATATAATTTTGGACGAATTACCTTCTGACAGAAAATGGCATTCGTAGGGTAAGTGCGGCAAATATGATGTAATCGGATGTGTTTGGGCTCTATCGTCGTTGGTCTGGTGCGAAAGAAGTGCAATATGCAATCTGACGTATAAATTGTGTTTTAATTGTAAATTCTTGTTTTCATAAGTGTTTACACCGTGAATTGTAGCTGATTTCATAATACCTTTTTAAGGTTTAAAAGTCCGTAATTTGCTCTAATGTTTTGTCATATCAAAGTTTTGTTTTTACAAAAAATATTGTGTATGTATTGTAATATTGCGTTTGATGCAGTTAAGCCCAAACATTATTTAACACCAGATAGTCCATATTAGCCACGAGTTTTTTGGAAACTTAATATGCGGTTACTTTAGTTTTACCACTTCAAGGTATTAAAAGACTCGTATTCATTAACTTAAACGCCAAATCACAATAAATTTACAATAATAAATTGTATTTCCTAAAACACGTCTATTGCTGGCGAGATCTAATCAAGAAGAGAGAAAGCGATGCGCGATATAAGTTAAGTCGCGAAATATTCCTTTCCCTCACATGTGTTCCACGATGGCAGCAAATCACTAGCAACCTTCCCACAAGCAGCAAAACGCTGACCTTGCGTCTGGCGAACCGGAGACAGTGTTGCAGCCAGCCACATTCCATCACGTACGTTATCCGGAAACCCGAGCGCACCTGTGGGAAGGATCCATCACGGGCATACGAATTTTATAAATTGTAGTTTATGCTTAAGGCTTATCGTGTAAGGGGCTATTATGCCCAGGGAAATACAAAATAAATTTTTGTTTTATAATAAAATAACACAAAAATGTTTAATTTATATCTAACAATGGAGTTATACAATTCAAAAAATATTCAAAAGATTAAAAACTAGATATCAATCCGTAACTTTAAGTTAGTGTGGATAATTTGAACATTTTGATGCGGGGCAACGTCTTTTTTTGGAATTAAATAAAGTAATAATAGTTTTACAATATCACAATTCAGGGAAAAGAATGGAAACAGTAAAAAAAAAATGCTTTAAGAAAACATGATATGATATTTCTTCAACTATTGTGGGTAAATTACCATTAAGCATAGACAATAGCTTGGACATTTAAACAACGATTCAAGGACGCCATACTAGATAGTGAAAAACCAGTTTTTAATCTTCTTTAAGAATGAGTTGAAATGTGTAGTTGTCCGAATTGAGAATGAAAGTTTATTGAATAATTAATGGGGCTATAAAAGTGTAGAAGTGAGAAAACGAAGACTATAAAATTGATAAGCCCAAGCAGGGACATTATCGCTTCTCTTAAAAAATTATTTTAATACTTTAAAGACATAGAGATGTCTTGACGGTAGAATACGCAAGTCTCTAAATAGTGGCCAGCTCTCAGTAAAACGTCTTTTGTTACAAATAATCCTGAGTACATATTTCTGGGCTATTAACAATGGATTTTTATACGAAATACCCCGACTTGAGCCTCTGGTGAGCTGCTATCGTGGTGTGGTCTATCATTGTCCTGGTGGGCGAAAGCTGGCCGCTTCTGAGAGATTCCTTCAGATGAAAAAATTGTAGATAATAGAGGTCAGAAATGAAACCAGTTTAAAGACATTAATTTTTCATATTCATTGGAGATCATCTGACATTTAAATACTGAGCGAGTAATACACCCATTGATAACCAAAAATGTTTTCTTTTATTTTTTTATTTCAATCACTCTCAGTATCGCTTTACAAAGCAGATTTTTGCGACTAAGGATTATCTAGCGATTTATCACCTCAAAGATTACATCAAATAAACAGTATTAATCAAAGGATAGCGTATGGATACGTTTTTAAACTCCACAGTTCATTAAGTGTTTATACACCTTGTAATAAGTTCATTACAACCATAGATTCTATGCCTCTTAGGTTAAATCGGCCAAAGTAGGCCCATTGTGATACCACGCAATTCTATGCCTCTTATCGTACAGTAAAATTCACTCCCGAAGAGATCTTTGGGGAACATATATTTTTATGAGAAAAATTAAATTTGGGAAATTTACACGGCAATTAATAATGACGCGGGTGAACATGGCTGAGGCTGCCATACGCCTGAAACTTAAGGTTAGCAAGCCAATTATTTTACATCTATCGTCATATTTAGGGAGTTCTTCGAAGGAATATAATTTACGGACTTGAACTTTTTTTGTACTCTTTTGAATCTGAGTTCTTGTGTATCATGTGGGGCATCCCAAATGATGGAAGAGTATTCTAAATGCGGTCTGATTAAAGAACAATAGATAGACTTAAGACTAGTTATATCCCGAAAATCTTTAATATTTCTTTTCAGAAAACGTAACATAGCGTGAGAATGAAAAATTTAATATATTTTCAAAAATTACACCGAGATTTTTAATCTCTTTTAGGCTATTAAGTCTATGATCATTTACGAAATAATCATAGACAATGGGGGATGTAATCCGATATGCAGTACAAATATTACTTAATCGTACGGTTTGCTAAGAGATGGCGTAACTTGTATTATCCCATTGGAACATGCGTTAGAAAGCTACTGACATTGTACGTCATTTCAGTACATGTCATTCATTTGAAGCGTAAATAACAATAATTTTTTTCACTCAAATATGTCGAACCTTGACACGACACACACGACGCCACAAAAAGAAGTCATTGGTGATGAAGGTGATGAAAATGGATCCATTACAACAACCCCAAGCGCAAAAAATCATATGTGAAACCGGGCCAACCAGCGACCAGAGAGGCAATAATTTTCCATCATGACAACGCTCGGCCCACGTTGCTGTTCCGGTTAAGAACTATTAGGAAAACAGTGCATGGGAAGTTTTTCCCCACCCGCCTTATAGCTCAGACCTTGCCCCTTCTGACTACTATTTGTAAAATAAAATAATAAAATAAAATATGGTTCACATCAGAGCAGAATAACAAAAATTGGCTTGATTCATTCTTGGCTGCCAAACTGGACCAGTTCTTTTGGGATGGGATCCGCAAATTGCCAGAAAGATGGGAAAACGTCATAGCTTCAGATGGGCATTACTTGTGTGTACATGTTTTTCTTAGATAAGCGTTCAAATTTTGAAAAAACCACACGAATTAAGTTGTGATATAATAATAGCATAAATTGAAGTCATTTAAAATGTTATTTGATACTATGAAGGACAATAGCTTAATCTTTTCCCCAATTATTAGTTTCTGCTCCTTAAACTAAAGTCCCTAGATCTTCCGAGATCTTTGCCACAGTTTCGAATCCAGTATCAAACCAGAATAACACAGGGCCAAGAACTGAACCCTGTGGTTAACCTTTTCTTAAGATTTGAGACTCGCTGAAAGTTCCATTTTCTACTACTCTTGCTCGGTTGTCACAGCTCTGCAAAATTCAAACTGATTATTACTAAAAAATGTATTTTTGTCTAAAGAATTCTAAGGAATTTACAAAAAAAAAGGATTATCCTTTGGAGGAAACATGTTTTATCAAATTCTTCCGAATTCCGATTACATATTATTTATTTTCCCACATTGAGAGGACAATCTGAAGAGAACGAAGAGAGCGAAGAAAAAATGTTTGACATGGAAACAAATTTACTGCACTGTGGTGTGTGTTCTCGTGAGATTTCTGCTAGAAATTACTCAAACCTCACAAGCAAGGCATCACAGACATTTGTGCGTTCCGACCAACTCACGACCAAAATAAGGCCATAAAGCATTATTGAATTGATATAGTGGGCCATAATTAATTGTCGGTCATGGCCAACGGGCCGTATCTCTGACATGCCTGCTAAATGCTGCAGCAGGCTTGCAGAGACTATTGTGATTAAACTTTGCCCTGGCTCAAAAACAATGTAGTGTCCAAAAGGGACCCCACCATCTATTCGAACAGTCAGGCCATAATTAAGTCCCTGGACAATGCCATGTTCAATTTAAAAATCATCCCTTAATTGCCGGTCGTCTCAAGATGGCTGAGCATTTCAGTATACATCTCATATGGGTGCCGGGTACTATTACAAACCGAGCAAATGCATAGCCGTGGCACTCGCTAGGTGTGCTACATCGCCTTCTCTAACCTCCCATGCCGATCGCTACGGCCTACCAACTTCTAAAGATTCATACACTCAAAACCACAAATGGCTAGATGGCACTACCTGCATTAAAAAATATGGCCAGTGCTAAATAGTAAGTGATCAATCTGTCTGTCTTAAAAACAGACCTCAGGACGCTCGTCGGTGTCATAACCGGAAAGTGCTTAATTTGCATACGTGGCCGCAGGATGGGGACCCCATGCAATGACTTATGCAGATGCTGCATGGATGGAATCACGTCCTCTGCTCTTGTAGCTGTTTGGCCAGCCATAGGCACCCACATCTAGGGACCGACTGTTTCAATAATCATATCGAACTAAATTGCATCATTATTGGCCAGCTAAAGGGCTTTTTCATAAGCACCAGCTGGTTCCAAACTTAGTAGTGTCGATACGCGTGGTATCACAGTGGGCCTACATTCACTGCCTTCTGTAGTCAGCCATCCTTACCTAGCCACTGCCGCGGCCAGTGTCCGTCTAACCATCCGTCTGCTTACCCCATTGGTCATTTGCCAGACCAGCGATGGAGGGTCTGAGTGATAGTTTGGGGCGCTCAGGTTCCAGTCACCCGCACCCCCTGGCACATTGGCCACGAAGTGTGTGACTGTTCAAAACATTTCGCAAACCAACTATTCATTTTGTCTGATTCAGATGATTTAGAACGAATCAGGAAATAACTGAAATGGAAAAATTCCTGGGATCGCAACTTCAAACCTGAAATGTACTGACCCCTGATTTCGCATGTGAGTGCACTTTCCTTATTTTGGAATTGGCATCATCAGGGCGGCATTTATAAGGCTACCATTCCAACAGCAGTCATCACGTTCTACAATTCGAACCGTATACCATGCACGTTCTTATCGCATATCTTGGCAATAATTTCTGAAATTTGTTGACCTGTCTCAAACAAGTCAGCACTGGGCAAATGTAACTCAAGTCAAAGCAAGAATTCCATTGACTGCACCCATAAACCATCATCGATTTACATTCCGTTTAGTACCCCAACAGTCCATCCGTCCGACACATAATTTCAAAGTGAACAGCAATTGACACAATACACCCGCCTGATAACATCCCTCGGCTCCATAAGTCAACATTCCGAGACGATTAAGCAACGGTGTCACCAAATAAATCGTCAATTCTTACTCCACAACTTGGGCACATCACAAGTGGACGAGGACACACTCGAACTCGTTCGTTCACCCACCCATCATCCGGCAGTCCATAAATTCACGACACAAGAAGGCATCCCGCTCCCTTTCAATGTGAACGACCGCCCGACCGCCTACACTTGGGCAGGGACGGCTACTCGAAAAATTTCCCAAACCTAATTGCCATATCAATTTATGAGCTCGAAATACCTTTATTCGTTTCATGTCCCATTTATATGCATTTGACATCCTTGAGATTCCTTCCGTATTCGATTTATGGTTTAAGGGGGCGGCAGACCGGAAAATCCAAGTGTCGCACCCACTTAGCCGCCCACACCGGCTCCACACACATTCACCTCCATTAAGTTGATTATAAAATAATTATTGATCATCCTTTTCGAGGCAAACCTCTGTGTGTTTGAGTATGTGAGCGCTTGTGTGCGAATGTACGATGTTTGCATTGTGCACGAAATACCCTTCTGTGCCGAGGAGACGAGCGCCCATCCTTATCATCATGATGCACAGTAGAAGTTCTTTACTGAGTCTGCATCTATCCATGTTGTTTATGGCGAGGAAATATCGCTCGTCCTTGACTTCTGGAATTGTTTTGCGATTTCAGTTGGCGCTGGGCTGGTGATGGGCTTATGTGAGCAAAAATTAAACTGTATTTTCCTTTCAAGAAAAGAAAAGTGGACTGTCAGAAGATTATCGAGCTGGTCGTGGAGAGAGCTGAGAGGAAGTTTGATTGGTTGAAAAGGAGCACGTGACGTGAAATTGGGCCGAAGCCCATAGAAGCTGAACTGTTGCATTTGGTTTGCAAAGCGAAAGAGGGACACATTCTAACTTCCGCAAATTGAAATGAACAAATATCCAGAAATAGTGACTTAGTATCGGTCAGTTAAGTATTCCCAACGAATCCAAAATTGTCGATGACTCTGGCTGGATTTGACCGCTAGAAAGGAGACTAGAGCAACAAATAGATGAACCATCAAATGCCCGCGGGTATGTACACTCGCTTCACAAACTGTTCGGTCATATAATGACCGAAAGAATAAGAAAGCGAATACAAGCTGCTGAGATGAGATTTCTTCGTGCGGTTGTGGGAATTACTCGCCGAGATAGGGTGAGAAATATGACAGTGCGCGAGGAACTCAACATTGAGCAGCTGCTTTTTCGAACCGAAGGGGCTACACTTCAGTGGTTTCTCCACTTGCTTACTTACGCTTAGGCATAACTTCTGATGAGTTAGAGGCGATGACGGAGGATCGAGTTGCCTGGAGATCTCTCGCGAGTGGTTCAACCATTGACATTTTTACGATTCAAAATTTTTCCAAATGTAGCATGTTCCCCTTCTTAGCTTTAATGTCAAAAATTGGAAGAAATGTACATTATTGTGACGTGAATAGTAAAGGGTGATTTTTTAGCTATTATCTCTTTGGCAATACTGGTTTAAACAGCTGACGCACGTTTCGTGTTTTGTTTCACTGTCAAACATCTTCAGTTTGGTCTATAATTTAACCATGAATCGTCCTATAAACGAACAACGCTTGCAAATTATTGAATTTTATTATCAAAATGCGTGCTCTGTTAAGAAAGTTCATCGTGACATCACATGTGTTCAGCGACGAAGCTCATTTTTGGCTCAGTGGGTACGTAAATAAGCAAACCGGAAAAGTCCGGAAAAAGTCACAGTTTTGTGCGGTTTATGGCCTGGTGGCATCATTGGACCGTACTTCTTGGCGTTGAATGGTGAGCGCTACCGTGAGATGATATCCAACTTTTTTTTGCCCAAAATGCAAGAGCTTGACTTGCATGACATGTGGTTTCAACAAGACGGTGCCACATGCCATTCAGCACGCGCAACAATGGACTTATTGAGAGACGAGTTCGGTGAACATTTTATTTCACGTTCGGGACCGGTCAATTGGCCGCCTAGATCGTGATATTTAACGCTTTTAGACTATTTTTGTGGGGCTATGTTGAAGACAACATTGAAGTATTTATTCGTGAGATACCGGGCGAAATGTTGGAAAGAGTATGCCAAAATTGGACTAAGCGGATCGAGCATTTAAGGCGCAGTCAATGTCAACATTTGCATGAAATTATCTTCAAACATTAAATAATATGGACCGTACTATCGACTCAAATAAAGATTTCATGCATTTTTCTGAATTTTATGTGCTTTTTTTTTTTTTTTTTGAAAAACTTGCCTATATCTTTTACAAAAACACCCTTTATATAAGCGTCAGCGGGAAAATTCCATAGACTCGTGGCGACAGTATGATCTAGAAGAACTATTGGGAGACATAAATATCGGGACGGTCGATGCTAGTCAGTTCAGTTGGAGAATTAGTACAGTTCAGTTTATGTTCTTAGAAGTGTTAATCAGTTCAGCCCGAAAGGCAGCAAAGCGTTTTGTAGTAAAGGAACAGTAGTCGTTAAAGTGTAATAAAGCAAAAGAGTAAACCAGTGTTTGCAAAATAAATTCGTGTATATCGTGAGTAGTGAACTTTAGTGTTTCATTCGTCACAATCCAGTGATCGAACCCGTATTTGTGGGCCATATAATTAATCTTACGTAGACTCATTTCGGCTAAACGTAACAATATAATAAGAATATGGGTGGTGCTACAGCTTCTTAGAAAATACTGTTGTTGTTCGTGCTATTGTTCTCTCGCGAGTGCAAGGGACCTACATGCCGACTCCGAACGGCCAATTTGAGAAGCTTTTACTAGACAGATAGTGACTCTTTGAGCATTGTCAGTGATTCGAAAGAGGTGGGGCTGTGAAAATTATCTTTTAGTTTTGTCGTACCGTGAATCGAACCCAGACAGCGATGAGTCGACGCAAATACTCATAACGCCTCGGCAACCATAAATGGATTATTTATTTTAGATATTTAAACAGGGTGAAGGGCATGGAACCTTTCCCCCTTTTCCTATGCTACTTCATGTCTATTTTTACTCGATTTGTGCTGGTGGGTCGTCTCTACGGTGTACAAACAGAATTAGGTGTTTGTGAAAGGAAAAAACAAAATTATCTGGTTGACTAACAATGATTGGAGCAAAAAAAACCCGCACATTTATCTCTTAGATTCGGCGATCCAATTCGGCAATTTAATTAATCTGCTAGATTTCTCTGCTAATTAAGCTGCTAGATGAGGAAAGACTCCCCAATATGCTGCTCAGTTCGACGAGCACTTCAAGAGCCATGGTCGTCAAGAAGTTTGAAGAAATTACGTTTGAGTGCAAAAAAAAAAGAATTCAGACAACTAGACATCAGTCCTGCTGAAACTTTTTTGAAAAGTCATTGCATTGTGTCAGTCATTGAGCTTACTCCGCACTGTTGTTCCACTGTAAGGTAGCATCGAAAATAAATATAATCGAAACCAGTGTACCGATGAAATTTGAAAAATTGTACGAATGAGAGGAGCTCGATTCGTGTTTTGAAAATTGTGTATAAAATATATAAAATACCAATTTTTATTTTAATGCGGAATGTTTTTCTTTTTAATTTTATCTATTATTTCGATTTAAGTATTTTAATTAATAAATTTACACACACCTAGCCACAAAAGTCTACATACGATGTGGAATTTCGTGATTAATCATTTGTCGTAAGCGAAAGTGACCCTTTTCGAAAAACGAATATTTTTTGTTGTATTGTTATATTTATGAATAACCTTAAACAGCCTCATTTGCCTCCGCACCCTAATTTTGGAAGAATAACTCAAAGGTAACATAATAAAAAACATTATAATTTGAAATCGTATGTAATTTACATTTTACATAAATTGTAATTTAATTTAAATAAATTGTAATTCTGTGGATATTTTATATTATTTTAGTCCAATAAGGCCTGCTCTTCATCGCTTAATGGAAGTGAATCTTTTGTTTTTGGTTCAGGCCTTATATTTGTAAACCAGGGATTCGATGATATCATCATTGGATGAATGACATCTACATTAGTTCCCAAACGGGAACATTTCCTTGCATTATTAATTCTATAAACCTATAAACTCCTTTTCTATTGGGTCTATAACTTAATTCGTGCGATTTTTCCAAAATTTTATTTTTACGTGTATTTAAAACAAAACATGTTATTATTCAAAGATTTGCCCATCTGAAGCTATGACTTTTTCCCATCTTTCTGGAAATTTGTGGATCCCATCTTAAAAGAACTGCGCCGGCTTGGCAGCCAAGAATGAATCAAGCCAATTTCTGATATTCTGCTCTGATGTGAACCGTATTTTGTTCTTCAAACGGATTAATTGTGTTCGATAGCGTTGTCCATTGATGGTTTCACCCGGTTTTAGCAGCTCATAATACAGCACACCCTTCTGATCTCACCAAATACAGAGCATTACATTCGCGCACCATGGATATTCGGCTTTTCCGTTGATTTGGCTGGTTGTCCAAGCCATGCAAACAACTTTCAGCTAGAGCATGTTCACCATAAACTTCACCAAAATACGATGACTTTCGGCGGCAGTTTTCTTCATATTAAAGTTATGAAGAAGTACTCCCCGCAAAAACACTTTTTCAGTTCACAAAGTTCGACATATTTGACTGAAAAAAAAATTCTTTTTGTTTACTCTTCAAATGAACAGTTAAGGGTTAAAATCATGTATAAACAAGGTCGAAGGATATAGCATAAGATTAAGCTTAGCTAAGAGTTGTCGCCGAGTGCCAGTAAGATAGAAGTAGTGACACGCTTCGTCCAATTAGTTTTAAGCATGTTTGAGTTCATAAACGTCACACTGCGCAAACCCTGCAAGATTTACGTTCATAAATGTAAATAAACTGCAGTGACTGTGCAGTCTGCAAATGCAATGTGACAGTCAAACTGCGATCAAATTGGTAGTGATTTTTGTTTTGTGGCAGAATTGCAGAGAAACATTATTCAATATTTTTGAAAGTTGTTTATTTATATTAAACCTATTATCATACTCATTTAGACATGAGGTAGCCTTCCATTTTATCAATACAAATGTCAGCCAAACAATGTTTGTGTCGTCCACTGATGTTGCATTTACGAACACTTTTTTGACAATACTGACCTGCTGCAAACTTGCGGCGGTATTCGTGTTCATAAATGTATTGAGAGAATATTTTGTGCAGTGCAGGAACAACAATGTTGCAAAACTCAACCTTTGTCTAGAACAAACGAATTAAACCAAATAAAATGTGGGGGCCCGTGGTATTTCACTTCACATTGTGATACATGTTCACGTGCTTAAAATATTTGTAACATGCTAAATCTTATTCATGAGTTACCGAATAATTTTATTTGGTGTCTTACTTCAAAACGGGGTAACACAAAATTTGCATATATGAGAACACATTTAAGAGGGTACTAGCCTCTGTAGGGTCCATTTGTAGAACTTCGTTTTGTCCGCGTGGTCTAAATTATCAAATACTGGGTGTGGTGCAGTGATATTGTGACAAACGTTCAATGGCACAATGGCGCCTTCAAAAGTTTTATAGGGCCAAACCAATTTGCGACATTGTGAAAAATTTGGCGCAGGGTCATAAGCCCACAGGCCATAAGACCACAATCGTTACAGTTTATACGAAAGTTTTAACGTTATAACTATGTTAGCTAAAGTCACCTGCCTGACAGTTGTTGACATCCCCTTTGGCTTAAAATCCAGGATCAACGGTAAAAAGGATTGGAAATAGGGCCGATTTGAAATTTAGCCTGTATGAAAGTCTGGTATATTTATATTATGACTATTTACATTACTTAACAGCTTTTTGGATCGTTGCAGAATGTATTTATCTATTGGCAAGATATTCTCTTCTTCGTGAATCGTTTTAGTTAGGATCAATTTTGGTGTGGTCACTGTTGCCTCATAGAAGCTTCCGTTCAAATAGGCAAATTAACTCGCTAGCTGTGAGGTTTGTTGTGTATGCTATCACTGGTCTGATGAGTTGCTAAAAAGTAATGACCTTGGCCTTCTGGATCGGTCTTCCTTCGGATCAGTGGATGTGCCAAATGTACGGCAAAAGTTGCACGTTTTAAGATACCATCAACGTGGTTGTTAAATCTCAAGCTTTCGTTGAGCAAAGCTCCCAGTTATTTTGTGTTCATCATATTTGAGGTGATCGTCGCCTTGTCTGGAAGCGTTATCTTTAGACTGTTGCATCTTCTGACCAATGTCCTATCCCTCCTTTCTCGGATATCAGGTGCTGGAAGCACATGATTGTAGACTTGTCGCTGTTCATTTCATTCACGTGTAGCTGTGTTGCCCATTGATGCTCCTGTTGACGCAACCGTTTCGATATTTGTGGTCGATTGCTTCAACCGTTGTTTCGTGTGTGTCATTATTTATTGCATTTACTCGTTCAGTTCGCCGGAAACAAGAGAGTAAGAACGTTCGTTCCTAAAATTAAATGGAAATCGCCACGATGGACGTCATGAATCCATCAGCGCCCAGAATTCTCCCCGGTGGCTTGAAAAATGCACGGACTTCGTCGGGTGTAAATACAATTGCTGAGATTGCGACCAGTCATGTTCAGCAACTTGCGCGAAAACAGTTGCTCGCGCCGAGTCACATGCGAGTCGACCGCCTGGAGAACTGCGAGTACGTTAATATTTGAATGGCGTCGTGCATCCAGTACTTTGATGACTGCGTTAAGGACCCAAATGTCCAAGAATTTCTCAAAGGTAAACCGCAGCCACTGCTGGTTAATGTCCCTGGGGTCTTCGACGATGACTACGTAGTAGGAGCTGTGGTTCGAGTTGAACTTTTTCCGCACCATGGTCAGGTAGATTTGCTGGGAGGCGTTCTTAATCATCAGCACCAAGTACCGCTGGACCCCATCGTCGGGGATCGACTCCAGCGGTTTTGTGCGGTAGCTGCTCCTTCAAAATAAGGGGCACGGACTTGATAGGCCTCACACTGCTCTCACAACTCACCTCAGCGATATGAAGCATGTACCGCAGCCATTGAGTCTCTTCAGGATGGACCCGAAGGGACCATTAGAAGTGTTGTTCCCCAAGTACACGTAGAAGGCGGTCGCTTTCAAGCTGAACAAGATCACGGACGACCGATTCACCAAGGACATCATGTCCTTCACGTACGAGGGCTTATTCACTCCGAAACGCTCAACATTCAGGCTCCCATGTAGTAGATGCAGCAGATTGAGGCGAGGACAACGAAAACCATGCGCTTTACTTTTCATCCACTTGTGTCCTTTCTGTACCACAGCTACACATAGTACTGAGGTTGCGGCGACAGTCGCCACGCGATGATTGTGTGTGCGTTGTGCATTACATCATGGTACTAACTAACACCGACCTTCAGACCTTAAGTAGAAGCCATAGCCCATAAGCCTGAATTATGTGATCGCTTAGCTATAAGCTTGTCCCGGTGTTCAAAACCTTGTTCTCCTCAGAATATGGTCAGAGACAGGTCACAGACAGGGTCCAACAAACTCCTTGGGTTAGTTAAACTACAACGAAGGTCAACCTCTCACGTTTTCTTAGGAGTTCCTGTGTTCCGCTAACAAAGGATGTCCCTTTCAAAAGACTAACGCTCATCGACTTTCTTTTCCATTTTCTGCCGCCCTTCCACTCTTAACCAAGTGTGCGAAAGTGATGAACGAAGTCAAACAAAAGTACAAGGTCTTCTCGGGCAAATCAATGGAAATTTGTACCATCGCTCCAGCCCAGCCGTGAACAGCTCCGCTTTATCCGCAATTTTAATTAAATAAAAACCCCTTCATACAAATTGCATACCCCCAGTCGCCACCCACCCCGCCCACTCAGCTCTTATCCATTGACTCGCCTGCCTCATCTCAGGGGCTTGCGAGTGCAGGAGGCCCTCAAGGGACGCTGTCTCTTAGTGCGACTGGCAAAAACAAGAGCGCAACAAATGTGCAACAATACCCAGTGGAAGCTGGCAAACGAGGACTGTTAACAGTTAGTCGAATACAAAAACCAGGACAACACTCGCACAGCGGCGCGACGCCAAGCAGAAAAAAAACAGCGACTCCAGCCCAGAAGCAAGCAGGACTAGAATCACCATGCACAGGGATGCAGCGCTCACATCATAGGAAGCCAGCTGAAGTGTTTCCTTTGTGTATGGGCCGTAGGACCTGCATTTTTTTCCTCCCGGTTTTTGTTGCCTTTTTGCGCTCAGTGTGTGTGCTTGAGAGTCTCGTTGCATTCATGTGCGGGCCAAAGCTCGCGCACACGTCTCTTAGTGGGAATTCACCTTCAAGTGCTCTCAATACGCATCAGCGCTTAACCGTAATGAATGGAGGTGACGTTAGAAAAATGAACAAAACGACGGCTCAGGAAGCGGGCTTCTAAGCCTAGACAAGTGCTGAGCTACATACGTACATATGCCGCCGGGCTCGTGAAAATCACGTGTGGATTGCAACACCTCTTTGATGGATGACGGCATGCAACAATGACTCGCTCAGAGTTGCCGTGATGCTGCAGGGGCTACCCTCAGCAATGACATCCCCGTGGGCGTTAGCAGTGTTCTCGCGGGATATTGGATGTGGATCCTCGAGTTGGCAACTCTTTCTAACCCGATTTGCGCCCGAGTAGATTTGGCAAAAATCAACTGTCACTACCCGCAACGTTTGGGGCCGTATGTTTAAGAACTGAAGTGCGTCAGAACGACGGTGGATGGGGAAAAATATCCCCGAAGACTGCGGCTATGCGCGAGCAAAGTGCATTTGCCCCTCAGAGGGCACTTGTGGTATTCTGACGATGATGGTGGCTGAGGCGGTGGCGGTGACGGGCGGTGGCTGTCGACATCATGGGGTTGTTGGCACAGTCAGGTGCATCGCTGCTTCATGGCTGTTCAAGGAGCACACAGAAGGGGTGACATTGCTCGTGATTGTGGTCACAATTAATGGAGGGATGCGTTTACACCGTAAGTGGATGATGTTGCACAGACTGCTGACTATGAGGATGACGGCTACCGACTACCGTCGCTGAGGATGATGACGATGTAAGTAAAGTTGGTAATGAGTATGCGGTGATTTAAGTCAAACCAACCAACCAAACCTTTGCTCTGATGATGGTTTCGTCCCAAAAGAACAGCCACAGCGGATGGCGGAATGGAGATGGCGGAAGGGATTAAAAGTGTGCATCCACCTTAATGGCAGCTGCAGGAGCAACGTCGCAATGCTGACGGGTTTTTCGCGTTTCTGTCCCATTCGCGGTGAGAGGCCTCGTAGGTATTGTGCAGTAAGTGAGTGTGATTTGTTAAGTAAATTAATGAGTAGACTCGAGACTGAACGGCAAGAATGGGACAGAAAGCAACTTCGTGTGGGGGATGGTGTCGATGATGGAGTTTTGATTGTTTCAAGCCGCATAAGTGCAAGACAAATGCAAGTGACTGCGACGGGAGGGGGAGAGTGAGAAGAGGACGTGGTTAATGTCAACTCCAGCCGGCACGGCAGCCGCAATTTAATTAATCAAAGAGTTTTTTGTGAAAAGCCGAGACTGGTGACTAAGTTCATTGCTCTGTTTGACTAAAAGCACTGCATGCTGTGATGTTTTGATGTTTCCATGCGTTTCATTTAGCAGCAGTGCTTCCGTAGAAGGATAACTTTTGACACTGCAAGACACTATATGACACCATTGTTATCGTGTTTAGAAGTTTTGAGAATTGGTTTTTGATATAATTTGACTTTCTCGGGGCGACATTCTAATGCGGTTGAATGCCAATGACTTAGTCTTTAATTGTGTTCGTTGCTGATGCTGTTGATGGAGTGAAGTTGCGTTAATTTAAAAGCCGACGTCAATGTATTTGAATTATTTAATTTATTTAACCAAGCATTTTAATTAGTGATGCCATAGTGAATTTGGCGTATGCCGAATACCGAATGTTCGCCTAGGATTTTCGCTGAAGCGCTGAACATTCGGCGTCATTTAGTGGATTTTGTGGGTGACATTTTCGGACCTGGATCATTGAAGTATGTTTGCAATTTGTTGAGTGCCTTCCCTTTTCGACGTGATTCTACATGTTGGCACGCTATTTAAATGAATACATACCTGGGAAAGGAAGAGACAGCACAGGGGACACTCAAATGAAACTTGAAACGCGGTTCAACTTTAATGCGAATGACGGGTATCTGGTTGTCAATTTCCTTGACCCAAAACTGGTTTTGTGGGATTAGTTCAAACACAAAAGCAAAGCAAGAGAATTTGTTCAGAAGTTCTGAGCAAGAGTTGTGATGAGAATAGCACCGATCATAATTCATCTCCGTTTCGAAAGAAAAAAAAGTCAAAGAACACCATTGTAACTGCTTTGAGGAAGTCACTACAGAAAATATGCACACAGATGAGCAAGACAAGTCTAGGCTGGATTTTTAGGCTGCGGTTTTGTAACTAGCCAATTTAAGGAAATATTAGTCGCGCGAATTCGCAAAGTTCACTAAATTCATTCAAAAGTAGAAATATTGTGCATCGGGTGCAGATAATTTACCGTGGATAGACCGCAGACCTACATGAAAATTGTTCGCCTAGATAGGACATCAGACCCTTACAAGTGTGGCTCAGCAAACGCAAAACAGTATCCAAGACTAGCGGTGTCTAAAAAGACTTATTCATCATCTCACGATAGGAGTGTATATATTGGGTCTACAACTTATTATCTTATTCGTGCGGTTTGCGTGAGATGGCGCAACTTGTATTATTCCATTGGAACATGCGTTGGAAAGCTAATGTCATTGTACACCATTTCAGTATATGGCATTCATTTGAAGCGTATAATTTAAACAGCAATAATTTTTGTTTTCACTCAAATATGTCGAACTTTGTGCCTGAAAAAGTGTGTTTGCGGGGAGACCTTCTTCATTACCTTACGGTGAACATGCGCTAGCTAAGCAAACGTGCCAAAAGTGGCTTGCACGATTTAATAGTGGGGGTTTTGGCTTGGCCAACCGGCCAAATCAACGGCTAAGCCGATTATCCACGCCGCGAAGGTAATGCTCTGCATTTGGTGGGATCAGAAGGGTGTGTTGTATTACGAGCTGCTAAAACCGGGTGAAACCATCAATGGACAACGCACCGGAACACAATTAATTCGTCATCAGCCATCATGACAACGCTCCCTTCCAGCAATGGTCAAATTCATCAGATGACAAATTGACATACATTATTGACCGTAAGCTCTGATCAGCATTTTCTTCTGATCAAAAATGAATAAAAATT
This sequence comes from Eristalis tenax, assembly GCA_905231855.2. Taxonomy (NCBI): domain Eukaryota; kingdom Metazoa; phylum Arthropoda; class Insecta; order Diptera; family Syrphidae; genus Eristalis; species Eristalis tenax. The sequence goes on along the minus strand of HG993124.1, from coordinate 113,003,410 downwards.
TTCCTTTCAATACTTACCTGTTATTCACAATACACATCAGCGCACAATTCACAAAAAATCACGACTGAGCCTAGCTTCAAAAGGGCTCTTTTGTCTCGAGTTATAAAAGAATTAGTTGCACCAACGTACGATTCCGTTAACACAACGAAATGTTCAATGTAGCGTACTTAGAACCAATGAAAAATATCGTTGGCCCAACGAACAGTTGCTTTGGCTTAAGGAAGGCCAACGTATTCGGGGGGAATTGGATATCGTTGTGAAATGTTTGCAGACAATTTGAACGCTAGTTCATTGAGTCAACGAATCGTAAATTAAGCTTTGTTCATCCATTTGTAAGCTTATTCGTAATATTAACGAATAGTTGGTTGAGACAATGAAAGTGTTCATTGAGCAGTAAATACGTAAAATAACTCTTACGAAAGCTGTTCGTTAATATTACGAACAATCTTCGGTTCACTGCTCTACTCAGGTATTGCTTCTATTCCATCATGGCGTTGAAGTTGCCGTGAATAAATGTGGTCCTCGAGCCCTTTATATTTGAAAGTTGGCAATTATGTCAAATCGATGAATGTGGACATTATTTAAATATATATAGCTCGTTGTATGTAAGTATGTCAAACCTATACCGAATTTGCACGAGAAAAAAAACCACTTCATGTTATCGGGTCTATTGGCCGAGTACGTTGGTGAAGACTTCACATCTTTTACAAGTTTTGCGTCTGTGTTCAAATCTGGTTGGAGCTATTCTTTTTTTTTTCTTATAGGTAATACCACTTTTTTTGTTTTGTTTAGTTTGAATAAACATTTCATGTACTGTTTTCTGAAGAATTCTGTTTTCAAGAAACATTTTGTCGTAGAAACAATATATACCTAGAGCCATTTTGCACGGTAAATTTCGTCAAATTTCCACGCATCAAAGGAAAGGAAAAAAAATCTTATTGTGAACGACATTCAAGTGCTAAATTCCACTGACTTTCCCTCAAATTGGTCGCCTATCATTTGTAAAAATCAAATATTCCATGACCTAAAAATATAGTGATCGTGATTGAACAAATATGTGTCACAACACATCATCAATCAGAAGATTGGAAAAGAGAAACCACCAGCGAATGTTAATGCATGTAAGGATGTTGTTATAATATGTGTGCAAAATAAATATTCCTTTAAACACAC